>CM049847.1:0-167500 GCA_027422415.1 Schizothorax lantsangensis | reverse complement strand
CACAGACACATCACTCGCACACACACACATCACACACACACACACACACACACACACAGAGAGACACAGACACACATCACTAACACAGACACACATCACTCACACACATCACACACACAGACACATCACTCACACACACACACACACACACACAGACACACATCACTAACACAGACACACATCACTCACACACACACACAAACGTCACTCGCACACAAACATACTTCAATCGCTCACACACACGTCACTCGCACACACACGTCACTCGCACACACTCACACATCACACACACGTCACTCGCACACAAACACACGTCACTCGCGCACACACAGACACATCACTCGCACACACACACATACACACACACACACACACACACACACACAGAGACACAGACACACATCACTAACACAGACACACATCACTCACACACACACACACACACACAAACGTCAATCGCACACAAACACACGTCACTCGCGCACACACAGACACATCACTCACACACACACACACACACACAGACACACATCACTAACACAGACACACATCACTCACACACACACACAAACGTCACTCGCACACAAACACACTTCACTCGCTCACACACACGTCACTCGCACACACACACACTTCACTCGCACACACACACGTCACTCGCACACACGTCACTCGCACACACGCATCACACACACACACACACACAAACACACGTCACTTGCACGCACACACACACGTCACTCACACACACACACACACACACACGTCACTCGCACACACACAAACACACTTCACACACCACACACGTCACTCACACACGTCACTCGCACACACTCACACACACGTCACTCGCACACACACACACACACACACGTCACTCGCACACACACACATCACTCGCACACAAACACACGTCACTCGCACACACACACACACACACACACACACACACACACTACTCACACACAAACACACTTCACTCGCACACACAAACACACTTCACTCGCACACACACACACACACACACACACACACACACACATCACTCTCTCTGACACACGCACACACATCACACACACACACACATCACACACACACACACACACACACACACACACACACACACACACACACATCACTCTCTCTGACACACGCGCACACATATCACACACACACACACACACACACACACCACTCTCTCACACACCACACACACACACACCACTCTCTCTCACACACACATCACTCTCTCACACACACACACACACACACACACACACACACACACACACACACACATATCACTCTCTCACACACACACACACACACACACACACACACACACACACACACACACACATCACTCACACACACACACACACACACACACACACACACACACACACACACACATCACTCTCTCACACACACACACATCATTCTCTCACTCACACACACACATCACTCTCTCACACACACACACACACACACACATCACACACACACACACACACACACACACACACACACATCACTCTCTCACACACACACACACACACACATCACTCTCTCGCACACACACACACACACACACACACACACATCACTCTCTCACACACACACACACACACACACACATCACTCTCTCGCACACACACACACACACATCACTCTCTCGCACACACACACACACACACACACACATCACTCTCTCGCACACACACACACACATCACTCTCTCGCACACACACACACACACACATCACTCTCTCTCACACACACACACACACATCACACACACTCTCACACACACACACACACACACACACACACACACACACACACATC
Source organism: Schizothorax lantsangensis (assembly GCA_027422415.1). Classification (NCBI taxonomy): domain Eukaryota; kingdom Metazoa; phylum Chordata; class Actinopteri; order Cypriniformes; family Cyprinidae; genus Schizothorax; species Schizothorax lantsangensis. The sequence continues at coordinate 165,652 of CM049847.1, read as the reverse complement.
ACTCTCTCACACACACACTCTCACACACACACATCACTCTCTCGCACGCACACACACACACACACACACATCACTCTCTCGCACACACACACACACATCACTCTCTCGCACACACACACACACACGTCACTCTCTCGCACACACACACACACACATCACTCTCTCGCACACACACACACACACACACATCACTCTCTCACACACACACACACACACACACATCACTCTCTCGCACACACACACACACACACATCACTCTCTCGCACACACACACACACACATCACTCTCTCGCGCACACACACACACACAGACATCACTCTCTCGCGCACACACACACACACACACACACACACTACACACACACACACACACACACTACACAGACATCACTCACACAGACACACATCACTCACACACACACACATCACACACACGTCACTCGCGCACACACAGACACACATCACTCACACACACACACACACACAAACACACGTCACTCGCGCACACACAGACACACATCACACACTTCAGTCGCTCACACACACACACACACACACACACACACACACACACACACACACACACACACACACACACGTCACTCGCACACACACACACACACGTCACTCGCACACACACACACGTCACTCGCACACACATCACTAACACAGACACACATCACTCACACACATCACACACACACAGACACACATCACTCACACAAACACACGTCACTCGCGCACACACAGACACACATCACACACACTTCAGTCGCTCACACACACACACACACACGTCACTCGCACACACACACACACACACACACACACACACACACACACACACAGAGACACACACACACACATCACACACACACAAACGTCACTCGCACACAAACACACGTCACTCGCACACACACACACACACACACACACACACACACACACACACACACACGAGAGCGAAGTGGAGCCGTGTCCCGCACACACTCCAGCAGAGTCGATCGCAAGCACACACCCCTCACCCTCTTTAAATTAGCCTGTACTGCTCCAATTTTTGTCTGCTGATTGCCGTATAAAAGGCTTGTGTTAAAATAAGGTAAATACAACTGCAATCTCTTCCTGAAAATCCCCAAAAGTCCGTTGGCACCTCAGTTCAGTCAGAGAAGCTGTCAGTCTCAGCTGTCAATCATGACGATAGCATCACTTAACTAACTAACTTATTTAAAAAACGAACTCTTGAACTTACATCGGCGTGATGAAATCTACATAAAATGACAAAAAACATATTTGAAAACAAAATATTTGAAGTGAAATGTAATTATTTAGTTTGTCTCGTGTCCATTAGATTACATGGAGAGGGTGGGGTTTATGACCTATACTGGGACCAGCCACCTGGGGGCGATCCAGACGCGATGGCTTCACTTTTGAGGATTAGTGTGGCACACTTGGCATCAAGACATAGAGCAGATGATATATTTCAAAGCATTCGTCCAGTTTTTCTACTTAAAACGCTTTTGTGAGTACGATTAATTTCTTACGCATCTCATCAATGCCTCTGCTGCTAATACCAGAACATCATTTTAGACCTAGTAACGAGGCTTTTTCTGCATTTTACATCTGCTCTAGCTTGTTTCCTTCTAATAAACCTGGAGCTTCAGACTAAATATTGTTGTCTCTGTGACGCATTGCTGGTTTTGTTCCTATCTTCTTCAGTGCTGAAGGCCTGCTGCACTCCAGAGCCATCAGACAACATCTACAAGATCCTACGATAAGACTAGTAGACTAGTAAATCCAATCTCACACACACACACACACACACACACACACACACTACTGATTCATGAGTCACACACACACACACACACACACACACACACACACACACACACACACACACACACACTACTGATTCATGAGTCACACACACATCACTCAAACACACACTACTGATTCATGAGTCACACACACACACACACACACACACACACACACACACACACTACTGATTCATGAGTCACACACACATCACTCAAACACACACTACTGATTCATGAGTCACACACACACACACACACACACACACACACACACACACACACACACACACACACACACACACACACACACTACTGATTCATGAGTCACACACACACACACACACACACACACACACACTACTGATTCATGAGTCACACACACACACACACACACACACAAACACACACACTACTGATTCATGAGTCACACACACACTTCACTCGCTCACACACACGTCACTCGCTCACACACACACACACACACACACACACACACACACACACACACACTACTGATTCATGAGTCACACACACACACACACACACACACTACTGATTCATGAGTCACACACACACACACACACACACACACACACACACACACTACTGATTCATGAGTCACACACACACGTCACTCGCTCACACACACACATCACTCAAACACACACTACTGATTCATGAGTCACACACACACTACTGATTCATGAGTCACACACACACGTCACTCGCTCACACACACGTCACTCGCTCACACACACACGTCACTCGCTCACACACACACACACACACATCACTCAAACACACACTACTGATTCATGAGTCACACACACACGTTACTCGCACACACACACACACACACACATCACTCAAACACACACTACTGATTCATGAGTCACACACACACTTCACTCGCTCACACACACGTCACTCGCTCACACACTACTGATTCATGAGTCACACACACATCACTCAAACACACACTACTGATTCATGAGTCACACACACACTTCACTCGCTCACACAACACGTCACTCGCTCACACACACATCACTCAAACACACACTACTGATTCATGAGTCTCACACACACACATCACTCAAACACACACTACTGATTCATGAGTCACACACACACATCACTCAAACACACACTACTGATTCATGAGTCACACACACACATCACTCAAACACACACTACTGTTTCATGAGTCACACACACACACTACTGATTCATGAGTCACACACACACTTCACTCGCTCACACACACACACACACACACACACACACACACACACACACACACACACACTACTGATTCATGAGTTTGGGGGTGGTGGGATTTTTTTTTAATGTTTTTGAAAGTCTCTTCTGCCCACCACAGCTTCATGTATTTGATTAATAGTACAGTTAAACAGTAATATTGTGAGATTAATACATTGTAAAACAGCTGTTTTCTATATGAATATCTGTTAAAGTGTAATTTATTTCTGTGATCAAAGCTGAATACACAAACATGTGTCATTTGTTAACGCTGGGGAAAAACATGCACAAATAAATCTTTGATGCACTGTGAGCAGATCTAAATGTATGCCGCAATAAACACTTTTAATTCATTTTCACATTTCACTTGAATCATGACAGTCTTAAAAGATTTAGTTTGAGTAGGGGCAGTTTTGTTTACCTTTTATATGGCTTGAAAGCGCAGACTCTTCCATGTCCTGCTCGCTGAAGAGATAATCACCGTAGTACTACAATGAAGCACTTTACTGCAGCGTAACTCAACCAAATGCATCTTATACAAGATAAATGATATATACACGATATACAGGTGCATCTCAAAAAATTAGAATATCGTGAAAAAGCTATTTTTTTCTTGTAACTTATTTCACAAAAGTGAAACTTTCATATATTCTAGATTCATTACATGTAAAGTAAAACATTTCAAAAGGTTTTTTTTTAAAGATTTTGATGATTAGAGCTTACAGCTCATGAAAGTCAAAAATTCAGTATCTCAAAATATTAGAATATTTACTAAGATCAATCAAAAAAAGGATTTGCAAAAAATTTATTAAAAGTGTAACAAAAATGACATGTTTAGGCTCGTATGAAATGTTTATTTTTTTCTCACCTTATGTTTTATTGTTACCAAATTCTGTGTTTTAGCACAGACACCCCCCCCCTCAGAAATTCTGTTGTGTATTTAAATTTGACTGGTTATCAGATGAAGCCATAAAACATTGATTTAATTTATATTTTAATTAATGAAAATTAAACATTTACACTTTTGGCAAATAAAGGGGATTTACTATTAAAATTTAAATATTTTGTGATTATTTCTTAAAAAAATAAAGTTTTATTATTTTAAAACAGTAGTAGTAGTATTACGTACATTCTACTAAATAATAGTAATATAGCTATTTCTGGCACAATGTCTTAAAGGTGACATATCATGAAAATCTGTCTTTTCCAGGTTGTAAGTGCTATAATCAGGTCCCCGGTGCATCTACCAATCAAGGAAACATGAAAAAGATTAACCCAGTAACTTTGTGTTAGTAAGCCTTTTTCTGCAAGCTTCTGATAAAACGAGCGCGTCTGATTTCGCTCCCTTGGTGACGTGGCAAAGGGGATCTCCGCCCTTAATCTGTAAGTTTCCACCCGCTGCGCCATCATTTTGATTTAGCAAGCTACAACAGTTTAGCAGTTGGTTTAGTTCTAATACCATGGTGAAAGATTGAGCAAAACTGTCTTTGTCTGCACAGACGAGCACTGAACACTGTTTAGAGCTTCAGAGGAGACAACAGAGCAGTGCATTTACTGATTTATTTACTGTATGCTGCTGCCACACAGATCTAAAATAATCACGTGATTTATTTCCCAGCTGTTCACAGACATAACTGACTGTTTTTGTAACTCGTGTATTTAACATAAACGTGTGTGAATGAGAACTTAGTTTACTCACATGCTGTGACAGCTGCTTTCTGTCCATGTGCTTCGGATGTGTGTGTCAGAAAACCATCAGAAGTTTAAACTAATATAGTTTAAAACGCATGATTTCAGTGTGATAAACATGATATTCAGAACCAAAACAGATGTTTGTAGCAGGTATGAGCTGAAATGGCGCAGCTCTATTCTGAAAAGGGGGCGGGACCAGCAGCTCATTTGCATTTAAAGAAACAGGCACGAAAATCAGTGTTTCTGCTTCCACTCAAAATAGGCATTTTCAAAATCATATAATAAATGATCTGTGGGGTATTTTGAGCTGAAACTTCACAGACACATTCTGGGGACACCAGAGACTTACATTACATATTGTAAAAAGGGGCATAATATGTCACCTTTAAATAAGATAAACCAAACTTTTATTTTGACGGGTTGCCATGAATACCTTTAAAGTTCTGTGTGTATATGATATAATGCTAGTTTTACTCAAATGAAATGGTAAAATGCTGGTGAAGTGACTCTCAGATCAGTTTTGGGGATATTGTTCATGTGTTTATGTCCTCATTGAGACGGCAGACGCTGAAGTCACCGCGAGCGTCACGCGCGCTGTGTATGTAGTAAACAAAACCGCGCTTCTGCTCCATTCATACAGAGACGTGCAGAACATGCAGGATTCATATTTAAATCGACTTTTGTGGCTTAATATTTACAGATACTAGTCCATATCGCGATTTGATTTAACCCTTTAGGCGCCAGGTTTTTTTTGGAAAAAATGCTGGATTTTGACATCAAGATTTCAAAAGCTTGTAGCTTGAAAGGGCTTACAGATAGAGATCTACTGTAAATTAGAAAAATGCTGGCCATGACCAAAAGTTTTTGTGGGGTGTAAATATACTCATCTAATTTGCATATGACATCATCAGGGGGCGGCCCTCTTGAATTTCATAATATTCAGGAAATAGTAGATATTGAATTAAAGTTTGAACTTATTTGCATGTTTTATTTTTATTTTTTTTGTCTTTTTATCCTCATTCCAAATGATTAGAAAAGAGGAAACCAACAATAAAACAGGAGAAAGTTCTAAATTATTACTATATTACTGTACTATATAGCAGTAAAACGCATGTGAACAGTAGCCTACTTTTTGATAAGTTCATCAGTAATATTCAGGAAATAATAGATATTGAATGGATGTTCGAACTTATTTGCATTTTTATTTTGTCTTTTTATCCTCATTACAAATAATCAGGAAAAGAGGAAATCAACTGTAAACAGGAGAAAGTAGTAAATTATTACTGTGCCATAGTAAAATACATGTGTCTATTTTTTGATCAGTTGACCAGCTATCTGCCCAATCAGGTATCTAGGTGACACAGTTTATAGTTCTTGAGAGTATGGTACCTCTCATTGCATGGCACAGCGCACAGACCTACCCCACACTGACTGCCCTTAGAGCGCGAGCGATCAGAACAAACAACACAATCTGGCCTATCATCAGCACCGCGGAGCCAGTGGCGCTCAGAGAGCAACAGCTCTCCTATGGACACTACGACCACGTTCATCCCTGCCACCCCCATCCCCGTTGGGCAAAGGGTCAAAATAATCACTTGTTTCACTTGCTTCGTGAACACTCACGCCTTGCGCGGCGGCACCAGCTGCAAAGATGTACCGGGAGAAGCACGATCATTAGACGACCGATCGTCATTTCCAAAAGGCAAATATTCCCCTTCAGAGTCAGAATCGGCGAATAACATTTGCAACACATCCTCACGATACAACTATTTATTAGCCATTTGGTGATTTTCTCTCACAAATCTCACAATTTACTCAGACGCTATGAACTGAACTGCTTCCACATCAATGACATGATAGCTCACTTGCTCTGCTATTTCCTCGAACAATTTTGGTCTAGAATCGAAGTACTACATGTCTGCCATCTAGTGGAAGGGAATACAAATGAGATATTACACCATATTAGGAACTACAATCTATTTCATGAAGTATGACATCTTGACTTTGGTGCTTATTTGGCGCGATTAAGTGTAATGACCTACTTTTGATTAATTCATCCAAACTTTGACAAATTCCATGACATTCCGCGTTAAACTGTAAATTCCGTTTTTATGACTGGATTCCACGATTCCGTCCACGTTTACTGCATCGCGGAAATCATAGGGCGCTAATTTATGCACTCAATACTTGGTCGGGGCTGCTTTAGCACAAACTCCAGCATCAGTGAGGTGTGGCATGGAAGCAATCAGCCTGTGGCACTGCTGAGGCACTATTGAGCCTTCAGCTCATCTGGATTGTTGGATCCACTGTTTCTCATCTTTCTCTTGAAAATATCCCATAGATTCCATATGGGCTTCAGGTCAGGCATGTTGGCTGGCCAATCAAGCACAGTAATATCATGGTCAGCAAACCACTTGGAAGTGGTTTTGTCACTGTGGGCAGGTGCTAAAGTCCTGCTGGAAAAGGAATTTGGAAAGGCCTCAATAGATAACTCTCTGTAGCGAGAGGAGGCCTGACGACACTCACAGAAATGGCCGAGCTCTAGGAGCGGAGGCCTCAGCATGACGACTCTCAACTGTGCTAATTTAAAAATGTATTTAGCTACCACTTGTAGTACACTTGAACCCATCTTTCATTCACTAGTACACTCAAGTGTACTACAAGTGGTAGCTAAATATATTTTTTAAATACAAAGATAGTATGTTAAAAGTGCATTTTAGTTCTTATTCATGGTGTCTCAAAATAGCAGTTGAGTACACTTAGATGATCTTAAGTTTATCTTAAGAAGTACTAAAGGATAATTTTTAGTATTTTAAGTACAAAATTGGTGCGTGAAAATAGAGCACTTTAAGTACATTATGGAAGTGCACTTGTTTTTCACCTGGGATACAGTATGTTACACTCACACAGAACCAGCAAGCCATCCAGCTAGCCTACCATGATACAATCCAGCCGCCAAATGATAGTTTGTATCAAATATCCAAAGACAGGTAAGGAAGATAGGAAAATATTAACTCCTAGCAAGGCAAATGACAGCTTTATAATCTGTTAACATTAACTAGCCAGCCGCTAACAAGTGTGACGAGCATCCCGAGTTCTCATCAGCGTTGCCCTGGAAACATACACGGAGCACCTGCACCCGCTCATCACAGTCTGATCGGTCACAGCTGCTCTTAATCAGCCCGCGGCTAGATAAGCCGCGTGAGTGCCGACGAAGGGAAGACATTTCTCCATGAAGCTGAGAACTGCTTCTTCTTATTCCGTTCCAGAGAGCAGTGTGTGACTGCGCAGCCACCCCGAGCAACACACGGACCCACCGCACCTGGAACCCCCTTTCAAAGAGCACCCCTGCACCGGAGCACGAATCACGGCGATTAAGCCTTTTGTTTAATAAATCCACCCTCCGGGGAATTTAATTTGAGCTCTCCTTGTTGCGTGATTCTTCCACCCCGTTACACAACTTAAACAGGCATTTTAGCCTACTGCTCCACTGAAGGCAAGATCCACTCTGACAATCTGATTTATAATCGTGTTGATGTTTGTTGATTCGGACAGCTCTCCATGTTTCAGGCAGTAATCCAATTTTAGTGACAGGAGTTACTCCTTCAAAAGTTAGCCGGCTCCGGTAAAGTTATATTGTTAGGCAAAGTTAGCTAAAAGTTAGCTGCGCCTCCTCAGCAAAGTGACATCAAATCCTCAAACTGTCAGCGAAACCTCGTAACTCCACCCCGCCTTCATTCAGAATGAAGCAGTTTGGAGACAGATTTCTGCTTGTTTGCAATGCAATAACTGATGTTTGAAATAAGTACAGCATTTTCTTTACTCAAGAAACACTATGTCTATAAAGGCTAATGTTTTTTGTGTTTGAAGAGTGGAGAAGAGTTTTATTTGCTGCCTATATTTTCCTTGGTATTAGCTTGGATTTTGTAGTTACTGCAATTTTGACATAAAATTGAACCAGGAGACTTTGTCACAAGACGGAACACAAATAACATTTCCCAACAAACACATTTGTGTTGTAGCAACGTCGGCGCCACGCTCCATTTATACTATGGCAACATTGCTGTATACATGCTCGCGACATTGTAGTGTAGAAAGGTAAGACGCGAAGGAGTCAAGCAGTTATTCACACGTTTTGATTTAATTATTTAGACTTTGGCAAAGTATCCGTCAAACAAACTAAAATCGAAAGCAGTGCCCTTAACAAATCACAAAAGGCTGCATGTTTTAAAGCGAAGCGCTTACTTTCCTCACGTGATCGGCTCGTGATCTGGTGTTTTCTGTGTTTCATGTCAAGTCAAGTCAAGTCAAGTCACCTTTATTTATATAGCGCTTTTAACAATACAAATTGTGTCAAAGCAACTGCACAATATCAAAATGGGAAAATAGTGTCAATAATGTAAAATGACAAGATTACACACTCAATTTTCAGTTAAAGGCATTTCATTATTGAATTCAGTGATGGCATCGTCCAGCTCAGTTCAGTTCAAAAAGTTTCTGTTCAAAAGTGAATGCAGTGAAACTCCATCTCTGCATGTGCTGACAGTTTAATGTGTATTCGTGAACACAACAGGCACAGAATATGCATTATTTTCATGGTCACATAACATTTACAGCATTTCATGAGTTCACCTGCCCATTCAGCCCTGCCAGATAATGGTAAACGAACTTGGCTTGCTGTCCACGAAGGAGGCTCGAACCCGAGGCTCTGCTCGAGCTCGGAGTAATAACTCCCCAAAAAAGGCTTATGAAAGACAGCAAGCTGGCGACCGATTGCGAGGAATTTGGTGGTAGACAAATTTTAAAGAATTTGATCATTTCCCCCCCCAAAAAAACTTTGAGAGGGAAAAAAAAGGCTCTTGCAGTAGCGGAGAGAAGATCACTGCTGTGGCAGTGAAGTATTGTTTTTTGTTTTTGAGCATGGGGGCTACAGCAGGAGCGATGAGGAAGAACTCTGCAGCAGAGAAATATATAAAAATGATTAACGTGGAGCGAAATTGCTGCTGTTGGGGTAAAAGATAATAAGGTTTTGTCACCATTGCAGTAGTGACAAAGAAGATTACATTTTGCTTCGAAGGCTGCGGGGCAACTCTCTGCTGCGGGAGTGAGCTATTAATAATAAGATTATAGGGTGGAAAAGCCACTGCTAAGGCAGTGGAAAAAGAAAGAAGATAAATTTCACTGCTGTGGCAGTGAAGTGGTTAAATGTTTGAATCAAATCAAATCAAATCACTTTTATTGTCACATCACCACAGCACAAGTGCCTTGGTGAGTGAAATTCTTGAGAGCGTGCTCCAAACAGTGCAAAAAACAAAACAGTTTACATATAGACAGTACATATTTACAGACTGTACAGAAGACAATGTGCAAAATACACATACACATACTCAATACACACAGTGTACTATAAAGACAGTCTTAGTTATCAATACACTATGTGCACATTTTACATTATGTACACATCTAAACATTGTGATATGTTAAGGGCAACAGATTATAGATTTACAACAGATTAGTTGTGCAGTAGATAGTTGTACAAAGGTGAAACAGATTATACATATGCAATGTCGTGGATGTGCATTGTATGGTATCCAGTGATAGCAGATAGGTTGTATTATTGCAGTGTGTGCGTGTAGTCCAGTGAACGGCGGTAAAGTGCAGTGTGTGGCATGTTGTGTGAGTGGGAGTGTGATGTAGGGTGAATTAGTTCTGTCTGTTCATTTGCCTGATAGCCTGAGGGAAAAAGCTGTCCCTCAGTCGGCTAGTGCGGGATCGGATGCTGCGGAGACGTCTCCCTGAGGGCAGCAGAGAGAGCAGTCTGTGGGATGGATGGCTGGAGTCCTTGATGATCCTCCTGGCTTTCCTTATACACCGCCTGGTGTAGATGTCCTGGAGGGAGGGAAGCTCACCTCCAACGATGTGGCGGGCAGTTCGCACAACTCTTTGCAGAGCTTTGCGGTTGCCAGCGGTGCTGTTTCCAAACCAGGCGGTGATGCAGCCGGTCAGGATGCTCTCCACAGTGCAGGTGTAGAAGGATCTGAGGATGCTGGGGCTCATTCCAAACTTCCTCAGCCGTCTCAGGAAGAAGAGGCGCTGATGTGCCTTCTTCAGCACTGCGTCTGTGTGAGTGGACCATGTGAGATCCTCGGTGATGTGAACGCCGAGGAACTTAAAGCTGTTTACCCTCTCCACAGGTGTCTTGTCGATGGAGATGGGTGTGTGTTCTCTGCTCTGTCTCCTGAAATCCACCACCAGCTCCTTGGTCTTGTCGATGTTGAGTGAGAGGTGGTTCTCCTGGCACCATTTAGTCAGGGTACTCACCTCCTCTCTGTAGGCCGTCTCATCGTTGTCGGTGATCAGGCCTATTACCGTTGTGTCATCGGCAAATTTGACGATGACGTTGGAGCTGTGTGTAGCTGTACAGTCGTGTGTGTACAGGGAGTACAGGAGTGGGCTGAGAACGCAGCCCTGCGGGGCACCAGTGTTGAGGATCAGCGGAGATGAAGTGTTGTTGCCCATTCTGACCACCTGACTTCTGCCTGTCAGGAAGTCCAGGATCCAGCTGCACAGAGATCTGTTCAGTCCCAGAGTCTGGAGCTTCTCAACCAGTGTGGCAGGCACTATGGTGTTAAATGCTGAACTATAATCCACGAACAGCATCCTCACATAGGTGTTCTTATTTTCCAGGTGGGAGAGAGCCGTGTGCAGGGTGAAGGCAATAGCGTCGTCTGTGGAACGGTTTCTGCGGTATGCAAATTGTAGTGGGTCCAGTGAGGCAGGCAGCACAGAGCAGATGTGGTCTCTGATGAGCTTCTCAAAACACTTGCTGAAGATGGGTGTCAGAGCAACGGGCCTCCAGTCGTTCAAGCATGTGATTTTATTTTTCTTTGGTATGGGCACAATGGTGGATTTTTTGAAGCATGAGGGAACCACAGCCAGAGAGAGGGACAGATTGAAGATGTCTGTAAAAACCCCGGCTAGTTGGTAAGCGCATGCTTTGAGCACACGGCCTGGGATGCCATCCGGGCCCACAGCTTTGCGGATGTTCAACCGTTTGAAGGATCGAGTTACATCCGCGACAGAAAGGGATAGTGGACTCACCTCTTCTGCAGCAGCCGTGGGAGCGCACTCTGTGTGGGCGGTGTTATGAGCCTCGAAACGAGCATAAAAGGTATTCAGCTCATCCGGTAGAGAGGCGGCAATGTTCACAGTGGCTGGTTTATTCCCTTTAAAGCCTGTGATGTTGTTGATGCCCTGCCACATGCTTCTTGGGTTGTTGTTGTTGAATTGTTCTTCAACTTTGTTTTTGTATTGTCGTTTGGCTGCTTTGATGGATCTCCTGAGATCGTAACTGGCTTGTTTCCGATCGTCAGTGTTTCCGGATTTAAAGGCAGATGTCCGCGCTGACAAGGCTGATCGAACATCGCTGTTAATCCACGGTTTTTGGTTGGGGTAGATGCGTATTGTTTTGGTCGGAATTACATCCTCTATACACGTCCGTATGAAACACGTTACAGAATCTGAGTGCTCCTCTATGTCACCATCAGATGCTTCCCGGAACATGTCCCAGTCCACGTGATCAAAACAGTCCTGAAGTATAGCGTCCGATTGGTCCGACCAGCATTGAACTGTCCTGAGGGCGGGTGCTTCTCGTTTCAGTTTCTGCCTATAAGCAGGCAGAAGCAGAACGGAGGAGTGATCAGATTTGCCGAAAGGTGGGCGGGGGAGGGATTTGTAAGCGTCCCGGAAGGGGGAGTAACAATGGTCCAGTACACGATCACCACGCGTGTTGATGGTGATGTGCTGAAAGTATTTTGGAGCTATTGTTCTGAAGTTGGCTTTATTAAAGTCCCCCGTAATAATAAACGCTGCATCTGGGTGCGCGGTTTCCTGCTCGCTTATATTCCCATACAGTTCCCTGAGTGCCTGGTCTGTGTTGGCTTGAGGGGGAATGTATACAGCCGTGATTATGATCGCTGTAAATTCCCTCGGTAGCCAGAATGGTCTACACAGAAGCGTATGAAATTCCAGATCAGGGGAGCAGAAGGATTTAATACAGTGTAGGTTCCTTTCATCACACCACGAGTTGTTGATGTAGAAACAAACGCCCCCACCTTTGCTTTTCCCGGTGAGCTCTTTCGTTCTGTCCGAGCGGTGTACGGAGAACCCTGTAAGCTCGATGGCTGAGTCTGGAACCATTGCAGACATCCAGGTTTCTGTGAGGCAAATAACGCAGCATTCCCTTGTTTCTCGTTGGTATGAGATGCGCGCACGCAGTTCACAGAGTTTGTTATCCAGTGACTGAACGTTAGCCAGCAAAATGGTTGGGAGAGGAGGTCGAAAGGCACGGCGTCTCAGTCTGACAAGAACGCCAGCTCTCTTCCCTCTTTTCCAGCTGCGTTTCTTTCGTCGTGGTCGTGCGCTCCAGACAAAGGGCTCTGATGCGGTGTCTGTAAACAATCCACCGGCGTTCAGGAACTCAAAGTCCGGTTTGCGTTGCGCGACGTAAGAACCGATGTTTAAAAGCGTGTCTCTATCGTAGACAGTTATACTAACAACATCTAACACGTAAAACAACAAAAAAACAAACAAAACATACGAAAACCTGCAGAGTTTTCTCGGAGCTCGCAACACGGCTGCCATCCTCGGCGCCATCTTGTCCTATAACTCTTGAGAAGAGAAACTCAGTATATTAGAGGTTAGGAGTTCTTCTTCTTAGTTTTTTATTGGCTGTTTGCATTCTTAAATAGAGCATTACTGTCATCTACTGTGTATAATGGATCAGAGACTTATATCTCTATTCCCCAGACCTATCAGGACTCGAGCTTTCAATGTAGCTCCGTGTTCAGCTCCTCCATCTACAGCCCAAGTCCCTAGTGACCCAGAGAAGAGGAATAATAATAATAATCTATATTCTCTGAATTAAACGAGTACTTTTTAGAAATTGTATTAGTAGACTATGACCTACTGGATTCAAAAGATCTTTTAATGTTAAATGCTGTTCTCCATTCTTGTGTAGTTTTTCAATTAGTTTACCTCTTTCCTCTGTATATCTATTACACTAAATATGTTCCACTGTTTCTCTAACTCTGCACCAATCACACAGTCCTGTTGGATGCTTTCCTATTGTATGCAATGTTGAATTAAGTTCTGTATGCCCCAGCCTTAGTCCAGAAAGCATACAATCCTCCTTCCTTCTTAGGTTAGGAGTTTGCTGCGAGGGCTGCGGGACAAAGGATTAATAAAGGATTATATGGTGGAAAAGCCGCTGTTGCAGCGGTGGAAAAGTCTATATATGTAGTTTTAGTCCGGGTATTGTGAGTGCTGCACAAATTCACTGCTGCAGTAGTGAGAAATGGAAGTTAGTATGACATCTGCTGCAAGAGTGGTGGGGAGATCACTGCTGCGGCAGTGAGAAATAGTTTAGTATGTCTGTTCAATCATTTATTTTAGCTATGGGCAACTTTACTGAAGACAGTAATAGTAAGCAATGGCAAATTCAATCGGAGAAAAAGATTGCTGCTGTAATTATTGATGTGTTAGAAATCACTGCTGCGGCAGTAAGAAATAACAGGGCTGATTTGAGAACAGTGGGCTTTTAGTGTCACTCAAAGCCTGTGGCTGTATTTTTTTTTGCGCAACATAGTCCTAAACAATCGGATTCCTTTATTTCCTTCACTAATTAGGCACCGTACCTTCACATTACTGCAGTCCAACAACCTATGCCGGAGGGCAAAACCAAGGAGATATATGATATGATACCTAGAGAGAGTGTCCATTAACATTTACATTCACCTCAATAGCAGTTTCTTGGCCGGCACAGGACCCCCAGAAAACTTGGGACATGAAATCACCATCTTTGCTCATGGGCATTCAGTTCTGCTGCCAGTTTATTTTTCAGGAAGAAAAATGCTTTGGAGGCCCAATCACTGGGTTGTGGACATGACGAGCGGAGGGAGAAATGTCTGCTGCGGCAATTAAGTAACACGGTTTAATCATAAAAGCTGCTGTAGAATGAAGAAATAATGTAATGCGGTAAAGTAACGTGAGATATCATGTGATGATAAAAGCCGTTTAAAGTATCCTTCACAGGCCGAATCTTATAACACATGACTGAGTTTTAGTTAACCTGAACCAGGCCGACCATCTTCAGAAACATGCGAAAGAAGATGGTTTACACATGGCCCACTGCGGAAACATCTGAGAGAGATGCGATATCACTGATTTTACTTGCTGACTTACTATGGACTAAAATAAAATCTCAAATTATTATAGATCACATTTGTTTTATATTATTTCCCTTAAATAATTTATTGGACAAAGCAATTGTGACATCCACATAAATATTCATACGATGGTTTATCATTAAATATCATGTTGTGAGCTTAACATAAAAATGTATGTCGTGAATATACTTAGTAGAAATCTGCCAGAAGAAGCAGAGCAGCCATGGCAAATCACTTTGAATAGAAGCATCTGATTAACAGCTAAACTGGAATTCACAAACATTAAGTAAGCCTGGAGCAATTTGTGATTACAGAACCATATTGACAGCTTCAGGAGAGTCTCTAAATGCTGCTGAAAGGTTTACAGGGTTGCTGCAGGATTTTTAAGCTCAAATTTAAGACCTGCACAAATAAAATTAATACCATATGAGCGGGGTAGGGCAATGCCTATGGTAATATATTAAACTGTAAAAAGACTGTAAAAAGCATGATTTACAGTTCAGATACAAGTTTTCAGGAAAACAAAAAGTTTTATAAAATAATACACTTCACATTTCAGCCTTTAAACCATTTTTTAAGAAAATGGATGAGTCAAAAGTATTAATTATATTAATTTAAACAATTATTATCAATAAATTATTATATTAATTAAATAACATACAAACACATTTTACTGTTTAGATTTTTATAATGAATTATCTTCTTATCGATTCACCAGTTCACATTTACAGTTCTGCGTGTTTCAAGGTAAAATCATGGGTCAATTTTTGCATTGGTCTGAACAAAAAACAACCCAATGTTCCTGCCGTACCGGAGGCTGCAGTTCTAGGACTGCATAGGACCCTGTTTTTTGGGACAGCGCTATCTACTCCAACAGAGGAGACCTGAATCAAACAAACAGAGGCAAAGACTAGATCCATGGAAACTATTAATTTGTTATCTTTCCATCTTATTTTTAATGTAAGAGCTAGCGTGAACTGTTTGAGGGGGGGTCAGCAATCTCCATTTAGCCTTTTTAGCTGTGCAAAACAGTTCATTGTGATGCTAGGTGTTGTAAATTAGCATTTGTATTTAAATTATTTTACATATATTAAAGAACTAATAATCACACTAATTTGTACCGCAATTGTTTTACCGTTTACTGTACTTTAAGTGTGTCACACATCAGACGTGAAGCGCTGCGGCTAATGAACTGAAGTCTCGCACAGACACAAGTCTTTCTTTCCAAGAAAACGGAATTTAAAACCAGAATATATATAGAATATATTGAAATAAATTAGGTTAAATATTTCAAGAGGGTTACCAACGGGTATGTTTAGGGTTGGGAGTTGGTTAGGACAATAATTAAGTGTATACAATTAAACAACTACATAATTCCTTAAAAATAATAATATACAGAATTGAATAGCAAGTGCTATAAAATAGTATGAGCCACTAATATTTGGTCATTTAGCAGATGCTTTTATCCAAAGCGACTTACAAATGAGGACAATGGAATCAATCAAAATCAACAAAAGAGTAATGAAATGCAAGTGCTATAACAAGTCTCAGTTAGCTTAAACGCAGTACACGTAGCATATTTTTATTTTTTATTATATAATAAATAAAAAGAAAACGGATAGAATACAAAAAGATTAGAAAAGCTAGTGTTAGTTGTTTTGTTTTTAAGAAAACAAGCTGTAAATGGATAGAGTGCAAGTCTAAAAGTTTTTTTTTTTTTAAGAATAGAATTAGAATAGAGAGAGATAGAGTTAGAGGGTCAAATAAAGATGGAAGAGATGTGTTTTTAGCCGTTTCTTGAAGATGGCTAAGGACTGAGCTGCTGGGATTGAGTTGGGCAGGTCATTCCACCTGGAAGGAAAATTTAATGTAAAAGTCTGTGAAAGTGATTTTGTGTCTCTTTGGGATGAACAATAAAGCGACATTCATTTGCAGAACGGAAGCTTCTAGAGGCTCGTAAGTCTGAAGTAATGAATTTAGGTAAAGAAGTGCAGAGCCAGAGGTGGTTTTGTAGGCAAACATTAATGCCTTGAATTTTATGAGAGCAGCTATTGGTAACCAGTGCAGATTGATAAAGAGAGGTTTGACGTTCTTCATTCTTTCTTACATTCATTTTGGCTCATTAAAAATGTATCTTGCTGCCGCATTCTGGATTAATTGTAAAGGTTTGATAGAACTGGCTGGAAGACCTGACATAATACATACATACTTTTTTGTTTGTTGCTGACGCGTGTTTTGAGTTTGAGCTCCGTCAAGTTATTTCTTTATCGTCTATTTTATCTCTTAAAATCAATTTTATACACCATAATTTTTCGTTTCTATAACGTGTGAATATATCCCCTATCGCATTCTACAACAAAAACAATCAGGGCGCCTTGTTATCACTAGTTCTATTTTGATTTCCCGAGTCCGCTATTAGCTTATAGCCCGTTAGCACCGCCAACGCGGCGGCCGCTTGGCGCGCTAACACAGCTAATACTCTATTCACACACATAACCATTGTTCCACTGCTACTTACTTTAATGGCGGATTTGTGTCTACCTTTGAGTGCAGGTGAGGACGCGTTCGAGCTGCATTCGGTGCAGATCAACGAGCTGCTGGAGAGACAGGCCCAGCTGAGAGAGCGGCAAACTGCGCTGGAAACATCCCGGGCTGACGCTCACAGGTCCGGGGTAAGTATACAGTGCGCTGCTAACACTCCCACCACCTCTACTCCGTGTGTTTCTCTGCACAGGCCCCGTGCACCCAGGACGCGATCTTCTCAGATGTCCTTCACTCCGGCGCCAGGACACCACGGACCCTGGGTGTGGCAGCAGCGGAAGACGCGAGCGAGGCATCGGGCTACATCATCTCCCCCTCCGCCGCTTCCGGTCTTCGAGATCTCCACCCGAAACCGCTTCGCCCCCCTCCACGAGACGGAACGTGACGCTGTGATCGTCGGAGACTCCATCGTCTGGCACGTCCGTGCTACGTTAGCTGAAGGTAAAGTGCACACACACTGTTTCCCTGGTGCTCGTGTTCTCGATGTTTCTGCGCAGATACCCGCGATCCTGAAGGATGACGAGAGCATCGGAGCGGTCGTGCTGCACGCGGGCGTGAACGACACCAAGCTACGGCAGACGGAGACACTGAAGAGGGACTTCAGGAGCCTGATCGAGACGGTACGCAGCACATCGCCCGCGACGACGATCATCGTGTCAGGACAGCTTCCCACATACCGACGAGGACACGAAAGGTTCAGTAGACTGTTTGCTTTAAACAAATGGTTATTGTCATGGTGTAAAGAACAGAAACTGCTCTTTGTTAATAATTGGAATCTTTTCTGGGAGCGTCCTAGGCTTTTCCGTGCTGATGGCCTGCACCCCAGCAGAGTCGGAGCGGAACTCCTGTCGGACAACATCTCCAAGACACTACGCTCCATCTGACTAGTAAGCCAATTCTCAAATAACTGCTATGATGGCTTTTGTTCTACCCACTTAAATGATAGAAGTAATTGCGTTGTCCAATCTATACATACTGTGTCTGTTCCCCGAATAGTGAGGTGATTAAACCAGAAAAATGCAAAATAAATGAACAAAAACTATTTTTAAAGCTTGGGCTCCTAAACATTAGATCACTCACACCTAAAGCAGTAATTGTAAATGAAATGATCACAGATAATAGTTTTGATGTACTCTGTTTGACTGAAACCTGGCTTAAACCAAATGATTATATTGGTCTAAATGAGTCTACTCCACCAAGCTACTGTTATAAGCATGAGCCCCGTCAGACTGGTCGTGGCGGCGGTGTCGCAACAATATATAGTGATATTCTCAATGTTACTCAGAAAACAGGATACAGGTTTAACTCATTCGAAATACTTATGCTTAATGTTACACTGTCAGATATGCAAAAGAAATCTGTCTTATCTCTTGCTCTGGTTACTGTGTATAGACCGCCAGGGCCATATACAGATTTCCTAAAAGAATTTGCAGATTTCCTCTCAGACCTATTGGTTAATGCTGATAAAGCGCTAATTTTCGGCGATTTTAACATTCATGTTGATAATCCAAATGATGCATTAGGACTTGCGTTTACTGACCTAATAAACTCTTTTGGAGTCAAGCAAAACGTCACCGGGCCCACTCATCGTTATAATCACACGCTAGATTTAATTATATCGCATGGAATTGATCTTACTGATATAGATATCGTACCTCAAAGTGATGATGTTACTGACCATTTTCTTGTATCGTGCATGCTGCGTATTACTGATATTAACTGTAGGGCCCCACGTTATCGTCCGGGCAGAACTATTGTTCCAGCCACTAAAGACAGATTCACAAATAACCTGCCTGATTTATCTCAGCTGCTCCGTGTACCCATAAATACAAATGAACTTGACAAAATGACTAGCAACATGGGCACTATCCTCTCTAATACGTTAGAAACTGTTGCTCCCATCAAATTAAAAAAGGTTAGAGGAAAACGTGCTGCGCCATGGTACAACAGTTATACCCATTCTCTCAAGAAAGAAACTCGTAATCTTGAGCGCAAATGGAGAAAAACTAACTTGGAAGTTTTTAGAATTGCGTGGAAAAACAGTATGTCCAGCTATAGACAGGCTCTAAAAGCTGCCAGGACCGAGCATATCCGCAAACTCATAGATAATAACCAAAATAATCCAAGGTTTTTATTTAGCACAGTGGCTAGACTAACAAATAACCAGACTTCACCCGATCTAAATATTCCCTCACAGTTTAATAGTAATGACTTTATGAATTTCTTCACTGATAAAATAGATAACATCAGAAATACAATAACTAATGTAGATTCTACGGCGTCTAGTACTTCAGCCTCATTCACCGCACCCAAAGAAAAACTGCAGTGCTTTTCAACTATAGGACAGGAAGAGCTAAATAAACTTATCAACACATCTAAACCAACAACATGTCTATTAGATCCTGTACCCACTAAATTACTGAAAGAGTTACCTGTAGCAGAAGAACCGCTTCTCAATATTATTAACTCGTCGTTATCTTTAGGTCACGTCCCAAAACCATTCAAGCTGGCAGTTATTAAGCCTCTTATTAAGAAGCCACAACTAGATCCTAGTGAACTGGCAAATTACAGACCCATCTCAAATCTTCCGTTTATGTCTAAAATTTTTGAAAAAGTTGTGTCTGCTCAATTGTGCTCATTCTTGCAAAAAAATGATCTCTGTGAAGAATTTCAGTCAGGTTTCAGGCCCCGCCATAGCACAGAAACTGCACTTGTTAAAATTACAAATGACTTGCTTCTTGCATCAGACCAAGGCTGCATCTCATTGCTAGTTTTACTTGATCTTAGTGCTGCGTTCGACACTATAGATCATGACATACTCGTAGATCGATTACAAAACTATACAGGTATTCAAGGGCAGGCTTTAAGATGGTTTAGATCCTACCTGTCCGATCGCTACCACTTTGTTTATTTAAACGGGGAGTCATCTCAATTATCACCAGTAAAGTATGGAGCACCACAAGGATCTGTCCTAGGTCCTCTGCTGTTTTCAATATACATGCTGCCCCTTGGTAATATTATTAGAAAATACGGGATTAGTTTCCATTGCTATGCTGATGATACTCAACTATATATCTCAACAAGACCAGACGAAACTTCTAAATTATCTAAGTTAACTGAGTGTGTTAAAAATGTAAAAGATTGGATGACCAATAATTTTCTCCTATTAAATTCAGATAAGACAGAGATATTACTTATTGGACCAAATAACAGTACACAGAATCTCTTGGATTACAATTTGCAACTAGACGGATGTCCTGTTACTTCCTCTACAGTCAAAAATCTGGGTGTTATATTAGACAGCAACTTGTCTTTTGAAAAACATATTTCCAATGTTACAAAAACAGCATTCTTCCATCTTAGAAACATTGCCAAGCTAAGGAACATGTTACCTGTTTCTGATGCAGAAAAGCTAGTTCATGCATTCATGACCTCTAGACTGGACTATTGTAATGCACTGCTAGGTGGTTGTCCTGCATCTTCAATAAACAAGCTACAGGTAGTCCAAAATGCAGCGGCTAGAGTCCTTACCAGGTCAAGAAAATATGATCATATTACCCCAATTTTACAGTCTCTTCACTGGCTACCTATTAAGTACCGTATCAGTTACAAAATATTATTACTTACCTATAAGGCCCTAAATGGTTTAGCTCCTGCGTACCTAACTAGTCTTCTATCTCGCTACAATCCATCACGCTCCCTAAGGTCGCAAAACTCTGGACTCTTGGTAGTACCTAGAATAGCAAAGTCCACTAAAGGAGGTAGAGCTTTTTCATATTTGGCTCCCAAACTCTGGAATAGCCTTCCTGATAACGTTCGGGGTTCAGACACACTCGCTCTGTTTAAATCTAGATTAAAGACCCATCTCTTTAGCCAAGCATTCACATAATGCATTCATATAATGCATCTCATAATCTTGTACTGCAGTTATATCTGATTAAAACGCACATTATTATTCTTTAGCTTGGGTTGAACAAATAATTTATGCTTGAATGGAACAACAGCTACGCTAATTATGTCTCTTTGTTTCTCTGTTTCTGCCACGGGATTAACATCCCGTGGTAACTAGGAATTACACAAGCTTCAGTCTGGATCCAGCCCTTAAATGATCTGAGATGACCAAACACCTGAGAAGAGATGATGCCGACCCCTCGGAGGACCTCAGAGCATGCCAACCTCTGATCCCCCAACAACATGCAGAATTAACAAATTTTGCCATAAATTAATATATTAAGTTTCTACAATGTATAAATATATTGTAGAAACTTAATTTCCTGTAAAGCGCTTTGCAACGATTGTATCGTAAAAAGCGCTATACAAATAAACTTGAATTGAATTGAATTGAATTGAATACATACAAAAAATAAATAAATAAAATAATTAAAAAAACAAACAAACAACAAACAAAAAAAAACTATAGGGTCCTAGAAATCAGGTTCTGAAACTACGGCATCCAGTATTGCATGAATACCCTACTCACAACAACAGCCTTATTGAACATGCACATTCACTCTCTGCCAGCAGGAGGCACTTTCGGAACTGTTTCCATGGTAACAGCAGAACACAAAGCAGAGCAGCACTGGACTTTGAAACGTGCAGCGCTCATATTTATTTATAGCTTTTTGAAGTTTAATCGTCACATTAAGCTGCATAGCGATTCTGGTCTATACCCAAATTTAAGACCTCTTGAAATCATAATTAAGACAATTTAAGACTTTTTATGACCTTAAATTTGATAAATTAAATTTAAGACTTTTTAAGGACCCGCGGGAACTCTGGTTTAAAAGAGACGGACAGCACTTCTCTCATGATGATGCTGTCATGAGTCTGAGCGAGTGTGAACAAATCCTCTGCAGTGTGAGACTGCTGAAGATCACACAAAACACAAGAGATTTCATTAGAAATATCACACTGGTCCCTGCTGTAAAATGAGCTGGACCCTAAAAATCAAGAACATTTCAGGAGTGTGACTCTCCTTGTGTAGCACCTAAATATCATATTGTCAAACAACTGTCAGACAATGAATGAACCTGCACCTCAAATGCCAAGAATACTACAGCCTGCTACAGCGTTGTTATTAATCATCTGTATTTATATTTATTCTTTATGTATTTGTGAAGTAGTTAGCTTACACTATTATTTTAGTGTTTAACTGAAAATGTTACAGTAAGATGTTTATGTTGTTATGTTGTTAACGCTATTTATGTGTATTACACATTTTGTATTTCATTGTCTGTGGCAAATCAAGTTTAGATATTTTGAGTTTCTACAGTATAACTGACAAATTATGCTAAATTATGCTGTTTCATGTAAACAAAGTATTCATGCAAGTAATGTAAAATTATGCATGACTACATCCTTTATAAATGGACGCTGCTGTGATTAAACTGTATAAATACTCAGTAAACCTCAAACGATCTGTAATAACAGACAAAGCAATAGTAATAAAAACAGTTACTCTCACTTGTGTGTTGTGACATTACTATCTGATCCAATATAGTCACACAGCATCATCTTTTAGTTTCATTCTCTCTGAAAATCCTGCATCAAACTGTGTCTTGTTTAAAACAAATCCACGGTAAAATGAAGCAAACTAATGACCAGATACTGACATGGTCTGAAAATTTATTAAAGATAAAGCGAGTCGTTTTAGCAGCTTTCCTTCAATATAAGCTGTTTTAGACTCATGAGAAAGTTCATTTTTTAAAGTACAGTGACCTCTTATGTCAAAAGATCGAGGAACATTTGATTTCTCAATTCATGACCCCTTTAAACCACCTGTTTTACTACTGGTTTGGACATCAGAGTCCTTCTAAAGCACAAAACTGTGTGTGTGTGTGCGTACATACATTTGTGTAGTCCTGCTGTAATTCTGGATTCTCCTCCATGATCCACACTATAAAACACACACAGAGTCATATTATTATATTTTCGATTATGATCTTGGCTTCCAATGATTTTGAAAACAATGTAATCAAGATAAAACAACATGTTAAACCACGCTTTAATCAAACTAGCAATATTCTAGATGTTAGCAACATGCTAAACATGTTAGAATAGCACTAGCATCAGGGTTGCAGCTCTCACACACTTTCAGACTCTGTCTCTCACTCAGACTAAATCTTACAGCAAATAACAAGACAAAAGAAACCACTCAATCTGCTCAGGATTTTCCCACTGGTCTTGTTTGGTTTCACAGAGACTGGACTGGTCTAAAGCACATTAAACCAAATAAAACCAGACTGTGAAATGAACAGCTAAAGCTATGACGGGTCAGTAGCAGCTGCCTCTTGCGGTGTCTTTTTTACTCTCTCTCCTGAAAAGTCTGTGTTGTGGACATAAAGAGATGGTATAAATAAACTCAGTTCTTGTCAAGGTTAATAATTGCATTACTTTCACAGTGAGGCTTCTTTTGTATCTGACTGCACTCTCAGAAAGTTCTTGTAAACAAACAGCATCATACTGTGTTTCTATGGTGTTTATGTACTATGAAGGTTCTGTTACGGCCCTATAGGTATGCATGTGTGTTTTTGAGCTCTCCCTCTCTCTTGATCTGTCTGTTTCTTAGGCTCATCCCTCTGGAGTGCCATTCGTCCAGGCAGATGTCAATCATTATTAACCTGCGTGATGTCGCCACCCTCACTGCCAATCAAGATCTCCTGCTACAGTTTAAAAGGACGCTCGAGTGAACGCTCTGTCTCTTGAGCTCCTACTTTGTTTGCTCTTCTGTTCGTTGTCTTTCTAGCCTTGGTGATTGCTTGTTGTCTTATTGACAGTTACAGTGTGTTTACCGTTATCCCCTTTGCTATGCCATTATGCATTTTGTAATTCGTTCTATGATTTCTGATCACAAGTTTACCATATCCCTAGGAAAAGAAGACAGAGAGGACGTCAAGTGACCTACATAGTGCATCATGCAGAAACACTACTGTAGAGAAACACCAGGTTAGAAGCGAGCGCCACACTTGTAAGTTTTGTTTCTTAGCGAGAGCAGTTTAGTTATGACATGTAAACGCTAAAGATCTTTGCTTTTCTTTTTTTCTTTTTAGTTAGTTTAGAGCAGGGGTCTTCAACTAAAAAGTCTTGAGGTCCAGTAATGAACCCTCCTCACCAGCCGAGGTCTGGACAATTATATATAAAAACAATTGATAGTTTTTGCCAGACCAGGGTATCTGCAGAATATTTAAGCTTAAATTCAAGACTTATACCCCCGGTTTCACAGACAAGTCTTAAGCCTAGTCCTAGACTAAAATGTAAGTCTGAGCTGTTTCAACTGAAATAAACTTGCTCTGACTGATCCTTAAATATATCAGTGCCTTTGTTTAGTCTCAAGATGCACACCAGTAATGTTTTTTTCTAAGCATGTTTATAAAAATTACTTAAATATCCTAATTGAACTATGGCCTAATCCTAGCTTAGTCTAAGCCCTGTCTGTGAAACCGGGCCTTAAAGACCTTTTTAAAGACCTGCACAAAAAAAAAATCAAAAAAAATAAATACATTTAAAAAATGACTGTAAAAAGCATGATTTACAGTTCAGATGCAGGTTTTCACAAAAACAATGTTTTATAAAATTCTAAAACAATTATTATCAATTAAGTATTATATTAATTAAATAACAATTATTATCAATTAAGTATTATATTAATTAAATAACAAATATATTTTACTGGCTTAATTGTTTACATTTATATAACACATTATCTTCATGTCCATCCATTAGGGCTGTGACGGTGGCAGACTTTTACCACCGCGGTGGTAATAACCCAACAACCGCCGGTGGCGCGGTGTTGTGTATATTTATATA
The DNA here is from genome assembly GCA_027422415.1 of Schizothorax lantsangensis. Lineage (NCBI taxonomy): Eukaryota > Metazoa > Chordata > Actinopteri > Cypriniformes > Cyprinidae > Schizothorax > Schizothorax lantsangensis. The sequence goes on along the minus strand of CM049847.1, from coordinate 140,307 downwards.
TATAATTCTGAAACGCAAAAATAAATAAATGAGGCTCAATCATCTATTAACAAATGTGCGTTTATTTTAGCACTTCCATCAGTGAACACTCAGCCTGCAAAACACTAAAATAAATATCAAAGAAATAATAGTTAAATAGGAAAGTAGCCTTAAATAAGAAAGTTAAATACACCTCACGTGAGCGGCGCGGCGAGAACTCGTTATAATCAGTGATGCTGTCTACACTAGATGTGGCGCGATAAAACACGACAATCCCTCACAGTAAACTGCCTCGTCCTATTTATGACATACTGGCACAAAGTTCAAATGTCCTGTAGACAGACTCAACCTGTTGTGTTGCGACGCAGCGTCCGGTTTATACACGGTTCACTGTTCCGCCACCAAGCAACTCCTTGTCTGCACACGCTCTCTGTGGAATAGGAATCACGGTGTATGTTGTCACATTTCTTGTTGGCATCTTCCATTTGCAACTGTCTCGTTTGTATTTGGCCAGTTTGGAGAAAGCCTCACCAACACAAACCCGACCAGCCGGGCGTTTGCGTTCACGTGAACTTGAAGACACTTGTACAAACGCGGATGGGTGACATGAATGGAAATGATTCCAGATCGGCGATGTAGTATTTGGTTTCCCAACAAGGTCCATCGCTCATCACGAAATACATTTGCTGAATGCAGAATAAACTGTATTTTCCTGCGCTCAAACATGCCAATCTAAAGGAAACGCCGTATATGGCGTTTGAGGTCATTTGTGAATTAGCATAGATTTATAGTCTAAATAAAACAATTTGCAACTGTTACTATATTACACTTGTATACAAAACTTTGTATTATGCTTGTTATAAAGTGTGTGACGTCACGTGCACTACCGCCGGTGGCAACAGACAACCGCGGTGACCGTCACAGCCCTACCACCAGTTCACATTTACAACTCTGCGTGTTTGCTGCTTAAAAACATGGGTTGATTTTTTTACATTGGTCTTTGACAACAGCAGACGAACAGACTGATTGAAAATGGAAAATCATTCTCTTCCAGCAGGTGGCGCTTTCAGAATGGCAGCAGCACACAAAGCAGCGCAGCAGCTGACTTTGAAACATGCAGCACTCATATTTATTCAATGAATAGCCATTTAATGTTTAATCGCAATTCTTGTCTTTCAGTCCCCACATTTAAGACCTCCTGAAATCATAATTAAATCTTTCTTGTACCATTTAAGACTTTTTAAGGACCTGTCAATGTTCCTAATTTTTCAAAATGCCATTGTTTTTCACTCACTGAAATTTGATTTAATAAAAATTAGCGTTTCGTATTATTTCATTATGTCAAAAGCCTTCACGGTCCGCATGGACGCATCTCGTGGTCTGGATTCAGACCGGAGTCCACCAGTTGATGACCCTTGGTTTAGAGGTTTCATTGTAAGTTAGTTGGGGTTTGTTATTTTCTTTCCTTTGGCATCGCTTGCGTTCCTTTTCCCTTGGGTTTATTTATTTGTTTTGGTTTGTTAATTGGATTTGCTGTGTAAATAGTTTATTATATATATATCTTTTTCTTATTATTGATTTCTACATGGGTGTACAATAAATACCACTTTGTTTTGGCAATACTTTGTTTGAAGTTTGGTCTCTTGCCACCATCCTCATGGAAAATGTATTACATCTAAATGTTATCTCTTACACCCTTAGATCTACGTCTTAAAGTCGTAACAGTTCCCAGCATGCAATGCAGCATAAATATAGATCATGCTGTAGAGTTTTTAATTCTTGTTGGTCTTACTTGTGCCATTGAACTTGTTTTTGGTTCACTTTTAGCAGTTTGTGCTGTTTGTTTAATTTGTAATGTGGGTTTATGCTGTAAGTGTTGTTTTTATTTCTTGAGTGTTACCATTGTTGTGTTTTGTTTGTCGAGTATTGATGTCACATCTTTCAAAGACTTTTCTCAGCAATTTCTTCATTACTGTGAAAGATCCATCCACAAACAGTTATGAATATGAATATGAAATAAGTTATTGAATAATCTTTATGCTTAAATAATGCTAAAATAAAATCTTCATGTTCATGCCAAGAATAGTTTGACTACCTTAAAGTCAGATAATTAGTTTATATCATATTCTAACCTGTCATCATTTTGACAAATGTTTTTATTCATCACTCTTCTGACATGACTCGATCAGAAATTTGAATAGGAATATTCAGGGTCCAAAACCCAAATAAATACTAATCAATAATCACCATTATGGTGACTTCAAAAGAATTACAGAAATAAATAACTACATTTCTGACAGTGGCACAGTTAAAGGGTTACTCCACCCCAAAATGAAAATTTTGTCATTAATCACTTACCCCCATGTCGTTCCAAACCCGTAAAAGCTTCGTTTGTCTAAGGAACACAATTTAAGATATTTTCGATGAAAACCGGGAGGCTTGTGACTGTCCCATTGACTGCCAAGTAAATAACACTGTCAAGGCCCAGAAAAGTATGAAAGACATAGTCAAAATAGTCCATCTCTCATCAGCGGTTCAATCTGAATTTATGACGCGACGTGAATACTTTTTGTATGCAAAGAACATAAAAATAACAACTTTTTTTCAACAATTCGTAGCGCCATTTTAGAGATTATCCACTTAACGCAAACTATTTATTAGTTATTTTTATTTTCTTTGCATACAAAAAGTATTCTCGTCGCATCATAAATTCAGATTGAACCACTGATAGCAGATAGACTATTTTGACGGTGATTTTAATACTTTTCTGGGCCTTGACAGTGTTATTTACTTGGCAGTCAATGGGACAGTCACAAGCCGCCTGGTTTCCATCAAAAATGTCTTAAATTGTGTTCAGAAGACGAACAAAGCTTTTACGGGTTTGGAACAACATGGGGGTAAGTGATTAATTACAAAATTTTCATTTTGGGGTGGAGTAACCATTTAAAGGCATAACTATAACTTAAAAAAAAGAGTTTATATGGTCGCTTCTTATTTATTTTGTTTCAGTTAATACTGCTCTCGGTGTTTGTGGTGGTGTGGCAGGGCTCAGACTAATGCTCTTTAAATCTGTTATATTGCTGTGTCCTCTAGAAACCCCTAGACTTCTATCTACATAAAGACACTGAGTAGTTCAAAATGAAATAACAAAACCTAAAAACTTGCTGCTCAACATACTTGAGTTTGTCCAGATACTTGAGTTTTTCAGAGAGCAGCTTGACTCCTGAATCTCCTGGGTCATTGTAGCTCAGATCCAGCTCTCTCAGGTGTGAGGGGTTTGAACTCAGAGCCGAAGACAAATAACCACAGCCTTCCTCTGTCACCATACAGCCGGACAACCTACAGACACACACACAGCAACAGTCCACATCACATTAGTTTGGCTGTCAGACATCACTGACACACAGTCATCTGTGCTGTTATTTTCTGTAGTTTCAGTCACAAAAGTAAAGTAATCAGAAACAGTTATACTCCATTAAAGTACAAATGTACTTAAAGACAGGCACAAAGTATTTCTACATTGTCATTAGACACCGAGGGTTAACCTCCTGGGGTCAACAATAGCGCCATCACTTGCATTTTTTCCTGATGACAGCAAAAAGAACTTAAAATGCTCCGTAATATAAGTCCAATACATCATTTGAATCTGTAAAGGGTCTACTTTTATTTGAGTACACTCACAATATCAACAAAACAGTGTGCTTTTGTGAAATAAATAAAATGTACAGGGTGTGCTTTCAGCCATCTCAGTCTCTGCGAATATCATTCTGAATCGTGTCAATAAAATGAACTGAAACTCAGTGAATACTTGACACACAAACATGAGGAATTTGTCTATGGAAAGCTTGAAGTGTCTACTTTTAAATGAAGTAAGTCTTATGGAAAACGTCTCGGTTACGTATGTAACCCTCGTTCCCTGAAGGAGGGAACGGAGACGTCACGTCGGGTGACCGACGAATTGGGATCTCGCTTAGAGAGACCAATCCACTTCGAGTGTAACTAAACGAGCCAATGCACATTGGCATGCGATTATTGCATCCAGCTGCTGCTGATCACAGCGTGAGTATAAGTAGGCAGCAGGTGCAGCGCATATTCAGGTTTTCGCTGAGGAGCCAAGCCGGTGACCCGGCCGCTCAGCGGTGGTACAGTAGCCGTGGCGACGGGACGTGATGTCTCCGTTCCCTCCTTCAGGGAACGAGGGTTACATACGTAACCGAGACGTTCCCTATCAGTCGGTCACTCCGAGTCACGTCGGGTGACCGACGAATTGGGATCCCTACCAAAAGGCCACGGATACTGCTCCCAAAGGAGGTTCAGAAGCACTTACGCATATGAACAACCGTTTAGGTGCATATGGAAGATTTAGAGGTGATTGTAGCCTCTTGGCAGAATGTCTGCCGGGGAAACACGGGCTCTGAGGCTATACCGTGGACTTTACACATATGAGATCCAATTAGGTCTCTACATATGGACCCCAGCCCTCTACCGGTTCTCACAGATTCATCGAGTTAGGGCCTGGCGCCAGACGCTCCGCCACGTCTGGCTGCCGAGGGGACGGAGGAGCTCGACAGGGTCTACAGTACGGACTCTCTGGAGCAGTTTTAGCAAGCCGACCCGAAACCGGAGCCTCTCAGTGCTTCTACCCATTTGAGGTGAGAACACAGGAGGAGACCGGTTCCACACGAAGGCTATAGAATCTAGCGAACGTGTTAGGGGTCGCCCAACCCTTAGCTCTATAATTATCTGCCAGCAAGGCGCCACGAGCCAACGCCCAGGAAGATGCAACACTTCTAGTAGAGTGGGCTCTCAACCTGAACAGGCAGGGCACACCCTGTGCCTAATAAGCCAGGGTGATGGCGTCCACTATCCAGTGGGCCATCCTCTGCTTGGAGATGGCATTCCCTTCTGCCGGCCTCCGTGACAGATAAAGAGCTGGTCTGAGGTCCTGAAGCTTTGCGTCCTGTCAACGTAGCATTTCAATGCTCGGACGGGACAAGCAAAGCTAAGGCTGGGTCTGCCTCCTCCGAGGGCAACGCTTGCAGGCTCACCACCTGGTCCCTGAAGGGAGTAGTGGGAACCTTGGGCACATAGCCAGGCCGGGGCCTCAGGATTACCTGGGATGGCCCAAACTCTAGGCACGAATCGCCGACCGAAAATGCGTGCAGGTCCCCTACCCTCTTGATGGAGGCCAATGCAAGCAGGAGCGGAGTCTGAAAGAAACTTCAGCTCGACTGTCTGCAACGGATCAAATGGGCCCTGCTGTAGTGCTCTGAGCACTAGAGACAGGTCCCAAGAGGGTATAGAGGGGGCCGTCTGCCCCCTTCCTGCCCCCCTAAGGAACCTGATGACCAAGTCATGCTTCCCCACCAACTTCCCTTCCACAGGGTCGTGGTTGGCAGCAATCACAGCCACATAGACTTTAAGGGTGAAAGGAGACAGCCTTCGCTCCAACCCTTGCTGCAAGAAGGACAGCACGACTCTGATCGGGCACTTCCGGGGGTCTTCTCGGTGAGAAGAGCACCACTCGACAAACAGGTTCCACTTCAAGGCATAAGCATGTCTCGTAGACAGCGCTCTCGCCGAAGTGATGGTGTCAACTACCTCCTGGGGTAGGTCACCTAGAACCTCCGCGTCCCGTCCCGGGACCAGACATGTTTTAAGTTTCCAGAGGTCTGGACGCGGGTGCCATAAGTTGCCCCGTCTCTGAGTCAGTAGATCCTACCTCAGAGGAATCTGCCAAGGAGGGGCTGTCACGAGGAGCATTAGTTCTGGGAACCAAGTCCGAGTGGGCCAGTACGGCGCCACGAGCAAGACCTGCTCCTCGTCCTCCCTGATCTTGCACAGTGTCTGTGTGAGAATGCTCACTGGGGGAAATGCTGGGACTGAGCGACCTCAGATGCTTCTGACTCCATAGGAGGAGGTGGCGGGCGAGTTGCGACATGCGACGGAAGCCTAGACCACCTTATCGGTTGATGTATGCAACGGTCACAGTGTGTCCGTACGGACCAGTACGTGCTTGCCCTGTAAGCGCCTCTTGAGACGGTTCAGGGCCAGGTGTACTGCCAGCAACTCTAGGCAACTTATGTGCCAGTGCAGTTGGGGGCCCCGTCCAAAACCCCAACACTGCAAGCCCGTTGAACGTGGTGCCCCAGCCGGTGGTGGAGGCATCCGTGTAAACCACAGCATGCCTAGAGCCCTGTTCCAGGGGCACTCCTGCCCAGAGAAACGAAAGGTCTGACCACGGGGTGAGGGTTTGGCGGCAGGCCGGTGTGACTTGGACCCGGTGAGTGCCGCGTTACCACGCCCACCTCGGGACTCGGCCATGGAGCCAGTGTTGAAAAGGTCTCATATGAAGCAGCCCCAGCGGCGTCACTGCCGCCGCAGCTGCCATATGCCCCAGGAGCCTCTGAAATTGTTTCAGTGGGACCGCGGACCTGCTCTTGAACGCATTCAAGCAGTTCAACACCGACTGAGCACGTTCCTGCATGAGGCGTGCTGTCTGATTGACCGAATCCAATTCCATACCGAAAAAAGAGATCCTCTGCGTCGGGGAGAGTTTGCTCTTTTCCCAGTTGACCCGAAGGCCCAACTGGCTGAGGTGGAAGAGCACCAAGTCCCTATGTTCGCACAACTGGTCCTGAGACTGAGGCAGTTCATGAGCCAGTCGTCGAGGTAGTTGAGAATGCGAATGCCCTGTTCTCTCAGGGGAACAAGGGCTGCCTCCACAACTTTCGTGAAGACACAGGGTGACAGGGACAGCTCGAAGGGCAGGACCTTGTACTAATATGCCCGTCCTTCAAACGTAAACCGCAGGAATGGCCTGTGGTGCGGAAGGATTGAGACAAGGAAGTACACGTCCTTCAGGTCAATCGCTGCAAGCCAATCTCAGGGACGGATGCACCCGAAGATGCACTTCTGCGTGAGTCTCTTGAACAGAAGCTTGCCCAGTTCAGGACGCGCAGATCCAAGATTGGTCTCCACCCACCGCCTTTCTTGGGCACAATGAAGTAAGGGCTGTAAAACCCTGTCTTCATATCGGCTGGAGGGACCGGCTCCATCACGTCCCTCACCAATAGGACAGTGATCTCCCCACACAAGCCTTTACTGCTGTGAGGTGGAACCTGGGAGAACGCCGGGCGAACTGAATCGCGTAGCCGAGTCAGGTGGTCCACAGGAGCCAGCGAGACGAGCTGGGTAGCGCTTTTTCCAGGCACCCAGACACTATACAAGCGGGACCTACGGGACCACCGACGTACCCGCGGTGGGGCAGCGAGGTGAAACGCAGGGACCCGGCCCGTGTCGGACCAAAGAGGGGTCTGAGTGTGCGATGCAACACTTACCTGGTTCCACAGTTTGGCAGAGGGTGCGTGAGTAGGGCCTTTGATGACGCTCTCGATCCGCCCACTGCTGCCTGCTGGCGAGAGAGGGAGAAGAGTGTGGTCAGGTGTTGGTCTGTCCATGACTCTCCATGCCCTCTTGGGACCCAGAGGCAGAAAGAACCGCTTCTTGTCGAGATTTTTTTTTTTTTTTTTTTAAACCAAAGATTCTCCGCCCGGCCCTCCTCCGGGGAGGGAGAGGTGCATCCACCATCTCCTGAAGCAGTCCTCATTCCCTCTGGGTCGCCCGTCCTGAGGCCTCTTGCTTTTCCGCTCTCCGCCAGGTTTGACGGGGGCCCGGACGGGCGGGGCGGCCTGCCTACGCCCAGCTCAACGGCACCGCTTCTGGAGGCTGCTGCGGATGCGGTGCGGGAGCATGGACGGACGCAGGGGCCGCCCTCGGCGACGAGCAGGCTGGGGCGCTGCAACCAGCGGACGGGTGGAGGCAGCAGCTGCCCGCTGGGCAGGATGTGTTGGATCGCCTCAGTCTGCTCCTAAGCAGCCAAGAACTGCTGGGCCATGCTCTCGACTGCGTCGCCGAAGAGGCCAGTCTGGGACACAGGGCCCTTGAGGAACCGAACTTTGTCGGCATCCCCATGTCGACCAGACACAGCCAGGTGACGTTCCTGGACCACAAGTGTGGACATCGCACGACCCAAAGACCACGCAATGACCTTCGTCGCTCGTAGCGCGAGGCCAGAAGTGGTACAAAGCCCTTTCAGAACTTCTGGATCGTGACCACCCTCGTGCATGTCCCCCAGTGCTTTCAGCCTGAAGAACCTGCAGTAACGCCATAGCGCAAGCGGTTGGCAGCTTCTCCACGGGTCACATAAGCATCGCCGGACAGACCAGACGAGTACCTACAGGCCCGGAAGAGGAAGCACGGTTTACCCTGCCGGGTGGAGGCGGTATTAGGACACAATGGCATCGCAACCGACCGCTCCACCGGGGGGGCCCTGTATACCCCCTATCTGCACCACCACCGAGGGTGGTGAGGGAGGAGGAGCTAACAGGTCAGTTTCTGGCAGTAAAATGTGCCATCCACAACCTGGTAAGCTCCCCATGCACCTCCGAGAAGAGAGGCACCGGGGCAGGGTGCTGAGAACCAGCACAAACTACCTCGAGAAACCAGTCATCCAACCTCGAGGGCTCGGGACACGGTGGAAGTCTCCACTCGAGCTCTACCCTCTCAGCGGCCCGGGAAGCATAGCCGTGATTCTGGATCCGACTCAGGCATTGCTACTGCCGTAGCAGCAGCGCAGCCGAATCTTCTTCCCCAGAAAGCTCCAGCTCACCCTCCGATGCAGCGATCGACATCCGGTCATCGGGAGGAGCACCAGGGATACTGCTGGTACGCCCCTTGTAGAGGGTCCAGCACGTTCCACTGGCAGCTCAACTGGTTTTGGAGTGCAAGAGGAGTGATGGTCCCTCGAGGGTTGGTTCCCTGGAGGGTTTGCCACCACTGTAATCCTCAGACCACCCGTGCCACCACCTGAAGTAGTCCTCGTCTGTCTGCAGCCAGAACGAGAACCAGATCAAGGCAGAGGCAACAGAGCTCCGCCCCTTTCGAGGTAGCGGAGCCTGGCCGCAACTCCAAGATGATCATCTTCCCACCATGAGAAGATGCCTCATCCACGAACGCCACCTCAGCATGCTTACTGCCCAGGCACGTGAGGCAGTGATCATGATCATCACCCGGCACCAGGTAACGACCGCATCCAGAAACGCACGGGTGACACGTTGTCTGTAGCAAAACCCAACTCGTCTTTACAAAGACGTAACGTCAAGTTTGCCAGATGCAACGTCGTCTTTAAAAAGACGCACCCGTGAATGCTCTTTTAGGGAAAAAGCTCTTTTAATGGGCTGAAGCGCACAGGGGAGATGGTCACCTGCAACACAAACAGGGGGTAGTGCAACCTGATGTGTGCAATCCACTCGACACGGGAAGAACCACCGCCGCTGAAGCGCCGTACCGCCAGCACGAGAGTCTTCCGAAGAGCGTGCTCAACTCGTTGAATTCACTCGTCAGCAGAAGTCAGGAGCAGAACGATGTAACCGCTCGGCTCCGAAGCGAAAAGCTGAATATGCGCTGCACCTGCTGCCTACTTATACTCACGCTGTGATCAGCAGCAGCTGGATGCAATAATTTCATGCCAATGTGCATTGGCTCGTTTAGTTACACTCGAAGTGGATTGGTCTCTCTAAGCGAGATCCCAATTCGTCGGTCACCCGACGTGACTCGGAGTGACCGACTGATAGGGAACAAATATTCTGTGTTAAAGTAATCCATATGAAACTAATGCAAGGAACAGTTTTTCCTGTCCTGAGCTCATTATCTGCCCACAAACAGCGTGCGCTGTTCCTATGACAATTATCCATGTGACGCAGACATGTAAGCGCCCACATCACCTCCATCAACTGCAACCGCCGGTGGCGCGGTGTTGTGTATATTTATATATATAATTCTGAAACGCAAAAATAAATAAATGAGGCTCAATCATCTATTAACAAATGTGCGTTTATTTTAGCACTTCCATCAGTGAACACTCAGCCTGCAAAACACTAAAATAAATATCAAAGAAATAATAGTTAAATAGGAAAGTAGCCTTAAATAAGAAAGTTAAATACACCTCACGTGAGCGGCGCGGCGAGAACTCGTTATAATCAGTGATGCTGTCTACACTAGATGTGGCGCGATAAAACACGACAATCCCTCACAGTAAACTGCCTCGTCCTATTTATGACATACTGGCACAAAGTTCAAATGTCCTGTAGACAGACTCAACCTGTTGTGTTGCGACGCAGCGTCCGGTTTATACACGGTTCACTGTTCCGCCACCAAGCAACTCCTTGTCTGCACACGCTCTCTGTGGAATAGGAATCACGGTGTATGTTGTCACATTTCTTGTTGGCATCTTCCATTTGCAACTGTCTCGTTTGTATTTGGCCAGTTTGGAGAAAGCCTCACCAACACAAACCCGACCAGCCGGGCGTTTGCGTTCACGTGAACTTGAAGACACTTGTACAAACGCGGATGGGTGACATGAATGGAAATGATTCCAGATCGGCGATGTAGTATTTGGTTTCCCAACAAGGTCCATCGCTCATCACGAAATACATTTGCTGAATGCAGAATAAACTGTATTTTCCTGCGCTCAAACATGCCAATCTAAAGGAAACGCCGTATATGGCGTTTGAGGTCATTTGTGAATTAGCATAGATTTATAGTCTAAATAAAACAATTTGCAACTGTTACTATATTACACTTGTATACAAAACTTTGTATTATGCTTGTTATAAAGTGTGTGACGTCACGTGCACTACCGCCGGTGGCAACAGACAACCGCGGTGACCGTCACAGCCCTACCACCAGTTCACATTTACAACTCTGCGTGTTTGCTGCTTAAAAACATGGGTTGATTTTTTTACATTGGTCTTTGACAACAGCAGACGAACAGACTGATTGAAAATGGAAAATCATTCTCTTCCAGCAGGTGGCGCTTTCAGAATGGCAGCAGCACACAAAGCAGCGCAGCAGCTGACTTTGAAACATGCAGCACTCATATTTATTCAATGAATAGCCATTTAATGTTTAATCGCAATTCTTGTCTTTCAGTCCCCACATTTAAGACCTCCTGAAATCATAATTAAATCTTTCTTGTACCATTTAAGACTTTTTAAGGACCTGTCAATGTTCCTAATTTTTCAAAATGCCATTGTTTTTCACTCACTGAAATTTGATTTAATAAAAATTAGCGTTTCGTATTATTTCATTATGTCAAAAGCCTTCACGGTCCGCATGGACGCATCTCGTGGTCTGGATTCAGACCGGAGTCCACCAGTTGATGACCCTTGGTTTAGAGGTTTCATTGTAAGTTAGTTGGGGTTTGTTATTTTCTTTCCTTTGGCATCGCTTGCGTTCCTTTTCCCTTGGGTTTATTTATTTGTTTTGGTTTGTTAATTGGATTTGCTGTGTAAATAGTTTATTATATATATATCTTTTTCTTATTATTGATTTCTACATGGGTGTACAATAAATACCACTTTGTTTTGGCAATACTTTGTTTGAAGTTTGGTCTCTTGCCACCATCCTCATGGAAAATGTATTACATCTAAATGTTATCTCTTACACCCTTAGATCTACGTCTTAAAGTCGTAACAGTTCCCAGCATGCAATGCAGCATAAATATAGATCATGCTGTAGAGTTTTTAATTCTTGTTGGTCTTACTTGTGCCATTGAACTTGTTTTTGGTTCACTTTTAGCAGTTTGTGCTGTTTGTTTAATTTGTAATGTGGGTTTATGCTGTAAGTGTTGTTTTTATTTCTTGAGTGTTACCATTGTTGTGTTTTGTTTGTCGAGTATTGATGTCACATCTTTCAAAGACTTTTCTCAGCAATTTCTTCATTACTGTGAAAGATCCATCCACAAACAGTTATGAATATGAATATGAAATAAGTTATTGAATAATCTTTATGCTTAAATAATGCTAAAATAAAATCTTCATGTTCATGCCAAGAATAGTTTGACTACCTTAAAGTCAGATAATTAGTTTATATCATATTCTAACCTGTCATCATTTTGACAAATGTTTTTATTCATCACTCTTCTGACATGACTCGATCAGAAATTTGAATAGGAATATTCAGGGTCCAAAACCCAAATAAATACTAATCAATAATCACCATTATGGTGACTTCAAAAGAATTACAGAAATAAATAACTACATTTCTGACAGTGGCACAGTTAAAGGGTTACTCCACCCCAAAATGAAAATTTTGTCATTAATCACTTACCCCCATGTCGTTCCAAACCCGTAAAAGCTTCGTTTGTCTAAGGAACACAATTTAAGATATTTTCGATGAAAACCGGGAGGCTTGTGACTGTCCCATTGACTGCCAAGTAAATAACACTGTCAAGGCCCAGAAAAGTATGAAAGACATAGTCAAAATAGTCCATCTCTCATCAGCGGTTCAATCTGAATTTATGACGCGACGTGAATACTTTTTGTATGCAAAGAACATAAAAATAACAACTTTTTTTCAACAATTCGTAGCGCCATTTTAGAGATTATCCACTTAACGCAAACTATTTATTAGTTATTTTTATTTTCTTTGCATACAAAAAGTATTCTCGTCGCATCATAAATTCAGATTGAACCACTGATAGCAGATAGACTATTTTGACGGTGATTTTAATACTTTTCTGGGCCTTGACAGTGTTATTTACTTGGCAGTCAATGGGACAGTCACAAGCCGCCTGGTTTCCATCAAAAATGTCTTAAATTGTGTTCAGAAGACGAACAAAGCTTTTACGGGTTTGGAACAACATGGGGGTAAGTGATTAATTACAAAATTTTCATTTTGGGGTGGAGTAACCATTTAAAGGCATAACTATAACTTAAAAAAAAGAGTTTATATGGTCGCTTCTTATTTATTTTGTTTCAGTTAATACTGCTCTCGGTGTTTGTGGTGGTGTGGCAGGGCTCAGACTAATGCTCTTTAAATCTGTTATATTGCTGTGTCCTCTAGAAACCCCTAGACTTCTATCTACATAAAGACACTGAGTAGTTCAAAATGAAATAACAAAACCTAAAAACTTGCTGCTCAACATACTTGAGTTTGTCCAGATACTTGAGTTTTTCAGAGAGCAGCTTGACTCCTGAATCTCCTGGGTCATTGTAGCTCAGATCCAGCTCTCTCAGGTGTGAGGGGTTTGAACTCAGAGCCGAAGACAAATAACCACAGCCTTCCTCTGTCACCATACAGCCGGACAACCTACAGACACACACACAGCAACAGTCCACATCACATTAGTTTGGCTGTCAGACATCACTGACACACAGTCATCTGTGCTGTTATTTTCTGTAGTTTCAGTCACAAAAGTAAAGTAATCAGAAACAGTTATACTCCATTAAAGTACAAATGTACTTAAAGACAGGCACAAAGTATTTCTACATTGTCATTAGACACCGAGGGTTAACCTCCTGGGGTCAACAATAGCGCCATCACTTGCATTTTTTCCTGATGACAGCAAAAAGAACTTAAAATGCTCCGTAATATAAGTCCAATACATCATTTGAATCTGTAAAGGGTCTACTTTTATTTGAGTACACTCACAATATCAACAAAACAGTGTGCTTTTGTGAAATAAATAAAATGTACAGGGTGTGCTTTCAGCCATCTCAGTCTCTGCGAATATCATTCTGAATCGTGTCAATAAAATGAACTGAAACTCAGTGAATACTTGACACACAAACATGAGGAATTTGTCTATGGAAAGCTTGAAGTGTCTACTTTTAAATGAAGTAAGTCTTATGGAAAACGTCTCGGTTACGTATGTAACCCTCGTTCCCTGAAGGAGGGAACGGAGACGTCACGTCGGGTGACCGACGAATTGGGATCTCGCTTAGAGAGACCAATCCACTTCGAGTGTAACTAAACGAGCCAATGCACATTGGCATGCGATTATTGCATCCAGCTGCTGCTGATCACAGCGTGAGTATAAGTAGGCAGCAGGTGCAGCGCATATTCAGGTTTTCGCTGAGGAGCCAAGCCGGTGACCCGGCCGCTCAGCGGTGGTACAGTAGCCGTGGCGACGGGACGTGATGTCTCCGTTCCCTCCTTCAGGGAACGAGGGTTACATACGTAACCGAGACGTTCCCTATCAGTCGGTCACTCCGAGTCACGTCGGGTGACCGACGAATTGGGATCCCTACCAAAAGGCCACGGATACTGCTCCCAAAGGAGGTTCAGAAGCACTTACGCATATGAACAACCGTTTAGGTGCATATGGAAGATTTAGAGGTGATTGTAGCCTCTTGGCAGAATGTCTGCCGGGGAAACACGGGCTCTGAGGCTATACCGTGGACTTTACACATATGAGATCCAATTAGGTCTCTACATATGGACCCCAGCCCTCTACCGGTTCTCACAGATTCATCGAGTTAGGGCCTGGCGCCAGACGCTCCGCCACGTCTGGCTGCCGAGGGGACGGAGGAGCTCGACAGGGTCTACAGTACGGACTCTCTGGAGCAGTTTTAGCAAGCCGACCCGAAACCGGAGCCTCTCAGTGCTTCTACCCATTTGAGGTGAGAACACAGGAGGAGACCGGTTCCACACGAAGGCTATAGAATCTAGCGAACGTGTTAGGGGTCGCCCAACCCTTAGCTCTATAATTATCTGCCAGCAAGGCGCCACGAGCCAACGCCCAGGAAGATGCAACACTTCTAGTAGAGTGGGCTCTCAACCTGAACAGGCAGGGCACACCCTGTGCCTAATAAGCCAGGGTGATGGCGTCCACTATCCAGTGGGCCATCCTCTGCTTGGAGATGGCATTCCCTTCTGCCGGCCTCCGTGACAGATAAAGAGCTGGTCTGAGGTCCTGAAGCTTTGCGTCCTGTCAACGTAGCATTTCAATGCTCGGACGGGACAAGCAAAGCTAAGGCTGGGTCTGCCTCCTCCGAGGGCAACGCTTGCAGGCTCACCACCTGGTCCCTGAAGGGAGTAGTGGGAACCTTGGGCACATAGCCAGGCCGGGGCCTCAGGATTACCTGGGATGGCCCAAACTCTAGGCACGAATCGCCGACCGAAAATGCGTGCAGGTCCCCTACCCTCTTGATGGAGGCCAATGCAAGCAGGAGCGGAGTCTGAAAGAAACTTCAGCTCGACTGTCTGCAACGGATCAAATGGGCCCTGCTGTAGTGCTCTGAGCACTAGAGACAGGTCCCAAGAGGGTATAGAGGGGGCCGTGGAGGATTTAACCTTCCTGCCCCCCTAAGGAACCTGATGACCAAGTCATGCTTCCCCACCAACTTCCCTTCCACAGGGTCGTGGTTGGCAGCAATCACAGCCACATAGACTTTAAGGGTGAAAGGAGACAGCCTTCGCTCCAACCCTTGCTGCAAGAAGGACAGCACGACTCTGATCGGGCACTTCCGGGGGTCTTCTCGGTGAGAAGAGCACCACTCGACAAACAGGTTCCACTTCAAGGCATAAGCATGTCTCGTAGACAGCGCTCTCGCCGAAGTGATGGTGTCAACTACCTCCTGGGGTAGGTCACCTAGAACCTCCGCGTCCCGTCCCGGGACCAGACATGTTTTAAGTTTCCAGAGGTCTGGACGCGGGTGCCATAAGTTGCCCCGTCTCTGAGTCAGTAGATCCTACCTCAGAGGAATCTGCCAAGGAGGGGCTGTCACGAGGAGCATTAGTTCTGGGAACCAAGTCCGAGTGGGCCAGTACGGCGCCACGAGCAAGACCTGCTCCTCGTCCTCCCTGATCTTGCACAGTGTCTGTGTGAGAATGCTCACTGGGGGAAATGCTGGGACTGAGCGACCTCAGATGCTTCTGACTCCATAGGAGGAGGTGGCGGGCGAGTTGCGACATGCGACGGAAGCCTAGACCACCTTATCGGTTGATGTATGCAACGGTCACAGTGTGTCCGTACGGACCAGTACGTGCTTGCCCTGTAAGCGCCTCTTGAGACGGTTCAGGGCCAGGTGTACTGCCAGCAACTCTAGGCAACTTATGTGCCAGTGCAGTTGGGGGCCCCGTCCAAAACCCCAACACTGCAAGCCCGTTGAACGTGGTGCCCCAGCCGGTGGTGGAGGCATCCGTGTAAACCACAGCATGCCTAGAGCCCTGTTCCAGGGGCACTCCTGCCCAGAGAAACGAAAGGTCTGACCACGGGGTGAGGGTTTGGCGGCAGGCCGGTGTGACTTGGACCCGGTGAGTGCCGCGTTACCACGCCCACCTCGGGACTCGGCCATGGAGCCAGTGTTGAAAAGGTCTCATATGAAGCAGCCCCAGCGGCGTCACTGCCGCCGCAGCTGCCATATGCCCCAGGAGCCTCTGAAATTGTTTCAGTGGGACCGCGGACCTGCTCTTGAACGCATTCAAGCAGTTCAACACCGACTGAGCACGTTCCTGCATGAGGCGTGCTGTCTGATTGACCGAATCCAATTCCATACCGAAAAAAGAGATCCTCTGCGTCGGGGAGAGTTTGCTCTTTTCCCAGTTGACCCGAAGGCCCAACTGGCTGAGGTGGAAGAGCACCAAGTCCCTATGTTCGCACAACTGGTCCTGAGACTGAGGCAGTTCATGAGCCAGTCGTCGAGGTAGTTGAGAATGCGAATGCCCTGTTCTCTCAGGGGAACAAGGGCTGCCTCCACAACTTTCGTGAAGACACAGGGTGACAGGGACAGCTCGAAGGGCAGGACCTTGTACTAATATGCCCGTCCTTCAAACGTAAACCGCAGGAATGGCCTGTGGTGCGGAAGGATTGAGACAAGGAAGTACACGTCCTTCAGGTCAATCGCTGCAAGCCAATCTCAGGGACGGATGCACCCGAAGATGCACTTCTGCGTGAGTCTCTTGAACAGAAGCTTGCCCAGTTCAGGACGCGCAGATCCAAGATTGGTCTCCACCCACCGCCTTTCTTGGGCACAATGAAGTAAGGGCTGTAAAACCCTGTCTTCATATCGGCTGGAGGGACCGGCTCCATCACGTCCCTCACCAATAGGACAGTGATCTCCCCACACAAGCCTTTACTGCTGTGAGGTGGAACCTGGGAGAACGCCGGGCGAACTGAATCGCGTAGCCGAGTCAGGTGGTCCACAGGAGCCAGCGAGACGAGCTGGGTAGCGCTTTTTCCAGGCACCCAGACACTATACAAGCGGGACCTACGGGACCACCGACGTACCCGCGGTGGGGCAGCGAGGTGAAACGCAGGGACCCGGCCCGTGTCGGACCAAAGAGGGGTCTGAGTGTGCGATGCAACACTTACCTGGTTCCACAGTTTGGCAGAGGGTGCGTGAGTAGGGCCTTTGATGACGCTCTCGATCCGCCCACTGCTGCCTGCTGGCGAGAGAGGGAGAAGAGTGTGGTCAGGTGTTGGTCTGTCCATGACTCTCCATGCCCTCTTGGGACCCAGAGGCAGAAAGAACCGCTTCTTGTCGAGATTTTTTTTTTTTTTTTTTTAAACCAAAGATTCTCCGCCCGGCCCTCCTCCGGGGGAGGGAGAGGTGCATCCACCATCTCCTGAAGCAGTCCTCATTCCCTCTGGGTCGCCCGTCCTGAGGCCTCTTGCTTTTCCGCTCTCCGCCAGGTTTGACGGGGGCCCGGACGGGCGGGGCGGCCTGCCTACGCCCAGCTCAACGGCACCGCTTCTGGAGGCTGCTGCGGATGCGGTGCGGGAGCATGGACGGACGCAGGGGCCGCCCTCGGCGACGAGCAGGCTGGGGCGCTGCAACCAGCGGACGGGTGGAGGCAGCAGCTGCCCGCTGGGCAGGATGTGTTGGATCGCCTCAGTCTGCTCCTAAGCAGCCAAGAACTGCTGGGCCATGCTCTCGACTGCGTCGCCGAAGAGGCCAGTCTGGGACACAGGGCCCTTGAGGAACCGAACTTTGTCGGCATCCCCATGTCGACCAGACACAGCCAGGTGACGTTCCTGGACCACAAGTGTGGACATCGCACGACCCAAAGACCACGCAATGACCTTCGTCGCTCGTAGCGCGAGGCCAGAAGTGGTACAAAGCCCTTTCAGAACTTCTGGATCGTGACCACCCTCGTGCATGTCCCCCAGTGCTTTCAGCCTGAAGAACCTGCAGTAACGCCATAGCGCAAGCGGTTGGCAGCTTCTCCACGGGTCACATAAGCATCGCCGGACAGACCAGACGAGTACCTACAGGCCCGGAAGAGGAAGCACGGTTTACCCTGCCGGGTGGAGGCGGTATTAGGACACAATGGCATCGCAACCGACCGCTCCACCGGGGGGGCCCTGTATACCCCCTATCTGCACCACCACCGAGGGTGGTGAGGGAGGAGGAGCTAACAGGTCAGTTTCTGGCAGTAAAATGTGCCATCCACAACCTGGTAAGCTCCCCATGCACCTCCGAGAAGAGAGGCACCGGGGCAGGGTGCTGAGAACCAGCACAAACTACCTCGAGAAACCAGTCATCCAACCTCGAGGGCTCGGGACACGGTGGAAGTCTCCACTCGAGCTCTACCCTCTCAGCGGCCCGGGAAGCATAGCCGTGATTCTGGATCCGACTCAGGCATTGCTACTGCCGTAGCAGCAGCGCAGCCGAATCTTCTTCCCCAGAAAGCTCCAGCTCACCCTCCGATGCAGCGATCGACATCCGGTCATCGGGAGGAGCACCAGGGATACTGCTGGTACGCCCCTTGTAGAGGGTCCAGCACGTTCCACTGGCAGCTCAACTGGTTTTGGAGTGCAAGAGGAGTGATGGTCCCTCGAGGGTTGGTTCCCTGGAGGGTTTGCCACCACTGTAATCCTCAGACCACCCGTGCCACCACCTGAAGTAGTCCTCGTCTGTCTGCAGCCAGAACGAGAACCAGATCAAGGCAGAGGCAACAGAGCTCCGCCCCTTTCGAGGTAGCGGAGCCTGGCCGCAACTCCAAGATGATCATCTTCCCACCATGAGAAGATGCCTCATCCACGAACGCCACCTCAGCATGCTTACTGCCCAGGCACGTGAGGCAGTGATCATGATCATCACCCGGCACCAGGTAACGACCGCATCCAGAAACGCACGGGTGACACGTTGTCTGTAGCAAAACCCAACTCGTCTTTACAAAGACGTAACGTCAAGTTTGCCAGATGCAACGTCGTCTTTAAAAAGACGCACCCGTGAATGCTCTTTTAGGGAAAAAGCTCTTTTAATGGGCTGAAGCGCACAGGGGAGATGGTCACCTGCAACACAAACAGGGGGTAGTGCAACCTGATGTGTGCAATCCACTCGACACGGGAAGAACCACCGCCGCTGAAGCGCCGTACCGCCAGCACGAGAGTCTTCCGAAGAGCGTGCTCAACTCGTTGAATTCACTCGTCAGCAGAAGTCAGGAGCAGAACGATGTAACCGCTCGGCTCCGAAGCGAAAAGCTGAATATGCGCTGCACCTGCTGCCTACTTATACTCACGCTGTGATCAGCAGCAGCTGGATGCAATAATTGCATGCCAATGTGCATTGGCTCGTTTAGTTACACTCGAAGTGGATTGGTCTCTCTAAGCGAGATCCCAATTCGTCGGTCACCCGACGTGACTCGGAGTGACCGACTGATAGGGAACAAATATTCTGTGTTAAAGTAATCCATATGAAACTAATGCAAGGAACAGTTTTTCCTGTCCTGAGCTCATTATCTGCCCACAAACAGCGTGCGCTGTTCCTATGACAATTATCCATGTGACGCAGACATGTAAGCGCCCACATCACCTCCATCAACAAAGTGTGAAGATTCATCAAGTTCATCTCGGCTACTTTTCATTTTTTGAAAAAGACACGCTGAGAGGAATAACCCAGAATTGACCTCAGAAGAAGAACGCGATGCAATATGGCATTTGATCCAGCAGAGGAGATCATTTAAGCTGAGTAAGTAATGTTTCTTATTTGCATTAGATAATGTGTTATTGTGACATAAACTTGAACACATTTACTTGGACTCTTCCCAAAGTTATTTTAAAGCATATACCTCCTGCAAATGTAAGTTTACAGTGACATTACAGTACCTTTACATTACTTTGCATACAGTACATTTAAAGGAAGATGCGAATATTTTCTAGAAACAAAAATTCCAGAAACTAATTTTGAACTTTCTGTATTTGATTATTCTTTCTTACCCAGTTCTTAAAAAATACATATATACAATTACAGATGATTAAGGTCTATAACAAAAAAGACAGATGTAATAAGATTAGGTTTTTTAAAATGAGAAATACAATAAATACAAAATATGTGGTATTACTATAAACTGACAGATATTAAGAATGCATTAACTTTCCAAAAATATATTTTGATGCAAGGCAGGTGTGTCCAAACCTGCTCTTTATAGAGCCAACGTTCTGTGGAGTTTAGCTCCAACACACCTGCCTGGAACTTCTAGTAAGACTTGTTTTTGTTTGAAAATTCCTAAAAACCTTGATTAGCTGCTTCAGGTGTGTTTAATTGGTAATATTGCTAAACTCCGCAGGATATGCTGATCTGGCCCAGTACTATTATGGTTTAATTTTCCACTGTAATGTTTGTTATAATTCCATCTTGACTGCTTGCCTGTATTTCCCGTAAGGAAATGATAAGACAGAATAATAATAGATGAATGACTGACATTTTTTAAACGTGATTTTTAGAAAAAATGTTATGTTATGTTATGTTATCGTAATGTTGTTGTTTGCATCTTTAGACTAATGACATTGAAGTACCCAAATTAATCCTAGCTCTCTTATTATGGAGAACATGGTGAGTATTTATTTATTTATTTTTATTTATTATTATTATTATTTTTTTTATTTTTTTTATTTTTTTTGTATTTTCAAGGATGATAAATGAACATACAATTACACAAGAATTTAAGAGTACTCCTTCCTTTTAAATATCCTCTCTAGGATACAGACGTTGCCAGCACTCAGGAGGTGATCCAGAAGAGTCATGGGAATCTATGCCATACAATTTGAAGGTGCAGACATTGAAGACATCTAGCAGATGTTGATGTGTTGGAAGATGAAGTTCTTCAGGACCTTAGCAGTATACCCTATGCAAAACCATGTTGCTGGGACCCACGTACCGACGAGGACACGAAAGGTTCAGTAGACTGTTTGCTTTAAACGAATGGTTATTGTCATGGTGTAAAGAACAGAAACTACTCTTTGTTAATAATTGGAATCTTTTCTGGGAGCATCCTAGGCTTTTCCGTGCTGATGGCCTGCACCCCAGCAGAGTCGGGGCAGAACTCCTGTCGGACAACATCTCCAGGACACTACGCTCCATCTGACTAGTAAGCCAATTCTCAAATAACTGCTATGATGACTTTTGTTCTACCCACTTAAATGATAGAAGTAATTGCGTTGTCCAATCTATACATACTGTGTCTGTTCCCCGAATAGTGAGGTCAAAATATAAATTTAACACAGGATCTAGAAAAAATCTGATCGTGATTAAACCAGAAAAATGCAAAATAAATGAACAAAAACTATTTTTAAAGCTTGGGCTCCTAAACATTAGATCACTCACACCTAAAGCAGTAATTGTAAATGAAATGATCACAGATAATAGTTTTGATGTACTCTGTTTGACTGAAACCTGGCTTAAACCAAATGATTATATTGGTCTAAATGAGTCTACTCCACCAAGCTACTGTTATAAGCATGAGCCCCGTCAGACCGGTCGTGGCGGCGGTGTCGCAACAATATATAGTGATATTCTCAATGTTACTCAGAAAACAGGATACAGGTTTAACTCATTCGAAATACTTATGCTTAATGTTACACTGTCAGATATGCAAAATAAATCTGTCCTATCTCTTGCTCTGGCTACTGTGTATAGACCGCCAGGGCCATATACAGATTTCCTAAAAGAATTTGCAGATTTCCTCTCAGACCTATTGGTTAATGCTGATAAAGCGCTAATTGTCTGAGATTTTAACATTCATGTTGATAATCCAAATGATGCATTAGGACTTGCGTTTACTGACCTAATAAACTCTTTTGGAGTCAAGCAAAACGTCACCGGGCCCACTCATCGTTATAATCACACGCTAGATTTAATTATATCGCATGGAATTGATCTTACTGATATAGATATCGTACCTCAAAGTGATGATGTTACTGACCATTTCCTTGTATCGTGCATGCTGCATATTACTGATATTAGCTGTAGGGCCCCATGTTATCGTCCGGGCACAACTATTGTTCCAGCCACTAAAGACAGATTCACAAATAACCTGCCTGATTTATCTCAGCTGCTCTGTGTACCCATAAATACAAATGAACTTGACAAAATGACTAGCAACATGGGCTCTATCCTCTCTAATACGTTAGAAACTGTTGCTCCCATCAAATTAAAAAAGGTTAGAGGAAAACGTGCTGCGCCATGGTACAACAGTTATACCCATTCTCTCAAGAAAGAAACTTGTAATCTTGAGCGCAAATGGAGAAAAACTAACTTGGAAGTTTTTAGAATTGCGTGGAAAAACAGTATGTCCAGCTATAGACAGGCTCTAAAAGCTGCCAGGACCGAGCATGTCCGCAAACTCATAGATAATAACCAAAATAATCCAAGGTTTTTATTTAGCACAGTGGCTAGACTAACAAATAACCAGACGTCACCCGATCTAAATATTCCCTCACAGTTTAATAGTAATGACTTTATGAATTTCTTCACTGATAAAATAGATAACATCAGAAATACAATAACAAATGTAGATTCTACAGCATCTAGTACTTGAGCCTCATTCACCGCACCCAAAGAAAAACTGCAGTGATTTTCAACTATAGGACAGGAAGAGCTAAATAAACTTATCACCACATCTAAACCAACAACATGTCTATTAGATCCTGTACCCACTAAATTACTGAAAGAGTTACCTGTAGGAGAAGAACGTCTCGGTTACGTATGTAACCCTCGTTCCCTGAAGGAGGGAACGGAGACGTCACGTCGGATGACCGACGAAATTGGGATCTCGCCAGAGAGACCTATCCACTTCGAGTGTAACTAAACGAGCCAATGGACATTGGCATGCGATCATTGCATCCAGCTGCCGCTGATCACCGCGTGAGTATAAGAGGCAGCAGGTGCACCGCATTAATTCATTCTTTCGCTGAGGAGCCGAGCCGGTGACCCGGCAGCTCAGCGGTGGTACAGCGACTGTGGCGACGGGACGTGACGTCTCCGTTCCCTCCTTCAGGGAACGAGGGTTACATACGTAACCGAGACGTTCCCTTTCAGTCGGTCACTCCGAGTCACGTCGGATGACCGACGAAATTGGGATCCCTACCAAAGCGCCACAGGAGCTGCCCCTTCCAGTGCCCTGTGTAGGCCTCCTGATCCTTCCTATAAGGCAGACGATAGGACCGGGCTCTACACAGAGAAGGTCAACTACTGTTGTTCCTTGAGCAACCCAAACAGTAGGACTTGGGTAACACTGGGAAGCGTGCCCTTCCGCTTGGAAGAGGCACACTGCGGAGTCACCTCCTCCCAGAGGGGGTTAAGTGACATTACTCATGTGAAGTAACCCCGTAGGGCCCTATGCACATGGAAGTCTCGGAGATGGCTTAGGCTGCATCATTAGAGATGGCAGAACGTGGTCTGCCAGGGAAAACACGGCTCTAATAAGCATACCGTGGAATACACATATGGGATCCCAGCAGGGTCTTTCATATGGGCACTAGCCTCACACCAGATTTCAAGAATTCATTGGCTGAAAGGCCTGGCGCCGGACGCTCCGCCACGTCTGGACGCTGGAGTGCTGGAGGACTCGACAGGGTTTACCTGGTTAAGGAACTCTCTGGAGAATTAGGCGTAAGGACGCCGCAAGCCGACTCTGAGCCGGGCCTCTCAGTGCCACTACCCGTTTGAGGTGAGAACACAGGAGGAAACCGGTTCGACACGTAGGCTATAAAACCTAGCGAACGTGTTGGGAGTCGCCCAACCCGCAGCTCTACAGATGTCTGCTAGCGAGGCACCACGAGCCAGCGCCCAGGACGATGCGACACCCCTAGTGGAGTGAGCACGCAGCCTGAGCGGGCAGGGCACACCTTGTGCTTCATAAGCCAAGGTGATGGCATCCACTATCCAGTGGGCCATCCTCTGCTTGGAGACAGCATTCCCCTTCTGCTGCCCTCCGTAACAAACAAAGAGCTGTTCTGAGGTCCTGAAGCTCCGAGTTCTATCCACGTACTGTCGCAATGCACGTACAGGACAGAGCGAAGCTAGGGCTGGGTCTGCCTCCTCCAGGGGCAGCGCTTGCAGGTTCACCACCTGGTCCCTGAAGGGAGTGGTAGGAACCTTGGGCACATAGCCAGGCCGGGGTCTCAGTGTTGCACTGGAGTCAGCCGGCCCAAACTCAAGGCACGATTCGTCGACCGAAAATGCCTGCAGGTCCCGCACCCTCTTGATCGAGGCCAACGCAGTCAGGAGTAGGGTTTTCATAGAGAGAAACTTCAACTCGACTGACTGCAAAGGCTCAAAGGGGGCAGTTTGTAGGGCTCTTAGCACCAATGCCAAATCCCAAGAGGGTAGGGAGGGAGGCCTAGGAGGATTTAACCTCCTGGCCCCCCTAAGAAACCTGACGACCAGATTGTGCTTCCCCACCAATCTTCCCTCTATGGGGTCATGGTGGGCGGAAATAGCAGCAACGTAAACCTTAAGAGTGGAGGGGGACAGCCTACGCTCCAACCCTTGCTGCAGGAAGGACAGCACGGCTCTGATCGAACATCTCCGGGGGTCCTCACGGTGAGAGGAACACCATTCGACGAACAGGTTCCACTTCAGTGCATAGGCCCGTCTTGTGGACGGTGCTCGTGCTGAAGCAATAGTGAGAGCTACCTCCTGGGGCAGGTCACCTAGAACCTCCGCGTCCCATCCAGGGACCCCACATGGAGTTTCCACAAGTCTGGACGCGGGTGCCAGAGGGTGCCCTGTCTCTGAGAAAGCAGATCCTTCCTCAGAGGAATCGGCCAGGGAGGGGCTGTCGCGAGGAGCATGAGTTTCGGGAACCAGGTCCTGTTGGGCCAATATGGAGCCACTAACAAGACCTGCTCCTCGTCCTCCCTGATCTTGCACAGTGGCTGTGCTGGTAGGCTCACTGGGGGTTTACTTGGGATGGAGTCTCCACTCCCCAGGAAGTGCCGCCCGAGACAGCTTGTCGGCCGCCTGGTTAAACACTCCTGGGATGTGGATGGCACGAAGGGACCTCAGATGCTTCTGACTCCAGAGGAGGAGGTGGCGGGCGAGTTGCGACATGCGACGGGAGCGTAAACCGCCTTGCCGTTTGATATACGCAACGGTCGCAGTGTTGTCCGTACGGACCAGAGCGACCTCGCCTTGAAGGCGCCCTCTGAGGCGGCTCAAGGCCAGGCGTACTGCCAGCAGCTCGAGGCAATTGATATGCCAACGCAGTTGGGGACCCGTCCAAATCCCTAACACTGCGTGCCCGTTGTACGTGGCTCCCCAGCCCTTGGCCGAGGCATCCGTGAATACCACAGCATGCCTGGATACCTGCTCCAGGGGCACTCCTGCCTGAAGGAACGAGGGATCTGACCATGGGCTGAAGGTTTTGCGGCAGGCCGGTGTAATCTGAACCCGGTGAGTACCGCGTTTCCACGCCCACCTCGGGATTCGGCCATGGAGCCAGTGCTGAAGCGGTCTCATATGGAGCAGACCGAGCGGAACTATCGCCGCAGCTGCAGCCATATGCCCCAGGAGCCTCTGAAAGAGTTTCAGTGGGACCGCCGTCCTGCCTGATAAAGTCTTGAGGCAGTTCAGCACTGACTGAGCACGTTCCTGGGTGAGGCGTGCTGTCTGGTTGACCGAATCCAACTCCATGCCGAGAAAAGAGATCCTCTGTGTTGGCACGAGTTTGCTCTTTTCCCAGTTGACCCGAAGGCCCAACTGGCTGAGGTGCCTGAGCACCAAGTCCCTGTGTGCGCACAACTGTTCGCGAGACTGTGCAAGTATGAGCCAGTCGTCAAGGTAGTTGAGGATGCGCACACCCCGTTCTCTCAGGGGAACAAGGGCCGCCTCCACGACTTTGGTGAAGACACGAGGCGACAGGGACAGCCCGAAGGGCAGGACCTTGTACTGATATGCCCGACCCTCGAACGCGAATCGCAGGAATGGCCTGTGTCGCAGGAGGATCGAGACATGAAAGTACGCGTCCTTCAGGTCAATCGCTGCAAACCAATCTAGGGGACGGACGCACCCGAAAATGCGTTTCTGCGTCAACATCTTGAACGGCAGCTTGTGAAGTGCACGGTTCAAAACTCGCAGATCCAAGATCGGTCGTAACCCACCGCTTTTCTTGAGCACAATGAAGTAAGGGCTGTAAAACCCCGACCTCATATCGGCTGGAGGGACCGGTTCTATCGCATCCTTCGCCAGCAGGACTGCGATTTCCGCACACAGGACAGGGGCATCGACAGCTTTCACTGAAGTGAAGTGGACACCCCTGAACTTGGGGGGACGCCGGGCGAACTGAATCGCGTAGCCGAGTCTGATGGTCCGCAGGAGCCACCGAGACGGACCGGGGAGCGCTAACCAGGCTCCGAGAGACCGTACCAGCGGAACCAACGGGGCCACAGACGTACCCGCGGTGGGGCAGCGTGGTGGAACACAGGGACCCGGCCCGGGGCCTATGATGGCCTGGCCTGTGACGGCAGGGGGCGGGGTCTGGGTGTGTAGTGTAACACTCACCTGATTCCTCCTTGTGTGGAAGGAAACACAGGAACCCGGCTTGAGGCTTGTGACAGCCCGGCGTGTGACGACTTGAAGCGGGGACTGGAGTGCTACTGCCCTTACCTGGTTCCACGAATGGGCAGGAGGGGTGCTCTTGGGCAACCACCTGCCGCCTGGCGAGAGAGGAAGAGAGAAGCGATCCCGAGATGCACGGTTCACCACTCTCCTCCTCTTGAGACCCAGAGATTGAGGAAACCGCTCTTTTATAGATGTTTTGGGTACCGCTGGCTGCTGGGCCAGCGGCGGAACACGAAACAAAAGATTCTCCACCCGGCCCTCCTCCGGGGGAGGGAGAGGTGCAGTCACCATCTCCCAATGAGCAGTCTCCTCCCTCTCTGGGTTGCCCGTCTCAGGGCCTCTTGCACTTGCGCTTGCCGCCAGGTTTGGCGGGGGCCTGGACGGGCTGGGCGTCCTGCCTGCGACCGGCTCCACGACGCTGCCTGGTGAAAGGCTGCTGCGGCAGCGTGGGAGCGAAGGCGGCCGCAGGGGGCGCCCACGGCGACAAGCAAGCTGAGGGGCTGCAGCCGGGGTGGAAGCAGCAGGTTTCCACCGGCGCATGATGTGTTTGAACGCCTCAGTCTGCTTCTGTGCTGCCGAGAACTGCTGGGCAAAGCTCTCGACTGCGTCGCCGAAGAGGCCGGTCTGTGACACGGGAGCATTCAGGAACTGTACCTTCTCCTGCTCCTTCATGTCAGCGAGACACAGCCAGAGATGGCGCTCCTGGACCACTAGCGTGGACATCGCACGACCCAGAGACTGTGCGGTCACCTTCGTCGCTCGAAGCGCGAGGTCCGTCGCAGCACGCAGCTCATGTAGAACCGTCAGGTCGTGACCACCCTCGTGCAGGTCTCTCAGGGCTTTGGCCTGGTGGACCTGCAGTAACGCCATGGCGTGGAGGGCAGAAGCCGTCTCCCCACAGGCTCTATAAGCACTGCCAGTTAGACCTGACTAATACCTACAGGCCCATGAGGGGAGACACGGGTCACCCCACAGGGTGGTAGCGGCTGTTGGACACAGTTGCATGGCCACAGATCGCTCCACCAAGGGGATGCCCGCATACCCCAAAGCGGCTCCACCGTCGAGGGTGGTGAGGGGGGAGGAGCTACAAGATTTGTTTCGAGCAGTGAAAAGTGCCTTCCACGATCTTGTGAGCTCCTCATGCACTTCCGGGAAGAATGGCACCAGAGGGGGGCGCTGAGAACCAGCGCGACCCCCACCGAAAACCACTCGTCCAGCCTCAAAGGATCGGGACGCGGTGGACCTTTTTCCCACACGAGCCCGACATTCTCGGCGGCCCGGGAAAGCATAGCCGTCATCTCTGGGTCTGGCTCGGACAACACTACCACACCCGAAGGGGGCAACGCAGCCAGGTCGTCATCCCCGGAGAGAGAGAGCTCGCCCTCCGATGCAGCGATCGACATCTGGTCGTCAGGGGAAGCACCGAAGGAAACGGGCGGTGTACCCCGTTCTGCAGAGGTCCCAGCCCGCTCCAACGGCAACCCCACCGGCTGCGGAGCGCTTGAGGGGGTGAGGAACTCCTCTTGGGAAGCCCTCACCGTGACCTCAATCACCCCTGACTCCACCAGATGCAGCGCCGCCCCGGGTGTCAGGACGAACGCTGAATCACGGCAGAGGCAGAGGGACTCCGCCATGTTTGACACAGCGGAGTCTATACGCAACTCCGAGATGGTCATGTCCCCCTTTCCTTTTTTTTTTTTTTGAAGAAGAAGAACATGAACCATCCACGAAAGCTTCCTCAGCGTGCTGAATGCCCAGACACGTGAGGCAGCGATCGTGACCGTCCTGAGGCGCCAGGAAGCGACCACACCCAGAAACGCACGGGTGATAAGACATCTTTAAGAAGACGCGATCACCCGTGTTACTCTTTTAGAGAAATAGCTCTTTCAGAGAAATGCTCTTTTAGTGCTGAAGCACGCAGGGGAGCTGGCCACCGCACACTCCCGGTGTGACTGTCAGCAGGAAGATGATCTCCCGCACAACGTGACCACCGCTGCTGTGCCGTAACGCCCGCACTCGTTCCGAACACTCTCTGCGGAAGGGAAGAGCAGCAGTTTGAACCACTACCGCTCGGCTCCGAAGCGAAAGGATGAATTAATGCGGTGCACCTGCTGCCTCTTATACTCACGCGGTGATCAGCGGCAGCTGGATGCAATGATCGCATGCCAATGTCCATTGGCTCGTTTAGTTACACTCGAAGTGGATAGGTCTCTCTGGCGAGATCCCAATTTCGTCGGTCATCCGACGTGACTCGGAGTGACCGACTGAAAGGGAACCGCTTCTCAATATTATTAACTCATCGTTATCTTTAGGTCACGTCCCTAAACCATTCAAGCTGGCAGTTATTAAGCCTCTTATTAAGAAGCCACAACTAGATCCTAGTAAAATGGCAAATTACAGACCCATCTCAAATCTTCCGTTTATGTCTAAAATTTTAGAAAAAGTTGTGTCTGCTCAATTGTGCTCATTCTTGCAAAAAAAATTATCTCTGTGAAGAATTTCAGTCAGGTTTCAGGCCCCGCCATAGCACAGAAACTGCACTTGTTAAGATTACAAATGACTTGCTTCTTGCATCAGACCAAGGCTGCATCTCATTGCTAGTTTTACTTGATCTTAGTGCTGCGTTCGACACTATAGATCATGACATACTCGTAGATCGATTACAAAACTATACAGGTATTCAAGGGCAGGCTTTAAGATGGTTTAGATCCTACCTGTCCGATCGCTACCACTTTGTTTATTTAAACAGGGAGTCATCTCAATTATCACCAGTAAAGTACGGAGTACCACAAGGATCTGTCCTAGGTCCTCTGCTGTTTCCAATATACATGCTGCCCCTTGGTAGTATTATTAGAAAATACGGGATTAGTTTCCGTTGCTATGCTGATGATACTCAACTATATATCTCAACAAGACCAGATGAAACTTCTAAATTATCTAAGTTAACTGAGTGTGTTAAAAATGTAAAAGATTGGATGACCAATAATTTTCGCCTATTAAATTTAGATAAGACAGAGATATTACTTATTGGACCAAATAACAGTACACAGAATCTCTTGGATTACAATTTGCAACTAGACGGATGTCCTGTTACTTCCTCTACAGTCAAAAATCTGGGTGTTATATTAGACAGCAACTTGTCTTTTGAAAAACATATTTCCAATGTTACAAAAACAGCATTCTTCCATCTTAGAAACATTGCCAAGCTAAGGAACATGTTACCTGTTTCTGATGCAGAAAAGCTAGTTCATGCATTCATGACCTCTAGACTGGACTATTGTAATGCACTGCTAGGTGGTTGTCCTGCATCTTCAATAAACAAGCTACAGGTAGTCCAAAATGCAGCGGCTAGAGTCCTTACCAGGTCAAGAAAATATGATCATATTACCCCAATTTTACAGTCTCTGTACTGGCTACCTATTAAGTACCGTATCAGTTACAAAATATTATTACTTACCTATAAGGCCCTAAATGGTTTAGCTCCTGCGTACCTAACTAGTCTTCTATCTCGCTACAATCCATCACGCTCCCTAAGGTTGCAAAACTCTGGACTCTTGGTAGTACCTAGAATAGCAAAGTCCACTAAAGGAGGTAGAGCTTTTTCATATTTGGCTCCCAAACTCTGGAATAGCCTTCCTGATAACGTTCGGGGTTCAGACACACTCTCTCTGTTTAAATCTAGATTAAAGACACATCTCTTTAGCCAAGCATTCACATAATGCATTCATATAATGCATCTCATAATCTTGTACTGCAGTTATATCTGATCAAACGCACATTATTATTCTTTAGCTTGGGTTGAACAAATAATTTTTGCTTGAATGGAACAACAGCTACGCTAATTATGTCTCTTTGTTTCTCTGTTTCTGCCTATTAACTAGGAATTACACAAGCTTCAGTCTGGATCCAGCCCTTAAATGATCTGAGATGACCAAGTTTCAAGTTTCAAGTTTTATTTGTCACATACACGACTATACAGAGATTGTATAACCAGCAGTGAAATGTGAATCAGGTCCGCTCCATGGATAGTGCAAATATTGTAGAATACAACAAGGGAAGTATGCATAAAATAAAATGAATAACAAATAAGATATAAAGCACAGAATATAAAATATAAAGTATAAGAGAATGTGCATGACAGTATGCTGTAGAATTAAATATTAAGATAAGCATGACTGAACGGAGGGGGGGATGTGCAAACAGGTGGAACATGGTGACATAAGCAGCAATCACAAAAAGAATAAATATAAAATATGATAAGATATCAAGATACAGAAAGTGTTGTGTGCAAATGACAGTATTGTGTGCAAATGACACTGTCAGTATGAGGTAGATGATAGTGAGTGTGAGTATATTACTGATTGTGAGTGATTAGTAAGTGGAGTCATGTTGATGTTAAGAGGCTGGGTTCAGTTCAGTTTGAATTCAGGAGCCTGATGGCCTGGGGGAAGAAGCTCCTCCTGAGTCTCTCAGTTTTTGCCATCAGGCTGCGGAAGCGCTTACCGGATGGCAGCAGAGAGAATAGACAGTTTCCAGGGTGATTTGAGTCCTTGGTGATTTTGACAGCTCTGCTTCTGCAGCGTTTGATGTAGATGTCCTGCAGAGAGGGGAGAGCAGACCCAGAGATACGCTCAGCTAAGCGCACAACTCTCTGCAGGGCCTTGCAGTCTTGGCTGGAGCTGTTTCCATACCACACTGAGATGCACTGAGTCAAAATTAGTTAATTCTGCATGTTGTTGGGGGATCAGAGGACCAAACACCTGAGAAGAGATGATGCCGACCCCTCGGAGGACATCAGAGGATGCCAACCTCTGATCCCCCAACAACATGCAGAATTAACTAATTTTGCCATAAGTTAATATATTAAGTTTCTACAATGTATAAATATATTGTAGAAACTTAATTTCCTGTAAAGCGCTTTGCAACGATTGTATCGTAAAAAGCGCTATACAAATAAACTTGAATTGAATTCAATTGAAATATGGACTGAACTTGAGCAACCCTCCTGAACTCAGGTACACATTTGAAATACTGCAGACGTTATTTCTGGAGCCAGTTCCTGGAATAAGGTTTGATTGGTTACCTTTAAATGCCAATTAGAAAATGACAGTAGTTCGATATTTCTGCTATTTTGTGTAATTTTGTAATGTGGTTTCAACTGTATGTAACTGTATTTATTGCTCTTGTAACCTAAGGGGACGGCTGTATCGCCGGCGATACCAACTCGTTTTTTTTAAGACCAGTGCAAAAGACATTAAAAATACTCAGTCGATTTTGGTCGTACAGATAAGTGTTATACATCAATTGAAACTTTGAAGTGTCTATTTTTTTTGTGTACACTCAGGAATACAACAAAACGTTGTGGTTTTGGAAAAAAAAAAGAAAACAAACAGGATGCGCTCTTTGTCTTCTCTGTCTCCGCTAGCTGCTCTTCGAAGAACGTCACTAAAATGAACTGTAACTCAGCGAAAACTCAACACACAGACATGGGAGTTATATCTATAGAAAGCTGGAAGTGTCTACTTTGAAATAAAGTAAGTCTTATCGAAAACAAACATTCTGTGATGAAGTAATCCGTATGAAACCAACACGATGTTCAGTCTGTCCCATCTAACTCATTATTTCTAATGCGATCCCGCCCCCTCGCGTTCATATGTAAATAACCACATGTGCCGCGTGCTCAAGGAAACGCCCAACATAAACAAAGCCAGATCGTTCCTCGCGCTAACATTACTGTTCGTTTCTGGAAGAAGACACGCTGAATAAAAGCTGGATTTGCCTCCAAATAAGAGCAAGAGTTCATCCAGAAGAGAAGAGCGATCTGATGAGTAAGTAATGTTTCTTTTTTTGCATTAGTTAACGTGTTATTGTGACTCAAACTTGAACGCGTTTATTTTTTTTCCCAAACGACAACATGATGAATGCTGCTGTTTAGAAAAATGTTTAATGTTCACAAATGGATTGAATAGCGTGCTAAACGATAATAATTTGTTTCTCTGATATAAAATATCCTTTTTTTTTAATAGTACAAAGTACATCTTTTGTAGTACAAAGCCATACATACTAGGCTATATGACTACAAAATCATAGTTGTTTTTTTCTAAACAACAATAATTAGTTTCTCAGATATAAAATGTATTTTTTTGTTTACAATAGTACAAAGAATGCGTGAGTCTATAAAACATATATATAAAAAGATGCTCCTGATATTAACATGCTCACAAATGTTTTTTTTTTTTTTTTGGTTGTTTGTATTTTATTGAATCAGATACCTGCACCACAGATGATGAATCCTGACGTCTCTTCAAACTATTTTTGTGCTGTACCAACATCAGATGTCCAACTACACTGATATTATATGGTGAAACAAGCTCCTTGACCACTGATTGTTTTTTTTCTTCTTGAATCCATGGAAAGTAGCAGAAACACTCAAATAACACACGTAAATATCAGGCATGATTTACTTGTGTCACTTGTTGAACAGAATCTGTTGCAGGAATGACTCAAAGTCTGTTCACATCTCTGTGGTTAGATCAGTGTGCACAATAATGTGTCTTTGACCTTCATTATGTATGTTTTGATTATACAGTGTTGTAAATAAAGTACAAATAATAAAAAAAAACATTTGTTCAATCTCCTCACATTCTCTCTTACCTGCCTCAAAGTCACTCACACTGATGGGCCATTAGCAGCCTTTAGGGGAGGGCCCTTTGTGTCTCAGGTGAGAATCACTTAATATTCAAGGACATTGTCACTCCCTCGCATACAGGCTTTCAATCACAAAACATGTCTTAAAAATTTTTAATCAATATATTGTTTTCTGTAAATGAGTAAGCAGAATGATTCTCACTTAATTGTGAAGTAAATATTCTAGCCGACAAGACTGATTACTCTAAAGTCTTATTCAGGACTATTTAGTGTGGGTTTTATGGCCTTATTTCAGCTACATTTTTTCCCCCAAAACTTACTAACCATGCATAATATTTTTTTTCTAAAAAAATACAAACATGTACATCCATCTTGGTCACATAATATTGTAGCAAAGTTTGTGCTGAATACAAAAACAAATACATGTTGGTCATTAGTATGTTATAAGTAGCTGAAATAAGCACAAATATCAGGGCATGTCAAAACATCTCAAGGGCCCCAAAATCACCTCAGTCCCCAGAGGGTTAACAAATACACTTTGACCATTTGTTACATATCTTGTCTTTTATGACTCATCACAAGACAGTCACAAAAATAAATGCTTTGTTGAAGGCAGTAACTTTAAATAGAATCCATTTAAAGTAACTAGAAGTAATTGGATGGAACCACTGTCCATAATTTAAATGAGTTGTTTGAAACAAACCTCATGTTGATAGAGTGAAATACATTTAGCCAGTTTTTAATAAACCAAAACATGTTCACTAAACTTAACCAGTTTAAGTTACAGGGAAGTGAATAAGTTTACTATATAAAGCCCTATTTGACGGTAAATGTTTCTCAGGGGGACGTAAGTGATTTTCACCATTTACAGGGGGTAGTTGGATCCCTTGAAATATATCATTTGATTGATGTCTTGAGGTGTGGCAACCATAGTATAAGCGGAATAATTGACTTCGGTCCGTTGCAGTGTGTGTGAGACTGAAACTGCGTGTGAGACACAGCATTTGTCAAAGAAACAGAAAGACGAACGAACAGATTAGGAGGATCCACAAAGGATTCAGTTTTCTAAAGGGTTGTTAATAACGTGAAAATGTTGGAACAAAGGTGCAGCACTCAGACAGATTAGAGGAGCGCACAGGCTCACAATGGAGGAAGCATTATGAATGAAGCTTACTTGACTACAACAGTTTATGTATCAACGTCGTAACGAATATAAATATCCTTAAATAATGGATAGCTATCGGGATCTTTTCGCCTCATATGTGTACAGTTTATTTTTCACACACGAGAATCCCATTCAGCGTGGACGCGCAAGTGGTTGCTGTGGTAATGAACAACCTTGTTGCTGTCAAAGAGACCGTTACTGAACTCTCCCTGTGTCCGGAGTTTACCACTGTAGAACCTCCAGAGGTGGTGGCAACTGCTGCAGAACCTCCAGAGGTGTCAGTTGTATCCACCTGCGATTCCTTGTCCTGCCCTGTCACGGCTATGGAGGCCGTCTGTGACTCCTTGTCCTACCCTGTCACGGCTATGGAGGCCGTCTGTTATTCCTTGTCCTGCCCTGTCACGGCTATGGAGGCCGTTCGTGAACTCTTGCCTTGTTCCGAAAGGCCACAGAGGCCACTTATGAACTTTTGTCCTGTTCTGAGTCAGCCATGGAGGCTGATTGTAAATTGTCTGATTACCTGGGCTCAGTCAACAAACCTGATTTAGAACTCTCTGCCAGTCATGTTTCAGTCCGTAAGTCTCATGTCGAGCCATCTGTCCGTTCTATGTCAAGTAATATGTTTGAACACTCTGTCTGCCCTGTTTTAGTCAAAAGGTCTGTTGAATCATTTGTCTGCCCAATTCCCACTAATGAGTCTGAGGGTGAAATGTCCATCTGTCCAGTTCCAATCAATGGTTTTGACTTTAAAGAATCTGATGATCCACCTTCTAATAATGTGTTTGAAATTTCTGTCAGTCCCATTGCTATCAATGAACCTGTTATCTGCCCCCTCAGTCCAGTCATGATCCCAGACACCTTTACCGAACTCTTAACTCTGCCTGTCATGAACGCAGAAACTGTAAATGAACCTTCTGTAGGTCCTGTTAACCCTATCATTTCCAAAGAGATCATTAATGAACAGTCTGTCTGTCCCCTTCCAGTCAATGAGTTATCCATCTGTCCAGTTTCTGTTACTAGGTCTGAGTATGAATTATCTGTTTACCCAGCTTCAGTCACTGAAATGTCTACCAATTCAGCTTCAGTTAATATTATATACCTGTTTGCCAATGTTCGACCCATGCTTGTTTGTGACCATGTCCCCTTAATAAAGCCTTGCAGATGGATCTGCACGCCTCTCGTCTCGTTGGCTTCATAACACTGGTGTAGCGTTTGAACCAATCAGACACACATTTATTCATTATATTTAATGAATAATCCAGCAAACCCTCTCATTTAATAAACAATCTGTGAGGGTCTATGGACCCTTCCCCCGAAAGTACACCCTAAAAGGCTCAGTTACCAGGGAAACCATCTGATAAGATTGTTTTATTGCTCAAAAGTATGTGAGATGCAAAGTGCAGGAAGAACCGACCCTTCTGAAACCCATGCGATGCCTATAATAACAGAACGTTCCTCCTTTTACTCATAGACAAACCTTTCTACGAATAAATCTGCATCCCAGGACATTGTGTGTATGGTTTTAACTGTCTTGTATAGTGTCTCTTGCATTGTATTTTGTTGTATGCTTGCTTTATGAGTGAATTACTAGTTAATGTAACCCCACCTATATTGTGTCTCCTACCAAATTAATGCTCATTTGATGATGCACACTTTGGTGTACACCACCTCCTCATAGAATGTCATGTGTGTTTGTAATTTAATCAAAGTAAAGACTGCCAGAGCCATTCAAACCATGCTCTCAGACAAAGGGTCATAAACCCCCCCAATATTCCCAGCCTCCCGCTTGGCAATTCAGCCTTTCTCATTGGTCAAGCCCATCCTGAGAGGTGGGACGTTTCCCTTATTTTAAAGGGCTCACGCACAGGTCCGCCTTCTCTTCTGCTAAATCTTCTGATTGCTGCCCGTGTGGTTGGACTCACGGAGAGCCTGAGCCGGTGCGGGCGCGCCCGGCAGGCCCCAACATAGAGCCGTGTGCGATCTCCCTAGCCTGCAGTTCCACTGCGGCCTACAGGGCCAGCAGGGCCCATTTTACACCCAGCCAGGTGCTTACTTAGGAGAGAAGACTCTCTCAACCCCAACAGAGTCAAGAACAACCTCTGAGTTAAGGAATTGCAACTTCGGCCATCGAATGGAACCATCCAGACTTTCTTCAGAGGCTTCATGAGGCTCTTGTTCCACAGCTGAGTCAAATGCAAGTATCGTTCCTTTCACCACACAGAGGTTTGTTGTAAGCTATCGTATACTGTGCTTTGAATTAGAGACTGATGGTTCTTCCAGATGGTCAGCTCGGCCTTCATTCCCCCTGTTTCTGTCCGATTTCATTCATCCAATCTCACTTACCCTTCCCATGTACCACGTATGCTTAATTTGTGTGTGTGTCTATTATTCATGTTTGTTTAGTCTAGTTATGCGTTTGTGATTTAGTTAATAAAACTTTGTGCACAATAGATATGAGTATTTGTTTTTGATTCCCTGCTTGCAACAAAGTTAATTTAACGATTTTGATCTTGTTACATGCTCTGAGTACTGTACCTTAAAAAGGGTATTTCCCTTACCCTGGAAATTAAGATTTCTTTGAAGTCATAAATAATCAATACTGAGCGTTCGCTAGATGACCTGGTCGATTGATTGTACTGTAAATTCTGCTTTATCAAGCTAATTCTATTAACTTATCCAAATATTATAATTAATTATAACGAGTTGTGACTAATTATTAATATTCCCCTTTTGAGCTAATTTGCTACACTGGTGGACCAGCATATCCATATTGTTCTCGAGCAAAATGGTTACCTGATTCAGCTCATTAGTAGAAACTGAATGGCCTTTATTGGGTGTGTCTGATATGGGAGACATACAAAATGTGCAGGTCAGGGGGGGGGCCTCCAGGACAGGTTTGAAAACATCAAAGTCAAAGTCAAAGTCTGCTTTATTGTCAATTCTGCCACATGTACCGTACATATATACAGAGAATTGAAATTGCATTACTCTCTTACTCCCTGGTGCATACAGATAACACTAAAC
Source organism: Schizothorax lantsangensis (assembly GCA_027422415.1). Taxonomy (NCBI): domain Eukaryota; kingdom Metazoa; phylum Chordata; class Actinopteri; order Cypriniformes; family Cyprinidae; genus Schizothorax; species Schizothorax lantsangensis. Next base: position 102,858 of record CM049847.1, on the reverse strand, counting down.
ACTAACAGTAGAATGCAAAAATACAGATAAGTACAAATCAAATATATATATATATATATATATATACACACATACATACATATATACATACATGCATACAGAGTTCAGTGGTGCGTGGTGTAATAGAGGGGAGGGGGGGCAAGGACGGGAGGGAGTTCAGCTTCCTGACAGCCTGATGGATGAAGCTGTCCTTCAGTCTGTTGGTCCTGGCCTGGAGACTCCGCAGTCTCCTCCCTGATGGTAGCAGACTGAAGAAGCTGTGTGTCGGGTGGGTGGGATCACCTGCAATGCAGAGGGCTTTGCGGGTGAGACGGGTGCTGTAGATGTCCTGGAGGGAGGGGAGAGAGACACCAACGATCTTCTCAGCTGCTCTCACTATCCGTTGAAGGGACTTGCGGCATGACGCGTTGCAGGCGCCATACCACACAGTGATGCAGCTAGTCAGAATGCTCTCGATGGTGCCTCTGTAGAAGGTGCACATGATGGGGGCCGGGGCTCTGGCTCTTCTGAGTTTGCGGAGGAAGTAGAGATGCTGTTGTGCTTTCTTGGCCAGTGCTGCAGTGTTGTTGGTCCAGGAGAGGTCCTCTGTGATGTGTACACCCAGGAAGGGGGGGGGGGGGGGCTGTGTTCAGTGTGATGGTGCTGGATGTGTTACTGCCGACCCGTACTGCCTGAGGTCTCCCGGTCAGAAAGTCCAACAGCCAGTTGCACAGCGACGTATTGAGCCCCAGCTGGACCAGTTTATGAATGAGCTGTTGAGGGATGATTGTGTTGAATGCTGAACTGAAGTCTATGAACAGCAATCTGACATACGTGTCCGTTTTGTCCAGATGTGTGAGGGCTGGGTGGAGGGCAGTGGCGATGGCATCATCGGTCGAGCGATTGGACCTACAGTATATGCAAACTGGAAGGGGTCCAGGGAGGGGGGAGGACAGATTTGATGTGTTGCATGACTAGCCGTTCAAAGCACTTCATGAGAATAGGAGTGAGTGCTACTGGATGATAGTCATTGAAGCAGGATGGAGATGACTTCTTCGGGACTGAAATGATGGTGGTAGCTTTGAAGCATGTGGGGACAACAGCCTGACTTAGTGAGATGTTGAAAATGTCTGTGAAGACATCAGTGAGTTCCACTGCACAGTCTCTCAGTACACGCCCAGGAATGTTGTCAGGACCTGGAGCTTTGCGTGCATTGATCCTGCTGTGGGATCTCCTCACGCTGTCCGGGGACAGCGTCATCACCGCCGGGAGGAGGTGGAGTCTTCTGTGCAGTGGTGCTGTTTTGTGCCTCAAAGCGAGCAAAGAAGGCATTCAGCTCGTTCAGCAGGGGGATGGTGCTGTCACAGGTCTGTGGTGGGGGCTTGTAGTCCATAATGGTCTGAATCCCCTGCCACAGGCTCCGAGTGTCTCTGCTGTCCCTGAAACGATGGGCTATCCTCCAGGAGTACTGTCTCTTGGCCTCTCTGATGCCGCGGGATAGGTTGGGATAGCCCTCCTCATCTCCAGCTCTAAAGGCAGCGTTCCGAGCCTTCAGAAGTCTGTAGACCTCCCCTGTCAGCCACGGCTTCTGGTTGGCCCGGACAGTGATAGTCTTTGTGACCGTTACATCATCAATACACTTGGTGATGTAGGCAGTGACAGTCTCTGAGTAATCTTGGAGGTCTGTAGTATTGTTGTATGTGGCAGCCTGCTTAAACATATCCCAGTCAGTGGTGTCAAAACCATCTTGAAGTGCCTCTGATGATCCTTCAGGCCACACTTGTATCTGTTTGTGTACTGGTTTGATGGCTTTAACGAGCGGTCTGTATGCAGGCATTAGCATGACAGTGATGTGGTCTGAGGCTCCGAGGTGGGGGAGGGGTAGGGCCTTGTAAGCTCCTCTCTGTGTGGTGTAAACAAAGTCCAGGGTATTTTTTCCCCTTGTTGGAATGTCTATGTGTTGGTGAATTTTTGGGAACACACTCCTTAAGTCTGCGTGGTTGAAATCCCCAGCCAAGATGAAAAAAGCATCTGGGTGGGCTGGCTGCTGCTCACTGATGTGCTGGTACAGATCATTTAGTGCCTCACTCCTGTTGTTGTTGTTGGAGCTGGGAGGGATGTATACAGCAACGAGCAGTATGGCTGTATATTCCCTCGGTAGATAGAACGGCCGGCACTTAATAATCATAAACTCCACCAGTGGTGAGCAGTGTTTGCAGACCACAACAGCGTCGCGGCACCATGCATCATTGATGTAAATACAAAGCCCGCCGCCACGTCTCTTACCTCCCTCGACGAGAGCTCTGTCTGCTCGATAGCATGTTAGCTGGTCAAGCTGAATGGCGCAGTCCGGAAAGCTGTTGTTAAGCCATGTTTCCGTAAACACAAAAACACAACAGTCTCTTACAGTCCTCTGAGTAGAGCGAAGTAGTCGGATGTAGTCCAGTTTATTGTCCAAAGAGCGTACGTTCGCCAGTACGATGGTGGGGATAGCTGGCTTGTGTGGGTTAGCCGCTAGCCTAGCTCGGATACCTCCGCGCTTACCCCTCTTCTGCTTCCTCTCACGCGCTTGTAGCACCTCCGCTGTGGGTGAGATGCAGTAGTGGGGGTCGGTGAGGGTGTAGGCCTCCGGAGCAGACCGAGGTACCGCAGCTCTTTGGCGTGCACAGAGATTAACTCTAAAAATGTGGTTCTGCCGACATCGAGCAGAAACTCACGACTGTATGCATGCTTAAAGACAGGTAGACGAGACGAATATGTACAAAAACATTGCGACTTACAAGACAAAAAACATGACAACACCGTTCTGTTGGGAGAGAGAGAAGCTGCTGCGTGTGCACGCGCTGCCATCTTGTGGAATCTATCTGGTCTAAACAACTACATTCTCATATAAAATCTCTTAAAACTACATTTCGTGACACAATAACAGTAATTATATTTTAAAATTATAGTGGGTTCGCTCTTCCGCCATTGAGATTCACTGAGACAAATGCTGTTATTATAGATCTGGCAACAAGTGGAGAGATACAAATGGTGAAGCGGTTAGAGTTCTGGGGCCAGTTGCATATACATAGCCACTATGATAAGACTGTGCCTTAAGAACTAGTTTGACCAACTAGCAGTTAGCAAGAGTAATCAGTCTTACTTTAAAAATTCAAAATAGACCAATCTACCTTTTTGTAACTGACTTTAAATAGTTATGGCCAATCTTGAAGAAAACAAATGAGATTACTAACTTTTTAAGACCTATTCTAAGCAGTTTATGCAACCGGCCACTGATACTACTGGAATATTGCACTGCTGGAAAAGGCTCTCAGCCAATCAGATTCGAGAACCAGAACAAACTGTCATATAAATGATACAATCTAATTCTGTGTAAGTGAAATAAACCACTCAAGAGCAGGTTTGATCTAATGGACCAGTTGCTATAACAGCAATATCATGATGAGCTTTGAAGAACTTAACAATTCTGGATCATGTCAGAAAATAAAATTCAGCTCATTGAGTAATCCACGTACGCATGGACAAATTGTCACCTCAATATTTGATATTTTTCATGCTGCTCTGCTGCACTCCATTATGCACTGATCAGTTTGTTGTTCAAATGACCAAAAAAGTTATTTTTAGGCCTCAGTGGTCTAGGAGTGCTATTCAAGGTCAAAATGATTAAAATAACCATCAAATCAAGAAGACAGGGTTTTACTGTTCACAGAAACAGCAAACAGTAAAGTAATATCCAGTGACCCAAAATATTCAACTTTATATAGAGTCAGAGTGCAAATTAGGCAATTACCAATTAAGAGTGAATGCATGCATAGTTTTAAAATAAAAATACTTTTGGCAAATAGTTCAAATGTATTACATACATACATTCAAAGTAAAACTACAATACTAATATTTATGTCTGTCTTAATATATTTGCTTTCAATGATTAAACCATAGAGCTTTTATTAATTTTATAAAGTATAAAAAATCTAAAATAATTTATAATATTTTGTGAAACCATGGGAAACATTAAAGCTTCTTGTTGCTTCAACATATTCATAATTCTCATTACAGATTTGGAAAGATGTTTGGTGCATTTTGCATTTTAAAATCCATGTTTATCCATGATGACCCAAACTCACAGCGCTTGCATGAAATGGAGTTTATGTAAAGTAGCATTTACTGCAAACTGAGTCACTCTGAGATGCGATTTTCTCGTGTGTTAACCCTCTGGGGTCTGAGGGTGTTTTGGGGCCCTGGAGAAGTTTTGACATGCCCTGATGTTTATGTTTTTTTCATCACTTAATTGGCTAAAGTGATAACACTTTATTGAGCACAAACTGGGCTACAATAATATGTGAGCAGCATGAAAGTACATGTTTGTGTTTTTGAGAAAACAATGTTTATGCGTGGTTAGTAAAAAACTTAAAAAAATTAAGTCACTGAAATAAGGCCATAAAACACATACAGAATATTTGTTCACAAGACTTTTGAGAACTGGATGTGGTAGACTAGAGTTTTTGCTACAAAATAATGTGAAAATGATCCTGTTCACTCCTTCACAGAAAACAATATATTGATTTAACATTTGTAAAACATGATTTCTGATAGAATGCCCATATGCGAGGGAGTGACAATAATCCATTGTCTTTATTTTACAAAAGCATATTGTTTTGTTGTTATTATTATTATTACTATACACAAATAAAAGTAGACCCTTTGCAGTTTCAAACGATACCTTATTCTTATCTGTACGATCAAAACTGACAGAGTATTTTTAGTTCTTTTCGCGGTCATTAAGAAAATACGAGACAGATCGCACTGGTGCGGGCTTCGACTCCAGGGGGTTAATGAATACAGTGCTTCATGCTTCACTCTCAAACTAAATGTGGTAGCATGTTGTGAATCGTTTAGCATGTTGCAAATCAAAAATTACCTCAGTATCTCCAGCTTACAGTTTCTCTTCAGTCCATCAGAAAGCAGCTTCACTCCTGAATCCTGCAGGTCATTGTTACTCAGGTCCAGCTCTCTCAGACGGGAGTTTGAGGATTGTAGAGCTGATGACAAACTCTCACAAGATTGAGCAGTGAGATTACATATGGAAAACCTGAACGAGAAAAACATTAATTGCACACAAAATAAATCTTAGCAATGTGATTTTTAATGATTAATAAAAAATAAAAATAAATAATGAAAGTGTTTGAAATCAGACCTCAAGATCTCCAGCTGACAGTTTGGACTCTTCAGTCCATCAGAAAGCAGCTTCACTCCAGAATCCTGCAGGTCATTGTTACTCAGGTCCAGCTCTCTCAGACGGGAGGTTGAGGATTGTAGAGCTGATGACAAACTCTCACAAGACTGAGCAGTGAGATTACAGCCATATAGCCTGTTAAGAGAACAAAACAAACAGCCATATTAATGCGTTTATCAGGTTTATAATCTGGACTGCATGTTTGTCCTAAATACAACATAAACATTAAAATGGTAGACATTAAAAATACATTAAAATGGTATTAGTAACAGAAATAAGTACAAATGTCAGGGCATGTCAAAAAATCTCCAAGGTCCAAAAAATCCCTCAGGATCAACTCCTGAGTATTAAAGTTGCAGCAAATCAAACTGACTCAAGAATAATTTGATCCAGTTCAACTCACTGACTCTGAATCTGGTCACAGCAGTTCACGTTATCAACACACTGAATATGTCCTACTGAAATGAGGCAAGTAATATAATATAAAAAGTAATATAACAGTGTGCAGAAGATTTGATTGACGAAGCGAAAATAGAGCTACTATAATAAATGCATAAAGAAAGGGAACATGTTTTAAATTGACATGAAATTATAAATTGAAACAAACTGTTCAAAAGAATCACTTAAGGAAATGTAGGTATTATTTCATTTATCATAATTGGAAAACTGCATTACAAAATTCCAGGTTTTCCAGGATGCCTAGAAACCCTGATTGTTTTCTCATCAGGTTTTTGAGTAGACATCGCCTGCCTTGTGTCGTTGAAGAATCACTGATACATTCATTCTACAATATAAATGGGAAAATCTGCTAGCTATAGTTATAAAACGCCAATTCATCCACATATTGTAACAGTGATTCAGGAAATGTCAAACCTCAGTATGTTCAGCTGACAGTGTGAACTCTTCAGTCCATCATAAAGCAGCTTCATTCCTGAATCCTGCAGGTGATTGCTACCCAGGTCCAGCTCTGTCAGATGAGAGTCTGATGATTGGAGAGCCAAAGATACAGTTTCACAGCATGTTTCATCAAAACCACAGCCGTCAAATCTGCCAAAACAGAAGGTTTATTCTGATTATTTTCTGATGTTCAGTGTTTCTGGAAAAACTTATTTTACCCTTCGTAATCATGAAAACAAGATATTTTACATAATATTTTGACATTTAATTGTTTAGTGATGTAGAATAAAATATTTGATCAAATAGCAGTCAGTGAAATTACTCACAGGGCTTTTTTGCAGCATCTCATAGCTGGAATGAGTCTCTTGTAATTTTCTTGTGATGTGAACTTCTTTGGGTTGAACTCATCCAGCACCTTCTCTGACATCAGCAGTACTGTGGTCAGCACTGTGCACATTGAAGATGAGAGGTCTCTTCCTGGATGTTCATCTGAACTGAGGTATCTCTGGATTTCCTCATATAATGAATGATCCTTGAGCTCAAGTAAGCAGTAGAATAGGTTGACTGAAGCTTCATCTGCGATTTTCTTGTTTTGTACTTGTTTAATGTGTTTAGTTGTTTGTCTGATGCTCTCTGTGGTGTCTTCAGTGTGTGTGATCAGGCCTTTGAGCAGCTTTTGGCTGGATTCCAGTGTAATGCCCATCAGAAACCGCAGGAACAGGTCCAGATGTCCTCTCTTACTCTCCATGGCTTTTTTAACAGCATTCTGCAGTAGCTCCTGCAATGTGATATTTTCTTTTGGCTTATTAAAGAAAAACTGAAGCCCCTGCATGTTCTTGTTCAGGTAACAGATGAACACATGCAATGCAGCAAGAAACTCTTGAACACTCAGATGCACAAAGCAGAAGACCTTCTTGTCATGAAGTCCCTTTTCCTTCTTAAAGATCTCAGCGATCATTCCTGTGAACTCAGTGTCTTTACTCACAACAATATCACATGCTTTCAGATCTTCCTCACTGAACACAATGTGTTCCTGCTTCAGCTCTTCAAACGCTAGCTTGGCTAACTTTGAAATCATTGGTCTGTTTGAATCTAAGTTCTTTGAAGATTCTCTTTCTTCTTGTTCATCATATTTCTGGCTCTTCATGTTCATCTGTATCAGCAGGAAGTGGATGTACATTTCCGAGAGTGTTGTGCTGATGTTCTCTTCACTGTTCTTGATGAGAATATTCTGAAGTACTGTGGCGGTGATCCAGCAGAACACAGGAATATGGCACATGATGTAGAGACTACGAGTCGTCTTAATGTGTGAGATGATTCTGGAGGCCAGAGTCTTATCTGTGATTCTCTTTCTGAAGTACTCCTCCTTCTGTTGGTCAGTGAATCCTCGCACCTCTGTGAACAAACCCACATGTTCAGGAGGAATCTGATTGGCTGCTGCTGGCCGTGAGGTCACCCAGACAAGAGCTGATGGAAGCAGAGTCCCTTTGACCAGACTTGTGAACAGCACATCTACAGATGATCTTTCCTCAACATCGTTCAATATTTCACTTTTAAAATTCAAAGGCAGGCGACTCTCATCAAGTCCATCAAATATAAATGCAAGTTTACATTCCTCATATAACTTTGATTTTTCCATGTTCTTCAATTCAGCATAAAATTTCCGCAGAAACTCATGGAGATTGAACTCTCTGTCTTTAATGCAGTTAATCTCTCTGAATGGAAGCAGGAACACACAGTGTATTTCCTGATTGGCTTTTCCTTCTGCCCAGTCCAGGATGAACTTGTGCACAGAGACAGTTTTTCCAATGCCAGCGACTCCCTTGGTCAGCGCAATCTTTTTCTCATTTTTTTCCCTTAATAATTTAAATATATTATTGCATTTGATTGGTTTGTCCTGTGTTTGTTTGTTCTTATTGAAAGCATCATCAATCTTCAGAATCTCATGTTCCTGATGAACCTCCTTCATATCTCCCTCTGTGATGAAGAGTTCTGTGTAAACAGCCTGGAGATGTGCTTCTTCTTTGCCCTCAAAAATACGTTCTGCTTTCTTCTTCATGTTGGATTTGTGAGTTTCCAAAAAAAATTTCAGAATCAAATCTGCTGTTTTAAAATATGATTAAGTTAATAAAACATAGGCGGAAAGCAAAAACAGATTTAATTTTTTTTAAAACACAACAAAGCTTTCATTCAACTTATTGTAATTAAATTAATTTTGAAAATAACACCAAAGACTTTAAATATTCAAAGATGATGCACATATAATACTTGAATGGGAGAAAGTGTAAGACCCAAAATGATGGAATAGTCCTGCTTCTAAATAAAAGATCCGGTTGTTAATTGGTAAAGTCATCACGTCACTGCAGCTGAACTTATGAACTTCGGTTGCTATAGAAACAGTCAGCATCCTGAGATGTGCTCTTAGGACTGTGTATGTGCAATGACTGGTCTAACCTGAAAAAATAAGCTTTTTTTAATGCCATTTGAGCATAATAAACTAATCTGGTTAGATCTGGTGACACTGTACATCTCTCCACACATTTCACCTCTGTTCTAATATTAATAATGCTCCCTCCCAACAACATGGGTCAAAAAAAGTGTTTGGGTCACTGCCACTGATATTCTTACACTAACTGTAATTTATACAGTGAAAATTGTGAAAAAAAAGTTTTGAATACGACTGATAAGACCTTGTTTTTCGGTGTGTTTCTCTGCCGTCTCTGAGAGTTTTTGTGGCTCTGTGAGAAGAGAGAAAAATAACAGTGAGTAAAAAAGAAAAAAAGAACTAAAGTGTGTGACAAAATATACAGATACATGGAAGAAAATACTGTAACGCATATCTGCCTATGAACAATATTATCATAAATGAACTGAGATATTTAGAGGTCTCTCACAGTCCTCCCTGTTATTCTCCTCCTGAGTGTATCATGAGTCACCATTTACTTCCCTTATGTTCAGTCACCATAGAGAACGTGTGAGTGAAGAAATGTCACACAGCCTCCTTTGTATTTTTATAAGGAGTTATTTTTCAAGTGATGTATGTTTCTTGTCCTTTTTTTTCTACCTGCCGCGTTATCATTTTTCTTTGTTCAAGGTTATATTAAAGGACTATTTGCCTTCATCTTCTTTGTGTGTGAGTTTATCTTAGACACCTGTTTCAAGACACTGACAAGTAAGAGAAATCTAATTCTTACATAATCTTTAATAAGACTAGGGTTCACAAACACTCAGCATTATTTCACTGACTGCTAATAAGCAGTGTCTCAGTCGGCACAGTTATAGTGACAGTACCGTGTCCTGCAGTATTGGTGATGAAGGTCACTGGGCCTGTGATGGTGTTTCCAGTGAGTACAGGAGCATTTACAGTTCCTCCCGTCTGAGCGTTCAGATCAACACTGACTCCAGTCTGAACACCACTGCTCATCTGGACTGGAATACAGACAGAGAGATTCATTACATTTCCTAAATGACAATTCGCAGGTGAAAAAAGTATACTTGAATGCACTAAAAAAATACTTAAATACCAGCAAGTACATTTGTAGTACACTCTTATTTTTTGTGCTAAATAAAAAGGTAAAAGTTATACACTATAAATACACTAATTAAAAGTATATTTCTACTTCAGTAGTAAATATCACTGAGATTTAAATTGATTTTAGTGCATTGAAATAAAGTATACTACTGTAAAAATATACAGAGGACTTGTATTAGTGTATTTCTTAAAAGTGTTCTTTGAATGATTTAAAAATTAGTTCAATGTTAGTACACTTTTATATAGTTATCCTAAGTTTAAATTAAATTAATTTTATTTAAAATATATTGATAATTTAATAGTTATAAGTATATTTTCCCAACTGTGCTACTTAAGTATACTTAATATAAATAAACTAATTAGCATTATCACTTAAACTGATTTTAAGTGTAGTCAGAAAAAGTGTTTTATAATTGCATTGCTTAAAAGTGTGCTACAATCGCTTTACATACAATTTTAGTGCTTTTTTATATATACTATCACAACTTTCTAATTGGATTTTCATGAAAAATACAGTAGAAATGCATTACTAGTAAAACCCTGTAGGCTACTGTGCTTAGGCTACTATAATTGCACTAATTGTCACAGGTCCGCTGTCTCTCTCTCCCTCTCTCTGTGAGAGAGTGTGTGTGTGTGTGTGTGTGTGTTCTTCTGCTGATGAGCTGATCAGTAGCAGCTGTGGCTCACCAGCTCCACTATTTAATGGCCTTGCTTCTGAGGCCAAGTCCACACGTACACGGGTATTTCATAAACAGTTTTTTCCTTCCATTTTTAAAAAAATCTCCATCCACATGAAAACGCAAGCACATGCTATGAAGCACTGTCAAGTGCATACCAAACCAACAGGTGGCGATACAATCTCGACCCTAAAGCCATGTTGGCCAATCAGAAGCCTGAGAAAGTTTCCAGTAGGCGGAGATAACAGCGCAGGCTCCGACGTCACAAGCCAAAATCTCAGGTTTAGTGGTCTACATGATAACACTGCAACCGGAGTTTTTGAAAATCTTCAGCCTGGCAGGAGTTTTCAAAAATGTTCAGTTTCAGTGACCTGCTGCTGCATTTGCGTGTGGACGAACGGCCAAACCGCATAGAAAAAGCTGTGGTTTTAAAAATAACCGTGTTCGCGTGGACAAGGCCTCACTCTGTGTTGTCAGATCGTTGGTGTTTTTGTGGTGTCTTGTCCTGGAAGCGCTCTAGCTCTTTTTGGCCTTGTTTCTCGCTCCTGCTCTGGGCTGCATTTCCCAAGAGCATCGTAAGTCTAAGCTGATCATAGATGCATTGGTGGCAATGGGTCTACGATGTACTTACTCTTACGATGCTTTTAGAAAACACAGTCCAGGGCCCGTATTCATAAAGATTCTAAGAATCCTCTCAAAGAGCTCCTAAATTAGCTTAAACATTTCTAGCTAGGAGTCTTAGCTTAAAAGTGTTTCAGGACCAATCTGAGAGCAACTCTGAGCGAGGAAAAGACAAAAACTTTTATCTTAGTGAGGAGGCGGGGCTGACCCCGTTGCTAGCTATGACACAGTCTTTTGAAGACTGTGATTGGTTGGTTGTCCAAGAAGGAAATGAAAGAGCGCTTTTAAGAGTAGAGTTTATTATAAGCCGTCACTTTGAAATTACAAGCGTAATTTTTCCTGTTTTACCGTACTCTCTCTCTCTCGCTCGCGTGCGCGCACACACACACACACACATTATATTCTTTATTTTTTATTTACCATGCTGTCATACTTAACGTATTTCATAGGAAATGAACAGCGACACAATAAGGTTCTGAAAGTGCTGTAACAGACCCAAATCATCGCTGCTGCATAGCTGCATTTTTCCAGTTGCCAAATATGTTAATGTAGTTAATGTAGTGATTACGTCCATTTCTGGCGCTATGGCATTTCTGTGCAGTGTCTGAGATGTTAGCGTGTCTCTAATAAGATCGGACACAAACATGATCCCTGCACGATCTAATGTGTAGCGTCTTATTAACTCACTGTCATGCATTGTGTGCAACACATTTCTTCTCCCTCTTCATGTTTCATCCATTTTCTCCGCTGCTAAAGAAACTCTTAAGCCTCTTAAAAGTCCTCGTCCGTACTCCTAACAATTTCTGACCTTAAGACCTCTTTTAAGGGTTAAGATGCTTTCTGAATTACTTTTTTCTTTACTATGATCTTTTCTTTAAATTTAAGAGGAAACACCCATATTTCTAAGAATTTTCTTAGAATTTTGTTACTAGGAGCAACTCTTAGCACTAAGATTTTTCATGAATACGGGCCCTGGACTGTTCGCTGTCATCTGCATGCATCTGATCTCTGCTTCCTCTAATAAACTCTTAGGTAACACTTTAGAATACTGTTTCTTACTTACTGCATATCTAATAAGGAATTATTGAAGAACTAACAGGTAATTAATCATTAACACTTAACTCACTACTGTTAACTACTAAGGAAGTTGTGTTAACTAATCAGTACGTAATACAATTTTATGATTGTGTTAAGTAACAGTTAGCTAATCAATAACTAATGTATTCTTTCATACCTCCTTAAGAACTACTATTAATTATCTACTAGTTAAGTTTCAAGAAAAATAACTATGAAGTAACTACTAATGAACAGTCATACACAATTACATTGTGTTGTGACCCACTCATATAAATGTTATTAGCAGCAGTAGTAGTAGTATGAAAATGCAATATTAATAAATGCAATACATTTTATAGAGGTTTTCCCTGTGTAGTGAATTTTTGTGAGTGTGTTTTGTAAGAAATCAGCTTCAGATAGGAACCCCACCACCACTCCAGTGCCATGCGATAACTTACCTTAGTTTTTATATTTTACATACAGTACTGTATGTGTGCCTCCTCACCATATACCACATTACCATTAATTCAATTCCTGTATGTAAGGACAGAGGGAAAATGAAAATACAATAATTAATAAAGAATTATCAAATAATTCTACAGGACTTATTTTGAACCTGAAACAGTAGGCCTATTCTAAAGTGAAAATATTGGGAACCCATTAGTAATTAATAAAGAATTATTAGATAATTCTGCAATAATTACTTAGAACCTGAAACAGTATTCTAAAGTGAAAATATAGGGAACTCATTAGTAATTAATAAATAATTATCAAATGATTCTGCAGGACTTATTTCGAACCTGAAACAGTAGGCCTATTCTAAAGTAAAAATATAGTGAAACCTATAGTAATTAATTAAGAATTATCAGATAATTCTGCAATAATTACTTAGAACCTGAAACAGTATTCTAAAGTGAAAATATAGGGAACCCATTAGTAATTAATAAATAATTATCAAATGATTCTGCAGGACTTATTTCGAACCTGAAGCAGTAGGCCTATTCTAAAGTGAAAATATAGTGAAACCTATAGTAATTAATTAAGAATTATCAGATAATTCCGCAGGAATTACTTAGAACCTGAAACAGTATTCTAAAGTGAAAATATAGGGAACTCATTAGTAATTAATAAATAATTATCAAATATTTCTGCAGGACTTATTTCGAACCTAGAACAGTAGGCCTTCTAAAGTGAAAATATAGTGAAACCTTTAAGTTGGATAGTTATGGCAAGACAGTGGAGTTGGGGTTCCTTTCCGAAGCACATTTCCTACAGAACATGCGAACAATGCAATTATTGAAGATACAGGCAAAAGTATAAGGGGTGAGAATCAGAACGGCGTAAGTGACATTTCACCTACTTAACAGGAGGGCCAAAACTAAAAATTTACCATTGGTTAATCTGACTTTGTGCACTGATTTCAATTGTTAATTATAAAAATTTGTACACTCATGGATACATTTGTCAGTAGAAGGTGCTCATCAAGAGTTTTCTTTTGATATATATATATATATATATATATATATATATATATATATATATATATATATATATATATATATATACACACACATCTCACCCAAAATGTCTCTTATGCCCTTCTGGTTCTCACCCCTCGTTATGTACAATTATAGTAATGAGTCATTTTGGGAGTGCATCAAACAAAATGCATATTTCATTTCCATTATAGGCTAATAATAGTAGTAGTGCACTGTAACAAAGTTGCTACTGTAGTAGTACTTTGTACTTGTCCTTTTACTTAAGTAATTTTGAAAATGAATAGGCCTTCTTATAAATTTACTAGAGTAATAATTTAATGGGGTATCTGTACTTTTACTCAAGTACTTGATTTGTGGGCCACAACAATTATAGTGATTATTTGCGTATAACTGGTCAGTAGTAGTTATTTCATAGTTATTTTTCTTGAAACTTAACTAGTAGATAATTAATAGTAGTTCTTCAGGAGGTATGACAGAATACATTAGTTATTGATTAGCTAACTGTTATTTAACACAATCATAAAATTGTATTGCATACTGATTATTTAACACATCTTCCTGAGTAATTAACAGTAGTGAGTTAAGTGTTAATGTATAATTACACGTTAGTTCTTCAATAATTCCTTATTAGTTATGCAGTAAGTAAGAAACAGTATTCTAAAGTGTTACCAACTCTTATTTGCTGAACTCACATCTGAATCCTCTGTTATTTCCCACACTAATAGCACATGATTGGATTATTAATTTAGATGTGTACCCAAATTCACAATTTAACAGCAAGTATACTTTTAGCATAAAGTACTTGAAGTGATATATTTTTAATGTGAAAAAAGTGCTATTAATGACATAGTAATAGTGTACTTGATTGTGCCATTTAAAGACACCATAAACATAAGTATCATATATAGTTAAGTATGTAGTTAAATATCATATAAAGGGAATGTTAACATGGCTACAATACATTTGAAATTAATTATTTAATCTATTAAAATATGTAGGCAATACATTATTTATACATTTTGTATATATTCATTATATATTAATCTTATATTTCAAATAATTGTAGTAACTAAATATTTTTTTTTTACAGAGAAAGTATGTTAAAAGCATGTTGTCTCAAAATAGCACAGTTGAGTACACTTGGATGTTCTTCAGATTATCTTAAGAAGTACTAAAGAATTATTTTTAGTATAGTAAGCACAAAATTAGTGCTTGAAAATAGAGCACTTTAAGTACATTACGGAAGTGTACTAAGTGCACTTGAATAAAGTGTATTTTACTGCACTTTTTTGACCTGGGAATTTTAACATTACTGGTATTCTGTTGTTCATTACCTTGCTTGTTTTTCAGTTTTTCTTCTTCCGGCTCATCTGGTGTGTCACAATGCTGCTCAACAGATGCCATCGTCCTTCACTGACTCACTGCTGTTGGACTGGAAGAAAAAGGTTTTAAAGCTCCTCTGCCATTAGACACTTTCCAAAAATAAATAAGGATCTATTTGAAAATAAACAAGCAAATAAAATATAGCAGCATTTATAAAATAATATGAGTTATTAAATGTCTCTCTCTGGATGTATTGTTCACTATATTTAAAGAAACAAATAATATTGGGTTTTGTACACCAAGAATCATGTAAAATAATAAAATGAATTGTTAACAGCAGTTGTTCAAGTTTCAAGTTTCAAGTTTCAAGTTTTATTTGTCACATACACGACTATACAGAGACTGTATAACCAGCAGTGAAATGAGAGTCGGGTCCGCTCCATGGACAGTGCAAATATTGAAAAAACAACACAAGGGAAGTAAACATAAGATAAGATGAATGAAAAATAAGATATAAAGAATAAAATATAAAATGTAAAAGAATGTGCATAACAGTAAGCTGTAGAATTAAATATTAATATAAGCATGACTGTACAGAGAGGAATGTGCAACAGGTTATACATGGTTGACATGAAGCAGCCAATCACAAAAATAAAATAAATATAAAAATAAGATACGATTTACAAGATACAGAACGTGTTGTGTGCAAGTGTGCAAGTGTGCAAATGAGCAAATGACACTGACAGTTATGAGGTAGTTATGAGGTAGAGAGTAATAATGAGTGTGTGATTAGTGATTAGAAGTAAGTCAGATGATGTTTTTAAGAGGCTGACTTTGAGTTCAGGAGCCTGATGGCCGTGGGGAAGAAACTCCTCCTGAGTCTCTCTGTTTTTGCCATCAGGCAGCGGAAGCGCTTACCAGATGGCAGCCTAGTGAAAAGACAGTTACCAGGGTGATTTGAGTCTTTGATGATTTTGTCAGCTCTGCCTCTGCATCGTTTGATGTAGATGTCCTGCAGAGAGGGGAGAGCCGACCCAGAGATACGCTCAGCTAAGCGCACAACTCTCTGCAAGGCTTTGCAGTCTTGGCTGGAGCTGTTTCCATACCACACTGAGATGCACTGAGACAAAACACTTTCTATGGTCCCTGTATAGAAAGTTTTCAGGATTGTTGGTGAGACCCTGAATTTTCTCAGCTGTCGCAGATGGTACAGTCTTTGCCTGGCTTTCTTGACCTGTGTTTGGATGTGTGCAGTCCAAGTCAGGTCCTCGGAGATGTTTACGCCGAGGTACTTGAAGCTGCTTACTCTCTCCACAGGGGTCCCGCTGATCATGAGAGGAGTGTAGGGCAGCAGGTGTCTCTTTCTGAAGTCCACAATCAGCTCTTTGGTTTTGCTCACGTTCAGAGAGAGACAGTTGTCCTGGCACCATGATGTTAGTCTCTCCACCTCATCCAAGTATGCGGTCTCATCATTGTTGGAAATGAGGCCCAGAACCACAGTATCATCAGCAAATTTGATAATAGATGTGGATCTGTGAGAGGACACACAGTCATGTGTGTAGAGAGAGTATAGCAGGGGACTCAGAACGCAGCCCTGCGGGGCTCCTACGTTCAGGGTGATGGAGTTTGAGGTGAACTGGCCTACCTTCACCACTTGAGGTCTGCCGGTGAGGAAGTCTTGGATCCAGTCGCAGAGTGAGGTGTTTAGGCCGAGGCCTGTGAGTTTATTAGTCAGCTTGATGGGGACTATGGTGTTAAAAGCTGAGCTATAGTCTATGAATAGCAGTCTTGCATAGTTCCCATTGCTGCTGTCAATGTGTGTGAGGGAGGAGTGGAGTATGTGTGAGATGGCATCATCAGTTGATCTATTGGAGCGATAGGCAAATTGAAGAGGGTCCAAAGTAACAGGGATGGAGGAGCTAATGTGGCTCTTAACAAGTCTCTCAAAAACCTTCATGACTATAGATGTGAGGGCCACTGGACGATAGTCATTCAGGCAAGAGGGTTTATTGTTCTTAGGCACAGGGATGATGATGGATTTTTTAAAGGAGGTGGGAACTACAGAGGTAGCAAGGGACTCATTGAAGATAGAAGTGAACAAACCAGCAAGCTGATCAGCGCATGATCTCAGAACCCGGCCTGTGATCCCGTCAGGTCCAGCCGCTTTCCTGATGTTCACTCTCTTTAGTGCCCTCCGAACCTCGTCCTCCGTCACGGTGATCACATGATTCTCGCTTCTCTGCCTGCTGCTTCCTGACGTGCTGCTCGGCAGAGCCGCGATGCCTCCGTTGCTTTCAAAGCGGCCGTAGAAGGTGTTTAATTCTTCGGCCAGCGACGGATCTGCTCTCACCTCCGCGGAGGATTTGTTTCCAAAGGCACAGATGGTCCTTAGTCCCTGCCACATGCGTCGAGAGTCATTGAGCTGAAAATGAGACTCAATTCTCTCTTTGTAGCGATGTTTGGCGGCACTTACAGCTCGTCTGAGAGCATAACACGAAGCTTTATAGTCGCGCATATTCCCAGACAAAAGAGCCTCGTTGTATGCGGCAGTGCGTTTGTTAACCGCATCGCGGACTGATCTGTCCACCCACGGTTTTTGATTAGGGAAAGTCCTTACAGTTATTGTTTCTGTAGCTTGTTCGGTAAGTGTGTTTACAAAGCTCACTGCTACCTCCGTGAACTCGCTGACGTCAGATGAGCTCGCCCTGAACATGTCCCAGTCGACGTCATCAAGAGCCGACTGCAGCATAGCTTCAGAGTGGGAGGACCAACGCGTCACTTCCCTCTTCACCGGGGGTTCCTGTGTGAGCCTTTGTTTGTATTCCGGTGTGAGGAAGATGGCGGCGTGGTCAGACTTACCAAAAGCAGGTAGAGAGCGGGCTTTGTATGCATTCTTAAACTGAGAGTAGCAGTGATCCAGTGTGTTCGGTCCTCTAGTTGGACAGGATACATGCTGGTGAAAGTTCGGCATGACCTGCCTGAGGTTGGCTTTGTTAAAATCCCCCGCGATGATAAAAGCAGCGTCAGGATGTTGGTTAATGTAGCCGCTGATCACATCGTGAAGTTTAGACAAAGCCAAGCTCGTGTCTGCCTGTGGAGGGATGTAAACGGCAGTAGCGATGACCGCGGAGAACTCGCGGGGTAGATAGAATGGGCGGCAAATAATGGATAGATGTTCCAGATGAGGCGAGCAGGATCGTGACAGAGAGGAGATATTCCTGGGGTCACACCATTTCTTGTTAGTCATGAAACACACACCACCACCCTTGGATTTACCAGCCTCCGCTGTTCTGTCCATCCGTAAAACAGAAAAGTTGTCAGACGGCGTTACAGCAGTGTCTGGAACCGAGGGCGTGAGCCATGTTTCAGTCAAACAGATGATGTTACAGTCCCTTATGTCCCGTTGGAAACTAATCCTGGCTCTAAGATCGTCCATCTTATTATCCAAGGATTGGACATTAGCGAGCAAAAGGCTCGGTAAAGGAGGACTGTGAGCCCTTTTCCTCAATCTATTCCGAATCCCAGCGCTTTTTCCACGGTGTTTTTTGTTCCGTCTCCTGTGTCCTTTGTTCTCCGCGTTCCGAAGAATCTCAAGAGGCCACGATGGATTCGGTGATAAAGTGTCCTGAACCAGGTTAGTGAAGCGGTTTCCAATGTCCAAGAGTGCACTTTTGTCATAGGTGATCAGTGCCGACGTTATGTGTGTAAAAATAGAAATCAAAAGTAAGTAAAAAAGTAAATAAAAGCATAGTCTTAGCGGAGCGGCCCGGACGGCAGCCGAACATAGCAGCGCCATCTTGCAATCTAGTGCAAATTGCATAATTGCAAATTAGTGTTCATCACTAATGCTCGATCATCACTTAATTAATCGCTTAATTATCTCATTAACTTTAACTCTGCTCCAGTGTTACTTTAACACTATTTAGATCGGGACCAAATGTTCTCCGAGCAGTGTTCAATTAACTTAGACAGTAATAATGTGATCAGAAGTGTGTCGAAACTGCACTGTAGAGAAAAACAAAATCATAATTTTACGAAAAATTACAGATTTTTTTCAGGTTGTTTTCTTTTATTTTAAATTGTAGTCAAAACTGTAAAATTATCTCTAAATTAACTACTTGGCTGTTATTTTAAGCATTATGATATTAATGACAAATTACAGTAATTCACATTTTTATGTTTTCTTAAATTAGATATAAATTTATGTAAAATTAGAATAATAATAGTCTGCAATTAATACAATTAAAACAAAACCGTTAGATGATGAAATGGTCAAATGACTGGTAGCAACAGCTGCCAAACAAAAAACATTATTTATTCTCCTTATTTAAATAAGCTGACAACACTGTTATTTTACAGGTATTTCCTGAATTATTATGATCAAACACCTTCACTGTAAAACAAAAAGGTAAAAAAAAAGCTGTCAAATGACTGGCAGCACAGGGTGCCAAACAAAACCTTAAAATTAAAGTAAAATCTCCTTTTTTAAATAAGCTGAAATCACTGTTAATTTACAGGTAATTCCTGAATTATTACAATTTATTTATATTTTATTACAATATTATTAATTATCAAACACCTTCACTGAATAAATAAATAACATGTTACAAGACTGGCAGCAACAGAACATTAAACACTAACAGATCTCTCTAGATCTCAGCATATTCACTCATTACAATCCAGTCTGACTTGATTTCTTTCATACAAAACTTCTTATTAAGAATTAACAGAGGTTTAGATGTTGATGTTTTATTGACAATAATAAAGTTTGAAGTCACCATTGTGAAAATAAGTGTTTGTGTTAGTTGGGCTCTTGACCCTGAACTTCTTAACAATAGTTTTTCTCTGGCTGCTATAACTGTGTGTTTCTGAAGCACATTTGTTATAGCAGAACTCGCGAGAGAATATCTGTTCAGATGAATTTGGTTACTTATTGATGATGATGATTTAATCATCATATAGTGGCCTGATTCAATTATCTCATCAGGAGTTTAATGTCTGAGTATATTAGCTGTTAGTTTTGTATTATTTACAGCAGTCTTATAATGACACTCAGATATTCATCATCAATACATAACCAAATTCATCTGATCAGAATTTCTCTAGCATGTTTTGCTATAACTAAAATGTCTTTTACAAACCCAGTTACTGTAACCAGAAAAAAACTGATATTAAAAATGTAAGGATCAAGAGCCCAATTAAATCAAACACTTATCTCCACAACGGTGACTTCAAACTTTATTATTGTCAATAAAACATCAACATCTAAACCTCTGTTAATCCTTAATAAGAAGTTTTGTATGAAAGACTGGTTTGTAATAAGTGAAGTTGCTGAGATCTAGAGAGATCTGTTAGTGTGTAATGTTCTGTTGGGATTTAAAGGGTTTGTGTTGTCTGTGTTTGTGCTGAAGAGTAGAGTCTGTGCTTCAGTCCAGGAGAAGACCAAGAAACACTGATGTTATGCTGCATGTTGCTTTATATAAAGGCAGTAACTGTGCTGTTGCTGACGCAGTGATAGTTACATTAGCTCAAGCTCGTGTGCTGTTATTAACTAATGGTTAAAAAAATAAATGTAAAGAGAGTGTTTCATAGTGATAATCCAGTCAATACCTGTAAAGTAAGTGTTTTTTTTTGTAAAAGTTTTTTAAAAATTAGGATATAAATTAGGACATTTTACCTTAATTTTGCAGTTTTTGTTTGGCAGCCACTTCTGCCACTTATTGATAGCTTTTTAAAAAATTATCTTTAACCTTTATTTGCATTAATGGTAAACGTCTGGCACCCTGTGCTGCCATCAGTGTTGGGCACGTTACTTTAAAAAAGTAATTAGTTATAGTTACTTCTCACAAATAGTAATTGAGTTAGTAACTGAGTTACATCATTATAAAAGTAAATAATTACCAGGGAAAGTAACTATTGCGTTACTTTTTTATGTTCAAATGTCAAATAACTTGGATGCCCCAATATTAAATATGTTAAATGAATGAAATGGACACTAAATAGAAAAAAAATATTATTATAAAACATTGTACATTAATCGACACTATTTATCTATTGACACTTAGCATCAGTTAGTCAAGCATTAAAATATTATATTATGATAATTTGGCATTATATGATGATAGAACTTTAGTAATTAGAATAACCAAGTATGAATTCATATTTGTCATGTTGACTTAACTTAGGACTGGTGCTTAAGATATTGTTTGTCATTTAGTGTTTCTTTAAAAAAAGGGGGGAAAAAGTTGATAAGATAACAAAACTACTACGAATTCTACTACGAATAACAATATAAAATGCACTAAGGATTAATGAGCTGCTGGGTTCATGAATATTAATCACGTTGTCTGCGTTCGCTCGAATTGATTTGCTGAAATCAAAACAGGGACGATAATAGGTGAGCGCCGGCCAATGAGATTGTCGCTTGCGCATTAGCTCCGCCCACTACCAGAGAACCCGGCAGTTCTTAAAAGCTGAAGAATTCCAAAGAAACTCCGTTATTTTGACAGGAAAATACAACAAATAATATATTTTACATGTAGCGCGTCAATTCTGCATGTTATGAAAGACTCTCTTGCTCTGTATCTTTCTTTGCGCGTGCACGCGCGTGTGTGTGTGTGTGTGTGAGACAAAGCGACGGCGAGACGTGCGCCTTCACACTAGAGTTTACGGTACGTCAAATGCACTGCACATTCAAATGTCACACAACATTCAAAAATGAAACACTGCGCATTCAATTCAGATTAACTGAAAAATAAAATTCTAATAATATTATAATAAATTATAGTAATGCCGCATTTTATTGTCAGTAAAGGTAACGGCGTTGTAACGGGGGAAACAGTAATTAGTTTGATTACTCGTTACTGAAAAAAATAACGCCGTTAGTAACGCCGTTTATTTATAACGCCGTGATTCCCATCACTGGCTGCCATGCATTTCACTTTCTTTTTTTTTGACCAAGAGTGAATCCAGAAGAAAGTCTAACTAACTAACTAACTAACTCCTCACAGCTTTGAACAAATAACACCAGGAAAGCCCCTCCAACATCGTCAACTTTAACCTCAGATTATTAGTCAAAAAGAGAACACATGGTGACTCTCACGAGTAAAATCACGAGTGAACACCATAGAGGGGTTGATTTAATTTCCAGTAGAGAGAATCCAGACTCCCTCTGAGACCTTTGACCTCGTCCTTGAATTCCTTCACCACTTACTGATTAGCACAGAGACTGCCTTTACTTACAGGTGCATCTCAATAAATTAGAATGTCGTGGAAAAGTTCATTTATTTCAGTAATTCAACTCAAATTGCGAAACTCGTGTATTAAATAAATTCAATGCACACAGACTGAAGTATTTTAAGTCTTTGGTTCTTTTAATTGTGATGATTTAGGCTCACATCTCAACAAATTAGAATATGGTGACATGCCAATCAGCTAATCAACTCAAAACACCTGCAAAGGTTTTCTGAGCCTTCAAAAGTGTCTCTCAGTTTGGTTCACTAGGCTACACAATCATGGGGAAGACTGCTGATCTGACAGTTGTCCAGAAGACAATCATTGACAGCCTTCACAAGGAGGGTAAGCCACAAACATTCATTGCCAAAGAAGCTGGCTGTTCACAGAGTGCTGTATCCAAGCATGTTAACAGAAAGTTGAGTGGAAGGAAAAAGTGTGGAAGACAAAGATGCACAATCAACCGAGAGAACCGCAGCCTTATGAGGATTATCAAGCAAAATCGATTCAAGAATTTGGGTGAATTTCACAAGGAATGGACTGAGGCTGGGGTCAAGGAATCAAGAGCCTCAACACACAGACGTGTCAAGGAATTTGGCTACAGTTGTCGTATTCCTCTTGTTAAGCCACTCCTGAACCACAGACAACGTCAGAGGCGTCTTATCTGGGCTAAGGAGAAGAAGAACTGGACTGTTGCCCAGTGGTCCAAAGTCCTCTTTTCAGATGAGAGCAAGTTTTGTATTTAATTTGGAAACCAAGGTCCTAGAGAATAATGCTTTAAGGTTTATGCACTGTTTTACATAATCAATTACAAATTATAATGATTACAATATTAACATTTTAACTACAAGAAACATTTTCTCAGTAGGCATGGGTTATAGCTTATGTAGGTAACAGAAACATATACAAAATAAACAAGGGTTTATGAATGGCACAGTATACTCACACCAGACTAGCTTATATACATTTTATTAGGCCACAGATACATTTATAGAGGTTTGTTTCAGGCATTGCTGTAGCTACACACTGCAGTACTAGTCACCAATGACAACTAGGTAGGCTAATCTGTTCAAATAAATAAATACATTAATTAAAGCCCCACAAATGAAATATATAAAAGCTAAACTATATTAGCCTAGGTTAGCATAAGTTATTCACTTATCGTTTGTTTTGCTGTATTCCTGTAATCAATCAGGCAAAACAGCTTATAGACGATTTATCATATTATTACACAAACTATGCATTATTATGACACTCTTGCAGTTAATGCTTTAATGCTGAACATTGATACTTCATTACCTTTTCAAAATAATCCATTAGCGATTTGAGAAGCATGCACTAATATTTTCAGTTCCATTCGTTTGCGCGTTGATTCAAGGACACGCCCACAACAGGGGAACTAATAACTATTTATGGTGTTATTTTACTGCCAAATGTCGAGAGCGCATTTTTGTAGCGCGAAAGTAGATTAATATAATGCGCGAGCGCGAATCTCTCCGCTCGCACGCGGATTTCCTTTGCTCTCGCATAAAACCGGACGCGCGCGCTCGGATATACGCTGCTCTCGCGCAGAGAGAGTGCGCGCACTTAAAACGTGTCTCTCCTCTCACTCAAGTGTGCGTGTGCGCGCTCAAACTCGCACATCTCTCCTTGCTCTTGCGCTAGATATTAATTATTTTCACGCCTGGATTAAACGGTGTCAAAAGTTATCATTATGCACTTTAAAAAATGTGTTGAAACTTGTGTTGAAAAATGTGTTGAAGATTTCTTCATTAGGGCCTTTCCTTGATTTTTTTATTGTTGTATTTTTGTTTTAACACACTGGTTATTGTAGGCTACTTTGTTTTACTTTATATATTTTATGTTTGTATTTTATTCTTTTCTGTGAAATATTTTGACAATCAAAGAAGGATCTTTAATTTCTTTCCAGTTTAATAATATTTAGCAATGTTAATCAAATGTATTGTTATTTATTTGAAATGGCTAGAAATTAGGTGCTTGGATGATTTGTACATATAAATAACTTCTGTCCAACTATGGTTGGTCAAACCCCTCGATTTATCTAAAAACAGCCCATGGCTCTAAAGACTTCATAAAAAAGGTCAATGTTATGTCATATTATGTCAGATATCTCAACTGAATTTAAAATCATTACAATAAATTCTCAGTTGTTGGCAATAGAAAGTAACAATTCCTATCAAACAACATCAAATGCAAAAATAGTTGTAAATGATGATATCATAGCACACTAAATGCTCTGATAGAATCGCTGTTTGGACATTTATTGGGAGTTTTTTTATTTATCTATTTATTTTTTAAATCCAGTGTTTGTTTTCAGTTCTGATTTTAGTTAAGCCTCTTTCACTCAGCCATTCCGGAAAATACACGGAAAATGTGTCCCGTGATTTGTCCCGTGATGGTCTGATTTTGGTTCATTCACACTGCCTGTGATTTTCCGGAATCTGTGCGTGCGTTCACACACAACCCGTAAAGATACGTGACATTTAATGTGACGTGTATAATGCGCCGTGCACCATTTCACTAAACTGGCGAACGATTTCAGCTTCAGCGCTGATAGTGAGGAGCTCCCTGATCGCTGCTTCATTCCAGTTTACACATTTTTCGTTGTGTGAATGTTGATCTGCCTTCAAAACACCCGGTAAAACAGTCGAACAATAAAGTGCGTCATCACTACGACACACCCTTTACGGCATTGATCCGGCTTTTGTTCACACAGCACTCGTTCCGGGACTGAACCCGGCAATGTTACTAGGTCCCCAACCCGGGATCAATCCCGGAATTAATCCCGGGACATGTTTGCGTTCACACAGAAGGCACTCCGGCAATTTTCTGGCAATTTTCCGGGACCAACTAATCAAGGGGCTTTAGATTTTCTTTTCATGAAAACTCACTTCATATTAGCAACACATTCAATGGCACTCTCCTCTAAAATCAAATCAAAATCAAATCACTTTTATTGTCATATCACCACAGCACAAGTGCCTTGGTGAGTGAAATTCTTGAGAGCGTGCTCCAGACAGTGCAAAAAAACAAAACAATTTACATATAGACACTCCATATTTGCAGACTGTACAGAAGACAATGTGCAAAATACACATACATATACTCAATACACACAGTGTACTATAAAGACATACTTAGTTACCAATACACCGTATGTACACATTCTACATTATGTACACATCTATACATAATAATATGTGAAGGTGCAACAGATTATACATTTACAACAGATTAGTTGTGCAATAGATAGTTGTGCAAAGGTTCAAGGTTCAAGGTTCTTTATTATTTGTCACATACACAATCATACAGGGTATAATCAGTAGTGAAATGTAGGTCAGGACAGGTCCGCTCAATGGACAGTGCAAAAAAAAAGTAAAAAATGAAACATAACACAAGAGAATATATATAAATATAGGTAAGAATAAAATAGAAAAAAATAAGAAAGATAAATAAAATAAGGAGTAAAATGTGCAATGAGATAAAATGTGCAATACAGTCTACTGTGGATTTAATAAATATTAATATAACCAGGGATGTGCAAGAGGAATGTGCAAACAGGTTGTACCGGGTATGTACACATAGCAGCAATGCGGATGATGGAGAATAATGAATGTTTTTACAGTTTATTAAATTGAGTCCTGTAGATGTTATGAGACTGAGTTTGAGTTTAGGAGTTTTTGGAGCCTGAATTTAGGAGCCTGATGGCCTGAGGGAAGAAGCTCCTCCTCAGTCTCTCAGTTTTTGCCATCACGCTTCTGAAGCGCTTGCCCGATGGCAGTGGGATGAAAAAAAAACGGTTACCGGGGTGATTTGAGTCCTTGATTATTTTTGCAGCTCTGCTTTTGCAGCGTTTGAAGTATATGTCCTGCAGAGAGGGGAGGGCAGACCCTGAGATGCGCTCAGCTAAGCGCACGACTCTCTGCAGAGCTTTGCAGTCCTGATTTGTGGCGTTGCTATACCACACTGAGATGCACCGAGTCAATACACTTTCTATGGCCCCTTGTGACAGTGCCACATAAGGGACATGTTTTACCATTCTGTATATAACAGTATATTGGTGTATCAGAGTTTTAATAGGTTTTACATGTTTCCTTGTCCATTTTTACTCCTTTTAAAGATGTGTGTTTGTCTTTAAGAACTGAGACTCTCCTGTCATGTGAGCGATCACATGACAGGTAGCAGGAAGTAACCTCTCCATATAAAGGAGCAGTGTGGCCTAAGATGGGGCCTGACACCTCACCCAGGAAGCAGGTCGCTATTTGTATATTGCCTGTGTTGTGAAGGAAGCCTTGGGGACTGCTTACCAAGCAGGACTATTTTGCACTAGTGCTTTGGAGTATCACATCTACTGGATGGTATATACATGGGTGGGTTTAGCAGTCTAGCTATTCTCCCTGTATACCATGCTGTTTTAGTTCTGTCATTGTTTTGTGTAAATACACCACTGTTGTTGTATATCTGCCGTCTTGCTGTCTTTACTCTGATCACCCAACATCTAAACATTTTAGTCTGTTCCTTGTTTTAAATTGTGTGGCCTCAGCCAATAGGGCCGAGTGTTACACCCTGAATAGAAAGTTTTCAGGATTGCTGGTGAGACCCTGAATTTCCTCAGCTGTCGCAGATGGTACAGTCTTTACCTGGCTTTCTTGACCTGTGTTTGAATGTGTGTAGTCCAAGTCAGGTCCTCGGAGATGTTTACACCGAGGTACTTGAAGCTGCTCATCCTCTCCACAGGGGTCCCGCTGATCATAAGAGGAGTGTAGGGCCGCTGCTGTCTCTTCCTGAAGTCTACAATCAGCTCTTTAGTTTTGCTCACGTTCAGAGAGAGACAGTTGTCCTGGCACCATGACGTAACCTCACCCAAGTATGCGGTCTCATCATTGTTGGAAATGAGGCCCAGAACCATAGTATCATCAGCAAATTTAACAATAGAAGTGGAGCTGTGAGAGGACACACAGTCGTGTGTGTAGAGAGAGTAGTGCAGGGGACTCAGGACACAGCCCTGCGGGGCTCCTACGTTCAGGGTGATGGAGTTGGAGGTGAACTGGCCCATTTTCACCACTTGTGGTCTGCCGGTGAGGAAGTCTTGAATCCAGTCACAGAGTGAAGTGTTTAGGCCGAGGTCTGAGAGTTTGACAGCTAGCTTGGTGGGGACTATAGTATTGAAAGCTGAGCTATAGTCAATAAATAGCAGCCTGACATAGTTGCCATTTTTGCTGTCAATGTGTGTGAGGGAAGAGTGCAGTACCTGAGAGATGGCATCATCAGTAGACCTATTTGGACGATAGGCAAACTGAAGAGGGTCCAAGGTAGCAGGGATGGAGGAGCATATGTGTTTCTTTAAAAGTCTCTCAAAAACCTTCATGATTGTTGATGTGAGGGCAACTGGACGATAGTCATTCAGGCAAGAGGGTTTACTGTTCTTAGGCACAGGGATGATGACAGATTTCTTAAATGAGGTGGAAACCACAGAGGTAGCAAGGGACTCATTAAAGATGGAAGAAAACAAACCAGCAAGCTGATTGGCGCAGGACCTCAGAACACGGCTAGTAATCCCATCAGGTCCGGCAGCTTTCCTGACGTTCACTCTCTTTAGCTCCCTTCGAACCTCGTCCTCCGACACGGTGATAACATGTTCATCGCTGTTCTGTCTGATGCTTCCTGACGCGCTGATCGGCAGAGTCACGCCGCAATTGCATTCGAAGCGGCCGTAGAAGGTGTTTAACTCTTCGGCCAGCAATGGATCTGCTCTCACCTCGGCGGAGGAGTTATTTCCAGAGGAACAGATGGTCTTCAGTCCCTGCTACATGCGTCGAGAGTCATTGAGCTGAAAATGTGACTCAATTCTCTCCCTGTATCGGAGTTTAGCAGCTCTAACTGCCCGACGGAGAGCATAGCATGATGCTTTGTACTCGCTCATGTTTCCTGACAAAAGACCGGAGTTGTATGCGGCAGTGCGTTGGTTAACCGCAGCACGGATTGTTCTGTCCACCCACGGTTTCTGATTAGAGAATGTCCTTATTGTTACCGTTTCAGTGGCTTGGTCGGTTAGCATGTAAACAAAGCTTAATGCTACATCCGTGAACTCGCTGACGTCAGCTGAACTCACCCGGAACATGTCCCAGTCGACGTCATCAAGAGACGCCTGTAGCATAGCTTCAGAGTGGGAGGACCAGTGTGTCACTTCCCTCACCCCCGGGGATTCCTGAACAATCCTTTGTTTATATTCCGGTGTGAGGAAAATGGCGGCATGGTCCGATTTGCCAAGAGCCGGCAGGGAACGAGCTTTATAGGCATTCTTAAATTGAGTGTAGCAATGATCCAGTGTATTCGGTCCTCTAGTTGGACAGGATACATGCTGATGGAAGGTCGGCATGACCTTCCTGAGGTTGGCTTTGTTAAAGTCCCCTGCGATGATAGAGGCAGCGTCAGGGTGTTTGTTGATGTAGCCGCTGAGCTCCTCGTGGAGTTTGGACAAAGCCAAGCTCTTGTCTGCCTGAGGTGGAATGTAGACGGCAGTAGCGATGACCGCGGAGAACTCGCGGGGTTCAACCCGATTCCAAAAAAGTTGGGACACTGTACAAATTGTGAATAAAAAAGGAATGCAATAATTTACAAATCTCATAAACTTATATTTTATTCACAATAGAATATAGGTAACATATCAGATGTTGAAAGTGAGACATTTTGAAATGTCATGCCAAATATTTGCTCATTTTGGATTTAGTGAGAGCTACACATTCCAAAAAAGTTGGGACAGGTAGCAATAAGAGGCCGGAAAAGTTAAATGTACATATAAGGAACAGCTGGAGGACCAATTTGCAACTTATTAGGTCAATTGGCAACTTGATTGGGTATAAAAAGAGCCTCTCAGAGTGGCAGTGTCTCTCAAAAGTCAAGATGGGAAGAGGATCACCAATTCCCCCAATGCTGCGGCGAAAAATAGTGGAGCAATATCAGAAAGGAGTTTCTCAGAGAAAAATTGCAAAGAGTTTGAAGTTATCATCATCTACAGTGCATAATATCATCCAAAGATTCAGAGAATCTGGAACAATCTCTGTGCGTAAGGGTCAAGGCCGGAAAACCATACTGGATGCCCGTGATCTTCGGGCCCTTAGACGGCACTGCATCACATACAGGAATGCTACTGTAATGGAAATCACAACATGGGCTCAGGAATACTTCCAGAAAACATTGTCGTGAACACAATCCACCGTGCCATTCGCCGTTGCCGGATAAAACTATATAGGTCAAAAAAGAAGCATATCTAAACATGATCCAGAAGCGCAGGCGTTTTCTCTGGGCCAAGGCTCATTTAAAATGGAGTGTGGCAAAGTGGAAAACTGTTCTGTGGTCAGACAAATCAAAATTTGAAGTTCTTTTTGGAAAACTGAGACGCCATGTCATCCGGACTAAAGAGGACAAGGACAACCCAAGTTGTTATCAGCACTCAGTTCAGAAGCCTGCATCTCTGATGGTATGGGGTTGCATGAGTGCATGTGGCATGGGCAGCTTACACATCTGGAAAGGCACCATCAATGCTGAAAGGTATATCCAAGTTCTAGAACAACATATGCTCCCATCCAGACGTCGTCTCTTTCAGGGAAGACCTTGCATTTTCCAACATGACAATGCCAGACCACATACTGCATCAATTACAACATCATGGCTGCGTAGAAGAAGGATCCGGGTACTGAAATGGCCAGCCTGCAGTCCAGATCTTTCACCCATAGAAAACATTTGGCGCATCATAAAGAGGAAGATGCGACAAAGAAGACCTAAGACAGTTGAGCAACTAGAAGCCTGTATTAGACAAGAATGGGACAACATTCCTATTCCTAAACTTGAGCAACTTGTCTCCTCAGTCCCCAGACGTTTGCAGACTGTTATAAAAAGAAGAGGGGATGCCACACATTGGTAAACATGGCCTTGTCCCAACTTTTTTGAGATATGTTGATGCCATGAAATTTAAAATCAACTTATTTTTCCCTTAAAATTATACATTTTCTCAGTTTAAACATTTGATATGTCATCTATGTTGTATTCTGAATAAAATATTGAAATTTGAAACTTCCACATCATTGCATTCTGTTTTTATTCACAATTTGTACAGTGTCCCAACTTTTTTGGAATCGGGTTTGTAAATAGAATGGGCGACAGATAATGGAGAGATGTTCCAGATGAGGCGAGCAGGAACGCGACAGAATGGAGATATTCCTGGGGTCGCACCATTTCTTGTTAAGCATGAAAAACACTCCACCACCTTTGGTTTTTCCGGCCTCGGCTGTTCTGTCCATCCGTAAAACAGAAAAGTTATCAGACGGTGTTACAGCGGTATCCGGGACCGAGGGAGTGAGCCATATTTCAGACAAACAAAGGATGTTACAGTCCCTAATGTCCCGTTGGAAACTTATCCTGGCTCTAAGATCGTCCATCTTATTTTCCAAGGATTGGAGATTAGCGAGCAGAATACTCGGAAGAGGAGGACTGTGAGCCCTTTTTCTCAGTCTGTCACGAGATCCCACGCGTCGCCCGCGGTGTTTCTTTCGCCTCCTGGGATTATTCAGGCGGCCTTTGTTAACCTCGGTGTTCCAAAGTATCTCCACTGGCCACGCTGGATCCGTGGATAAAATGTCCTGAAGCAGGTTAGTGCAGCGGTGTCCAATGTCCAAAAGTGTTCTTTTGTCGTATATAAATAGTGCAGACGTTATGCGTGTAAAAATACGTAAAAAAGTATATAAAAGCACAAATTGAGCGGAGCCATCCTTAATGTCGACTGAACAAAGCAGTGCCGGAAGCGATGTATAATCTGTTGCATATACGTATGTATAATGCAACAGATTATACATATGCAATGTCGTGGATGTGCATTGTATGGTATTCAGTGATAGCAGATAGGTTGTATTATTGCAGTGTGTGCGTGTAGTCCAGTAGAACAGTGTTAAAGTGCAGTGCATGGCATGTTGTGTGAGTGGGAGTGTGATAGGGATGCACCGATACCACTTTTTCCAGTACTCGCCCGATACCGATACTTTTATTTTGGTACTTGCCGATACCGAGTACCGATACCGATATTTTCATTGCATTTGTAAATTTTTTAAATATTGGGTAAAGAGTATGTATAATGTTAATTGGTTAACTTCACTTATCAAATAGATAGTCAAACCAAAATTTATTCAGACACCTTCAACATTTCTCACATTATCAGTGTTTATTCGCTATGGTTTATGGTAATAAAATATGACAAGAACTCAGAGTTAAACTGTGTCAGAACAAATTCAGCTTGATAATGTCAGATAACTTTGATAGAAAGGTATGTGATGGATTACAATCAACCAAAATTATTCAGACAGCTGTTAGAATGGCAATATTTATACAACTATCAATACTTTGTCGGGCAACACTTGCAACCCTTCATGCAAACCTGAATGAGTTTTTTTCCCAGACTCAGTCTGAATAATTTTTGGTTCCAATTTTTTATCAATTTTATTGGTAGTCCACTGTATGAAGAATTTTTGGATTTAATATGTAACAGTTTACTTTATTTTGCTATCCTCACTTACATAAATGAACTATAGTGTCCTGCACCCACTAGTAAAATATATAAATTATATTTGGTCTCTGAATAATTTTTGGTTTGACTGTACATCCTTTGGTTATTTTCACAGTTAATTATGCACATTAAAATGTATTTGTACAAGTTTTTGTTACTTTCACTGTTCGTTTTTTTGCTCTATGGTACATCATCTTTAATTTAACAGCATTAGAGCTGCTCCATTGCAGCGGCTCAGTGCTGTAATCAGGTGCTTTGCTGAAATAATGCAGGGAACCACTCGTTATAAATCTCCTAACTGTGATATTTTCAGAAATAGAAGTCGCGTTTTTCTTTTCATCTGAAACATGCTGCGATTTATATTCCAAAGCCACTCATATAATGCAGAATCACTCATGAAGCAAGCAAAACGCGTGCACGTATTTGTACTGGTGCAGAATGAGAGGGACAAGTACAGAACAGCCTTGCGCATTTCAAACAGGCTGTTAGTTTCACTTTCGCCAGAAAGTCGTGTAGCCTACGCTTAAGGTTGAAAATAAATAAAGTTTATAGTGAATGCCCCTATCAATTGTCTTATATTTACGATTTAGTTTTAATCCAGATAATGCGTGCTAAGTGAACGAACATCAATAAAGATCACACCACAGAAGAGCGCGCGCTCTCTCTCTCGCTCTGTCTCTCGCTCCCTACAGTTAAGTAACTTGTGCATTGCTTTACTTACTTGTTTTTGACATATCCGACAGAACTACAAACTTTCCAGTGATGTCTGTGAGAAAGGGATATTCACTCGACGAGCTCGCGCATCTGCGCCGGCGCGCGCGCAATCCACACAGCGCTTTGCTTTTCAGCTCGCGCACATCAGCTATAAAGGCATTAATACTGAATGTTTAACATCATTCATTGCATACATCTGCTTCGTAGACATCCTTAATCTCTAATAACCCAATTCTGCTGCCTGTTATTCTGTTGTGTGTTTCTTTGTCTGAATATGGCACTTATCACATGCTGTGTGGTATCGGCGTTTGGTATCGGGGCATTTTAACGAGTACGAGTACGAGTACATGAGCTCAGTATCGGGCCCGATACTGATACCAGTATCGGTATCGGTGCATCCCTAGAGTGTGATGTAGGTTGAATTAGTTCTGACTGTTCATTAGCCTGATAGCCTGAGGGAAAAAGCTGTCCCTCAGTCGGCTAGTGCGGGATCGGATGCTGCGGAGACGTCTCCCTGAGGGCAGCAGAGAGAGCAGTCTGTGGGATGGATGGCTGGTGTCCTTGATGATCCTCCTGGCTTTCCTTATACACCGCCTGGTGTAGATGTCCTGGAGGGAGGGAAGCTCACCTCCAACAATGTGGCGGGCAGTTCGCACGACCCTTTGCAGAGCTCTGCGGTTGCCAGCGGTGCTGTTTCCAAACCAGGCGGTGATGCAGCCGGTCAGGATACTCTCCACAGTGCAGGTGTAGAAGGATCTGAGGATGCTGGGGCTCATTCCAAACTTCCTCAGCCGTCTCAGGAAGAAGAGGCGCTGATGTGCCTTCTTCAGCACTGCGTCTGTGTGAGCAGACCATGTGAGATCCTCGGTGATGTGAACGCCGAGGAACTTAAAGCTGTTTACCCACTCCACAGGTGTCTTGTCGATGGAGATGGGTGTGTGTTCTCTGCTCTGTCTCCTGAAATCCACCACCAGCTCCTTGGTCTTGTCGATGTTGAGTGAGAGGTGGTTCTCCTGGCACCATTTAGTCAGGGTACTCACCTCCTCTCTGTAGGCCGTCTCATCGTTGTCGGTGATCAGGCCTATCACCGTTGTGTCATTGGCAAATTTGACGATGTGTGAAAAGAATGAATATCTAGTGCAAGAGCACGGAGAGATGTGTGAGTTTGAGCGCGCACACGCACACACACACACTTGAGCGAGAGGAGAGACACGTTTTAAGCCGGTTTTGTGCGAGAGCAAAGGAAATCCGTGTGCGAGCGGGGAGATTCATATTAATCTACTTTCGAGCTACAAAAATGCACTCTGGACATTTGGCAGTAAAATAACGCCATAACTAGTCACGTAAACTCCACCCACTGGAACAGTTTTTTACAGGAACTGAATATTACACAACACAAGGATAACAAGGATTTCAGGATAACAAATGAACTTTGACTCTGTTTAGAGCTGGAGGGGGTTTACAGGAAGCAGCTTTGTGTTTTTGTTATCAGTGTTAATGAAGTAGAAATGCTGCTTGTTTCACTGAATGAGTCTGAGTTCATCATACAGACACAGTATTTCATCAAAACCATCTGCAGACAAATGAAGCAGTCGACTGTAAGTTTCTGCCTCAGAGTAAAGAGTACATAAGAAATACAGACTCACTAATAAACTCAATAAAATGAGAAACACAGCATGTGACGAACAATCACAAAGTAAACACAAAGTGACCAATGACTCATCGTAAGACGACACTAAATCAACAAAAGAAAGATAAAACACTCACCTCAAATTATATTTGTAGATCTTTCTATTTCCTCTGAACTGCTGTGTTGAACAGCAGCTTTGAAATCTCTTTCACTTCTGTGTGAGAATGCTTGTTTCCGGACTCACTGTGC
The DNA here is from genome assembly GCA_027422415.1 of Schizothorax lantsangensis. Lineage (NCBI taxonomy): Eukaryota > Metazoa > Chordata > Actinopteri > Cypriniformes > Cyprinidae > Schizothorax > Schizothorax lantsangensis. Next base: position 68,635 of record CM049847.1, on the reverse strand, counting down.
AAGTCAGCGCACAAACCGAGATGGGTCTGGCTGCAGTCCGTGGGCGGGTGGAGCTCCACTCTCGAACAGGAAGTACGTCACCTCCACTCAGTGTTGCCAAGTCCGCAGTTATCCCTCGGAATTGGGCTACTTTAAAATCAGTTGCCGCGGGTTGTTTTTCATGTTCACGGGTTGAAGCGAACCCAATAACGTGATATTTAGCATTTTAATTAAAATTGCAATGCGAATTTTGAATTGCAATGAATTTTACGTCCCCTTAGCTTGATTTTTACCGGGGGACCCCTCTCGAAATGCGATTGGGCTGTTTTTTTTTCAAAGAACAATAACATACAATATTTTATCAAGAAATAACATAAAAAAAAGCAAAATAAAAAAATACACATAGGAGTTGCCAGGGGGAGGTAAGTATAAAAGTTCAAAGACTCAAGATACGCATAAACATATCAAAATAAAATAAATACAAAGTTCACAAGGTTTCAAAGTTCTTACAGCTTTCTTATTCAAAGAGTCTCTGATACTGTCAATATATATATATATATGCTGTATATAGGTCAGCCAACAAAACCATAAATTGGGTTTCTTATTAGATTTAGATTAGATTCTTATTAGATTCAATTTGGTTCACAGTATAAGTAAATAAATTAAGTAAAAATACTGCTCCTCTTGGGAGTAAAAGAGTACATTTTCCCATAGGAGTAAAAAAGGTCTTAAACACTGAATATTTTCATTGATAACATTTTGAACTTTTCACCATAATGTAACTGAATATGTACAGTGCCAAAATAAGTGCAGTTTCCTCATATTCATTGCAGAAAATACAATTTACATTTATTTTATTCTTTTATTTATATTATATTTTATATTCTTGTAAATAATGATTTGCTAAAATCTGTGAATGAGCTTATAAGAAACTTCTTTAATCTTATTTCTAATATGTTATTTCTTTAATCTTATTTCTTATTTTTCAGCAAATGCAGGACTGCAAATATTATTCAACAAACACAACAGGACTGCAACATTTAACTAATCATTTAGATTGAGAAAAAGATGTTGCAAACACAGACACTTCAAGTGAATCATTAAACTTTGATTGCTTCAGTCTGTTCCTGTCTGTTGTACTGCTGTACTGCTGAGAGGGTTGCGATTGTAGCTCCGCTTTTTATTGAATATTTACCTTACTTTCACTGTCTGTTGTTTAAAGTAATAATATATAACTTAATTCCCACCATATTTCTGGTATTATCTATCAAACTAATCTGATCGCTCGCTTTTAAAACCGCGAGTGCAGCGCGTTAGCATTCGCTAGCCGGTTAGCTTGTCACTCGTGGTTCCATTCGCATTGCTATTCGCGCCTATTATTGTTTTCTTTTTAATCGCTCCGTTTTCATTTCTCTCTCACTCCGTTTTTCACGAGTTCATCAAACAACAGTGGTAAGTGGTAGGTGGTAAGTGGTAAGTTAAGTTGGTATCATTCATCAATCACGGTGAGTAATGGCTTCTTCTCCTGCTATTGTTATTTGCACAGTTTGCCACATGTATAGTTTATCTCTCTCTGTCAGCGATGAGGGATTCACATGTGATAAATGCAGGGAAATAGTTAGGCTGACAGAGAAGGTTTTAGAACTAGAGACACGCATCCAAACTTTAGTTGAGGACAGTAAGAATGTGAGGGCTGTAGATACTGCTTTGGATGTGATTAGCTCAGGGACTCCTGTACATTGTTCGGTTCCGGTAACGTTAGCGCCCCCGCAGCAGGGCAACTGGGTGACAGTGAGGCGGCCTAGTTGTGGGTCAAAACACCGCTCTTCCGTTCCGATCAGAACATCAAACAGGTTCTCCCCACTCAGTGATGCACCCACTGAGAAACCTGGTGAAAGTGCTCTAGTTATTGGCGATTCTATTGTACGGAACGTGAAAATAGAGACACCAGCCACCATAGTCCATTGTTTACCTGGAGCCAGAGCGCCTGACATCTTGGCAAATTTAAAAGTGCTGGCTAATGCTAAACGTAAATTCAGTAAGATTGTTATCCACGCCGGCGCTAATGATGTTCGACTTCGCCAGTCGGAGATCACTAAAAATAATGTTAAAGAGGTGTGTGAACTTGCAAGTACGATGTCAGATACTGTAATATGCTCTGGCCCCCTCCCTGCTTACCGGGGTGATGAGATTCATAGCAGACTGTCATCACTCAATGGCTGGATGTCTAAGTGGTGCCCGCAGAATAGCATAGGTTTATTAGACAATTGGCCAAGTTTTTGGGGCAGACCTGACCTGTTGAAAAGAGATGGTGTTCATCCCTCCTGGGGTGGTGCCGCTCTTCTCTCTAGAAATTTGGCACATAGTCTTAGAGTTCATACTTGACTAACTGGGGCCCAGGTCAGGAAGCAGACAGACTGGCTAAACCGACCGTCTGCTAGCCGCCTCACGTCACAGAAGTCAGTTAATTCTCAGCACATAGAGACTCCTTCACCTAGATATCACACTATAGAGACTGTGTCTGTTCCCTGAACTAGAGAATACAGAAAACGTCCAAACCAATTTATGAGTAACCATTTAATTGATGTTCAACAAATAAAAAATGTTTACAACACACAGAAACAATTTATAAAACTTGGCTTACTGAATATCAGGTCCCTTTCTACAAAATCACTTTTTGTAAATGATTTGATTAATGATCATAACCTAGATTTGCTCTGTTTGACAGAAACATGGCTAAAACCAGATGACTACATTACTTTAAATGAGTCCACCCCCCAAGATTACAGCTATAAAAATGAGCCACGTCCAAAAGACAAAGGGGAGGTGTTGCTACAATTTATAGCAATATTCTCAGTATTTCTCAGAGGGCAGGCTTTAAGTATAACTCATTTGAAGTTATGGTGCTGCGTATAACATTATCTAGAGAAACACGTGTTCGTGATAAATCCCCTGTGATGTTTGTATTGGCTAATGTATACAGGCCACCAGGGCACCATACAGACTTTATTAAAGAATTTGCTGATTTTCTATCTGAGTTAGTACTGGCTGCAGATAAAGTCTTAATTGTTGGCGATTTTAATATCCATGTCGATAATGAAAAAGATGCATTAGGATCAGCATTCATAGACATTCTGAACTCTATTGGGGTTAGACAACACGTTTCAGGACCTACTCATTGTCGAAATCATACTCTAGATTTAATACTGTCACATGGAATTGATGTTAGTGGTGTTGAAATTATGCAGCAAAGCTATGATATCTCAGATCATTATCTAGTCTTGTGTAAACTCCATATAGCTAAAACTGTAAATTCTACTCCTTGTTACAAGTATGTTAGAACCATCACTTCTAGCACAAAAGATTGCTTTGTAAGTAATCTTCCTGATTTATCTCAATTCCTCAGCATATCCAACAGCTCAGAACAGCTTGATGATGTAACAGAGACTATGGACTCTCTCTTTTCCAGCACTTTAGATACAGTTGCTCCTTTACGCTTAAGGAAGATTAAGGAAAAGAGTCCAACACCGTGGTATAATGAGCACACTCGCACTCTAAAGAGAGCAGCCCGGAAAATGGAGCGCAGCTGGAGGAAAACAAAACTAGAGGTATTTCGTATAGCTTGGCGGGAAAGTATCCTATCCTACAGAAAAGCATTAAAAACTGCTAGATCTGATTACTTTTCGTCTCTTCTAGAAGAAAACAAACATAACCCCCGGTATTTATTCAATACAGTCACTAAATTAACGAAAAATAAAGCATCAACAGGTGTTGGCATTTCCCAAGAGCACAGCAGTAATGATTTTATGAACTACTTTACTTCCAAGATCAATACTATCAGAGATAAAATTGTAACCATGCAGCCGTCAGCTACAGTATCGCATCAAATAGTGAACCATAGATCCCCCGAGGAACAATTCCACTCATTCTCTACTATAGGAGAGGAAGAATTGTATAAACTTGTTAAATCATCTAAACCAACAACATGTATGTTAGACCCTATTCCATCTAAACTAATAAAAGAGCTGCTTCCAGAAGTCATAGATCCTCTTTTGGCTATTATTAATTCATCATTGTCATTAGGATATGTCCCCAAAACCTTCAAATTGGCTGTTATTAAGCCTCTCATTAAAAAACCACAACTTGACCCCAACGATCTAGTTAAGTACAGGCCGATCTCAAATCTTCCTTTTCTGTCAAAGATACTAGAAAAGGTTGTATCCTCACAATTATATTCCTTCTTAGAGAAAAATGATATCTGTGAGGATTTCCAGTCAGGATTTAGACCGTATCATAGTACTGAGACTGCTCTCATTAGAGTTACTAATGATCTGCTTCTATCATCTGATCGTGGTTGTATCTTTTTATTAGTTCTACTGGATCTTAGCGCTGCGTTCAACACCATCGACCACAACATTCTTTTAAATAGACTAGAAAACTTTGTTGGCATTAGTGGAAGTGCCTTAGCATGGTTCAAATCGTACTTATCTGACCGCCATCAGTTCGTAGCAGTGAATGACGAGGTATCATATCGATCACAAGTGCAGTATGGAGTACCTCAAGGCTCAGTACTAGGGCCGTTACTTTTCACGCTTTACATGTTACCCTTGGGAGATATTATCAGGAGACATGGTGTTAGCTTTCACTGTTATGCTGATGATACTCAGCTCTATATTTCTTCACGGCCCGGTGAAACACACCAAATTGAGAAACTAACGGAATGCATAGTCGATATAAAAAACTGGATGACGAGTAATTTCCTACTGCTAAATTCTGAAAAAACAGAGGTGTTAATTATCAGACCTAAAAACCCCACATGTAATAACTTAGAACACTATCTAACACTTGACGGCTGCTCTGTCAATTCTTCTTCTTCATCAGTCAGGAACCTAGGTGTGCTGTTTGATAGCAATCTTTCTTTTGAAAGCCATGTTTCTAGCATCTGTAAAACTGGGTTCTTCCATCTCAAAAACATATCCAAACTGCGACCTATGCTCTCAACGTCAAATGCAGAAATATTAATTCATGCGTTTATGACCTCAAGGTTAGATTATTGTAATGCTTTACTGGGTGGTTGCTCTGCACGTTTAATAAACAAACTACAGTTAGTCCAAAATGCAGCAGCTAGAGTTCTTACTAGAACCAGGAAGTATGACCACATTAGCCCAGTTCTGTCAACACTGCACTGGCTCCCTACTAAACATCGTATAGATTTTAAAATCTTGTTAATGACTTATAAAGCCCTGAATGAGTGAGCTCTTATCGCATTATAGTCCTCCACAGCCGCTGCATTCTCAAAACTCTGGCCGTTTGATAATACCTAGAATATCAAAATCAACTGCGGGCGGCAAATCGTTTTCCTTTTTAGCACCAAAACTCTGGAACAATCTACCAAACACTGTTCGGGAGGCAGACACACTCTGTCAGTTTAAATCTAGATTAAAGACCCACCTCTTTAACCTGACATACACCTAACACACTACTACACTTCTATTATTCAAATCCGTTAAAGGATTGTTAGGCTGCATTAATTAGATCAACCGGAACCGGGAACACTTCCCATAACACACGATGTACTCGTTACATCGTAAGAAGATTGGCATCTACGCTAATAGTTGCTTCTTTCTTATTCTGTTTCTCAGTCCGTGTCCGGATCAGATGGTGGATCGGTGCCGGGAGATGATGTCTGCAGCCCTGATCGTCAGCGATGAGCCCCAGAGACATATCCCCAGTGAAGAACTCGACTAAAATACAATAAAAATAAAAATAAAACAAATAATTAAAAATATAATACTAAAATACCTAACTACATAATACTATTATTGTTAGAAATTGCAACAATATAAAAATAGAAATATAATACATTTATACATTTAAAAATTTAATTAAAACAATAAGTAAACAATGAATAAACAATAATATCCTGGCCAGAGGAGAACTGGCCCCCCGACTGAGCCTGGTTTCTCCCAAGGTTTTTTTCTCCATTCTGTCACAGAGGGAGTTTTGGTTCCTTGCCGCTGTCGCCTCTGGCTTGCTCAGTTGGGGACACTTAATTTCTAACAATTATCGTAAATTTGATTTCACAGATACTATTTAAACTAAACTTAGCTAGACAATGACATCTCCGAATTCAATAATGAAATGCCCTTAACTGAAAACTGAGTGTTTAATCTTATTATTATACATTACTGACACTCTATCCTCCAACTTGATACTGTTAAGTGCTTTGACACAATCTGTATTGTTAAAAGCGCTATGTAAATAAAGGTGACTTGACTTGACTTAAACTGATTAAACAATAAAATATTTAAAGAAAAAAAAATGATACTAGTAATCAATAACAAACACATTGAATACACTTGCAATGGACACTGCAAAATCAGGGCAGTGATTACCGCTTCATCTCAGACAGTTACACACACATATTCTACTCTAATGGCAGCATCAAAATAAGAACAAAATAAGAGGGATCATAAACATTCCATGCTATTGTTATTTAGTACCATCCTGAATAAGCTATTTTAGATATTTACATATACTGAATTTATACAAATTAAACTCAATTTATAAAAATTAAAATGTATAATTTATAAAAAAAATTCAAAAGTTTACATACACTTGATTCTTAATACTGTGTCATTACCTGGATGACCCACAGCTGTTTTTATGTTTTGTGATAGTTTTTCATGAGTCCCTTGATTGTCCTGGGCTGCAGGTTCTACAATCTACTTGCTTAAAGTGTTTTGGGAAATGCTGCCCAGAGCAGTTTTACTGTCTGCTGTTCTTCAGAAAAATCCTCCAAGTCCTGCAAATTCTTTGGTTTTCCAGCCCCAACGGCTCGGACCGCCTGCTCAAACCCAAAACCCCCCTGATTCTCTGGAGCTCCACCTGGGTCCTCAGTCCCGTGCCGCCGTCTGCGGCGAAGTGGAGTCCGCGATTCGCGGGTAAATCCCGGCCGCCATTCGCAGCCAACGCAAGCCAGCCGTCGTTTGCGGCCAACGCAAGCCAGCCGCCGTTCGCAGCCAACGCAAGCCACAAGCCAGCCGCCGATCGCAGCCAACGCAAGCCGCCAGCCAGCCGCAAATCGCGGCCAACGCAAGCCGCCAGCCAGTCGCCGATCACGGCCAACGCAATCCACCAGCCAGCCGCCGATCACGGCCGACGCAAGCCGCCAGCCAGCCGCCGATCGCGGCCGAAGCAAACCGCAAACCAGCCGCCATTCATGGCCAACGCAAGCCAGCCGGCGTTCGCGGCTCACCGAAGCCTGCCGTTCGCGGCTCAGCCATCCCGCCATTCGCGGGAGTTCACGCCGCCGTTCGCAGCTTACCCAGCCCCAGAGTTGCTGGATACGGCTCTACCCCCTGAGTTCTCGGCTCCTATCCTCACCCCAGAGCTCGCTCCTCGCCAGCGCACCCCAGAGCCCGCTCCTCGCCAGCGCAACCCTGAGCCCGGTCCTCGCCAGCGCACCCCAGAGCCCGCTCCTCGCTAGCGCACCCCAGAGCCCGCTCCTCGCTAGCGCAACCCTGAGCCCACTCCTCGCCAGCGCACCCCAGAGGCCGCTCCTCACCAGCGCCCTCAAGTGTCCGCGCCTGCCGAGCGCCCTAAAGTGACCGCGCCTGCCGAGAGTCCTCAAGTGTCCGTGCCTGCCGAGCGCCCTCAAGTGTCCGCGCCTGCCGAGCGCACTCAAGTGTCTGCGCCTGCCGAGCGCCCTCAAGTGTCCGCGCCTGCCGAGCGCCCTCAAGTTTCCGCGCCTGCCGAATGCCCCCAAGTGTCCGCGCTTCCAGAGCGCCCCCAAGTGCCAGCTCCCCGCAAGTGCCCTCCAGTGCCCGCTCCTCGCAGGAGCCTTTCTACGCCTCCGCTGGTCCCGTCCAGCTCTCCTGCATCTCCGCTGGTCCCGTCCAGCTCCGCGCTGTCCGAGCGCCCCCGAGAGTCCGCGCTTTCCGAGCGCCCCAAGAGTCCGCGCCTCCCGAGCGCCCCCAAGAGGTGGACTTCCCCACGAAAAATTTTTTGGGGGGCCATATAGTCATGGCCAAAGTGGCCGGGCCAAGGGCCAAGGCCACGGACTCACCGGACCCACCATGGCCGCCTGAGTCTCCAGACCCGCCATGGTCGTCCGAGCCTCCTGCCTCACCCTGGAGGCCTCCCGTGTCTCCATCCTGGCCTAGTCTCCAGGGTGCCCACCCCCCCCTCCCCGGTGGATATGTTACGGTGCGGGACGCACCTATTGGGAGGGGGGGATAATGTCAGGGTTATGGACTCTTTGTTCTTTGTTTTTCCCCTGTCCCTCCTGAGTTTCCTTATTTGGTATTTCCTGTCCTTGTTTCCTGTCATTAGTTAATCGTCGTTTATTCCATTCACCTGTCTTGTGTTAATCATCTTGTTTACTCCTTGATTTCCTGTCTTTTATAAGTCCTGAGTTCTCCCTGAGTCCTTGTCCGTCCACTCGTCTTATATGTTGTGCTTCCCTTGATGTCTGTATTTGGTTTGATTTATTAAAAGAAGAAAGATTATTATTTACCCGCTGTCTCCGTTGTCCTTCCCACACCACAACCCGTGACAGCGTGACCATAGAAACCTGGGATTATCAGAGATGGATAAAATATTTTTATCCATCCCACAGTCTTGTAAATCCGTTAACTGATCATGTCTTTTTATTTAATTGTATATTATTATTAGTATTAAATGTATATTATTATTATTATTATTATTATTATTAAACTGTAATATAATAATATTATTATATTAACTGGTTAGGGCTATATTTTTACATTTATTGTTATATATGCTTATTTCCCCTCTCAATTCATGTATCACTTTACCTAATTAATGTTCTGTATAATTATGCTAGTATTGCATAATTATGCTAGCAGTGCAAAAACTGTAAACGCCTGACAATTATGCCAATAAAGTTTTGACTTTATGATTATATTTACACCGGTACGTGACGATAAATTAGTGTGCTGTGTTTTCATTTACAATGAAACTACGCAAATGATTCATTAATAAAACACTATAGTATTTATAATTATAGTCTATTAATTAGCTGAAATATGTTAAATTCAATCTTTAAACTTCACTTCCAGTAAAAAGTCCCGTAAGTCATATAGTATAACCAAAGCTTTATTGGCACGTTGAGCATTTACAGTAGGCTATAATTTACAAAACTATTCAGAAAGTTAAGTAAAGAGATCGAAATGAAGGGGAAGAATCATAGACATATGAATAGGCTAACAATGAATATAAAAATATAACCAATAATAATACTATACAAATTTTATGGAAAAAAGATGATCAGTTCATGGACTTACAAGACTGTGGGATGGATAAAAATGTTTTCTTGTAGGCCTATTTTATTTTATGTGCTTTATGTAATATTTATTCATGATAAACTTCTTTCGAATGCTGTCTACATCGTGTGCAATAGAGTCGCTAGACCTACTTCATTAAGAATAGGAAAAAATCGAAGCTAGTCTAAGTGCTATCTTGCAGATTTAGTAACTAAATAAAATATAAGATAACCTGGGTAATTGAATGGTATTTAAAAAATATTTCTGTGTGCAAATTGATGACTGTTCTTTTAAGAGCAGTTTTCCAGAACAATGGCAGCATTGGCTGACCTAAAACATTATATATATTATACATTAAATCACATCATAATAAAACAAAATACACTGTAGATTTTTATACTTAAACTAGAACATTGGCATGAACAAAAGTGAAATTTATGCTACACGTTGAAAATTATGATATGTTAACATATGGGAAGCAAAAGAGTTCGCATAGGTAAGCTTAAGATTAAGATTATTTTTATTTGTCACATACACAATTATATAGAGAGTATACAGGTGCATCTCAATAAATTAGAATGTCGTGAAAAAGTTCACTTTTTCTTGTAAGTTATTTCAAAAAGTGAATTTTTCATATATTTTAGATTCATTGCATGTAAAGTAAAACATTTCAAAAGTTTTTTTTGTTTTAATTTTGATGATTAGAGCTTACAGCTCATGAAAGTCAAAAATCAGTATCTCAAAATATTAGAATATTTACATTTGAGTTTCAATTAATGACCATCCATACAGTATAAATTCTGGGTATCTCTTGTTCTTTGAAACCACAATAATGGGGAAGACTTCTGACTTGGCAATGATCCAGAAGATGAACATTGACGGTCATTGACAAACATTGAACAAGTCACAGAGGGTCATTGCTGAAAGGTGAGGCTGTTTACAGTGTGCTGTATCAAAGCATATTAAATGCAAAGTTGACTGGAAGGAAGAATTTGGGTAGGAAAAGGTGCACAAGCAACAGGGATGACCGCAAGCTTGAGAATACAGTCAAGCAAAGCTGATTCAAACACTTGGGAGAGCTTCACAAGGAGTGGACTGAAGCTGGAGTCAGAGCATCAAGAGTCACCACGCTCAGACGTCTTCAGGAAAAGGGCTACCAAGCCACTTCTGAACCAGAGACAACGTCAGAAGCATCTTACCTGGGCTGTGGAGAAAAAGAACTCAGTGGTCCAAAGTCCTCTTTTCAGATGAAAGTAAATTTTGCATTTCATTTGGAAACAAGGTCCCAGAGTCTGGAGGAAGAGTAGAGAGGCACAGAATCCATGTTGCTTGAAGTCCAGTGTAAAGTTTCCACAGTCAGTGATGGTTTGGGCTGCCATGTCATCTGCTGGTGTTGGTCCACTGTGTTTTCTGAAGTCCACAGTCAACGCAGCCATCTACCAGGACATTTTAGAGCACTTCATGCTTCCTTCTGCTGACAAGCTTTATGGAGATGCTGATTTCATTTTCCAGCAGGACTTGGCACCTGCCCACACTGCCAAAGGTACCAAAAGCTGTTTGACCATGGTGTTACTGTGCTTGATTGGCCAGCAAACTCGCCTGACCTGAACCCCATAGAGAATCTATGGGGTATTTTCAAGAGGAAGATGAGAGACACCAGACCCAACAATGCAGAGGAGCTGAAGGCCACTGTCAAAGAAACCTGGGCTTCCATACCACCTCAGCAGTGCCACAAACTGATCACCTCCATGCCACGCCGAATTGAGGCAGTAATTAAAGCAAAAGGAGCCCCTACCAAGTACTGAGTACATATACAGTAAATTAACATACTTTCCAGAAGGCCAACAATTCACTAAAAATGTTTTTTTTTATTGGTCTTATGAAGTATTCTAATTTGTTGAGATAGTGAATTGGTGGGTTTTTGTTAAATGTGAGCCTAAATCATCACAATTAAAAGAACCAAAGACTTAAACTACTTCAGTCTGTGTGCATTGAATTTATTTAATACACAAGTTTCACAATTTGAGTTGAATTACTGAAATAAATTAACTTTTCCACGACATTCTAATTTATTGAGATGCACCTGTATATTTGTGATTTTGCTGTAAAACATGTTTTATTACGTATAGGGAGCAAAGGAGCTCCAGTTAGCACACATAGATCTCCAAAGTGCATTTACATAGACCATATCCATCCTAAAGATGATTGCTAAATGTCTATTTAATATGAGACAGGAAAATGTTCTAAAATAATTACAGATGAGCACATCACAACATGAACAGACATCTGAGTGAGAGATGTATTTGTGCTGTTATGTAGAGTATACCGTTGTCAACACTGCTTTAGATGAATGTAAATAAACAAATCTACATAGAGTAACTAAACATAAGTTATCTCTTTTATTTGTCCATTAGTGCTGTTGATAAATTGAGGAACATTTGTGTTGGATAAAAAGCGAGTTAACACATCAGCAACTACCTCAACATGTAAGAGCAGTATTAAGCAGATAAATCACAGAGGTGACTTGACTCTTATCTGGATGTTACAGGGACAGATGAGACACACGTGTGTTTATCCGGTGAAGAGAGACTGATGAAGGAATGCTGCCATCAAAGCCTCTCAGTGAGTATACAACTGAAATGAATAAAACCGCTTTTAAATTTTAAGTTGTAGTTTAATTATTGTAATTTCAAACACAGAGTTATTACAGGACATTTCTGATCCTTGATTCTTGATTCCTGTGCCTTTGCTGCAGATATTCTGTGGTGGAGCAGGACCTGCAAAGAAAGGTGACTGCAGCATTTGTGGAAAAAAAGGAAAACCTGAAACAAAAATATAAAGTGAGATCATTTTGTTTAGGGTGACCATACGGACGTGTCCTGGCCAGGATTCCTATATTGCTTTGATTCAAAGTACCTCGAGAGCGTTTCGAAAACATAAGGAACCGATGTCATACACCGATTGGTCTGCATACGCAATCAAAGCCAAAGCCTAGATATAGAAATCCTGGCCAGGATGCGTCCGGGAAAAATGGCACGCATGGTCACCCTAATTTTGTTACTTCTAATACAGAAATCAAATTAAATTTTAAATGATTAAAATCATGTTAAAATGATTGCTTTTGTATTGTGTTGGGGCATTTTTGCAGGATCTGAAATGTCTGCAGACTGGTGTTAGCAATGAGGATGGAGAATCCACAACAGCATCCTGGAAATGGTCCAGTGCCATGAATGAAAGCCTCAATCACTCCACCTGCCCTTACTGCCACATGTGGACCAGATGTTACTGTGGTCTCTTCATCATCAGTGAGCCCAGAGCTAGTGAGAGCATCTAGAGAAAGACCAAAAGACACCGAGGATGTGATTTTGGTCAAGTTTGTTCTGCTGGTTTCTTCATACAATGTCAATGAAACCCGAGTTTCAGAAGCTTCAAAAGCATCATCAAATAATGTCATGAAGCTTCTGAAAGTCAGGCTCCCTTGATCACTTTTTGTGTTCAGAAAACATAAATAAATAAATATATAAAATAAAGTATATTTTTAAAGCATAAAAGTTAAGTAAATAATAACTTAATTTATGTTTGGATGAACTAACCCTTTAAGTCCCCTCAAATAGAAATTGTATGCAGGCACGTACGGGGGTGGGGGGTGCTTTGGGAGCTCAAGACCCTGCCCTTTTCCAAAAGTAATTAAAAGTGCCCACCTCGCAATATTTATCAACAAAAATATTGTGGTCAGTAAAATGCATTTGAATTCTAATTAATATGAGAATGTGTACAAAACAGTAATGAATATAACTCAAAACGAAATTCAGATTATCCCCGTTTATAAACGGTGTTCGACAGTCTGGCACGTCATTGCCATAATGATGTGACGTAAGTGTCACACCTCATGGACTTTGAGTTTGTTTGCCCACGTATTCCCTGACCTAGTTTCTGTCTCCCCTTGTTTGTGTCATTATGTTCAGGTGTGTCTTGTCAATTATCTTCATCAAGGTAAGGTAATCTTAATTTTTTTTTCTTTGAAGGCGATTCATCTGCGATAATGAACGCGATATTGTGTAGCTTCTCAGTGATCTACGGCTCTGTGTATTAAATGCCACTCCATTTGAAAGCAGGTGATGGAAATTTACTGCTAATCACGGAACCGGCTTTACTGACGAGATGCGCATGATCATTGCGTTCGATATATCGCCCAGCCCTAGACGACACCAGCCCCACTCCAGCCCCAGAGCCGAGCCAAACACATGCTCCCATGCAGAGCAACAGCCTGAGCCTGCCGCGACCAACGAGCCATCGTCAGAGAGAGCAACAGCGGAGGATTGCCCCGGAGCCAGAGCCTCAATCGACATCTGACCAGGTGCGAGGGTGCGGAGGAAAGCTCAGCCCACTGCACCACTGCTGAGGGTGAGCTAACTAAGAACTCTGAGGACCTAATAGACTTTTACTCAGAAATACACTGAATATCTGAATCTTCCTCCTGTCCTGTTATCGCTAAGGAGGCCGTTTGTGAATTATCTGTCTGTCCTGTCATGACCACGGAGGTCGTTACCTTATCTGCTGCGCTCACGGTGATGGGAGTTGCTATTTGGTGTGTGTGGGCAGCACACACCGTCCCACCCTCCCTCTTCTGCAAAATCTTGATGTCTGTGTGTGACTATGTGATGCACTTTATCAAAATAGCATTTTGTGCACATGCATTTCATCCACCTTCAGGATCTGTGATTATTTAATCACATTTATTATAAATGCCAAAAGCAAACAAAATTAAAAACAAATCATTACATCTACTGATGAGATCTTGAGGTTATTAGATGCTCACTCTGTAATGATTTTGTCATCATCAGCAAGCTGACAGCACCTGATCCCATTTTAGCTTGGCTTTCTTTGCCACAACATCTGTGCTTTACAAACACACAGTTACAGCAGCCAAAGAAAAGCTAACACAAGAAGTATAGGGACCAAGAGCCCAACTAAAGCAAACACTGCCCACCACAATAACCAGGTTTCCATCCAAGGATTTTTTTGCAGAAAAATATTTACGCTTTAAAATATTTATGCCAATTATCGATTAAATTTCGCATGTGTCAACTTTTTCCGTTTAACTTTAGCGCATAAATTCCACATCGATACTTCAAATGTCGCAAAAATTTGTTTGGAAATACTTTTTGTTGAGAAAAGCGGCTTTAATGCAAAAAAAATGTAGTGTCACATGACAGAATTAGACTATAGACAGCGTCCGTGTTCATGGTGTTGCTGCTCATGTTAAAGCACCATTTCCCTGTAGTTCAAAAGTTCATTAATATTCATATTATTAAATTGCATCTAAAATTATTTTATACATGGTAAGAAAAAGACGAGTTACCTCTCAAACATGCTTATCTTAATTTAGGCTAGCCTACGTTTACATTTATTTTTTACAGTGCACTGTTCAGTTTAAATAGAATGTAGTCCATGCCTTTCAGCTTGACCACATACCCCCGTGATATTATGCCAAGCACATTTTGTTTTACATGGATATTGGAACGTGAAGTACAAAAATCTAGATTTATTCGTTTTGGCTTGTTAGCTTCTTATATTTTTATTCTTGTTTTGTTCTGAGTTCTTTCTACCGATAAATTTAAAGGATTTGTTGTGGAGTGAGGGGAAATAAAGTAGCATGTTTTTTCAATATGTTTGGCTGACTGTATTTTATTATGACAGTGAACAGGCTGCGTTGTGGAGTCAGTAGGCTATGCTTAACTGCGCGCGTGAGGCGCCGGCACGATCACTTGATTTTTTTCCCTTATTAAAGTGGAAACAACTTACAATAGCCTACTCCTTCATTTGTGGTCATATAAGAGTAAGACATTATTAAAAGCTATTTAAAATATTTATTTTATTTGTGTACATTCACAATAAAAACTGTGCTTTTGTAAAATAAAGGAAACAAACTGCCGCTTTCTCAAGAGCGCATCGCAAAAATGAACCGAAATTCTGCATATAGGCTGCTAATTGTTGCACAGTTTTTTTTTTATCTTTCGTTTTGTTAATTCATTAATTATTTAGAAAAATATATTTTGCATATGGGCCTATTTCTTTATATGTTTTTCTCCGTTCGCAGAAGCGCTGCAGTTGAGTGAAGTGCATGTGAATCCTCACGTTCATGTTTATGCTGCTTTTTGCGTGCATAAAATTAATATCTGGAAAACAAATTTAGGTATTTTTAATGGGTCACAGACACCTATCAATTTAAATTTAATTTAATCTTGTCAGTTAATGGTTAATGTGGCTTAACGACTGTCGGTTACAAGAAATAAAATAACCAAAATGCACATTCCTATTTCCTATAAACGTTAATCAGAAAAATAATGATACAACTGCACCTGTTTATGATTATTGCTTGATTATCTAATAGTCAATAACAAAGTACAAAAAAAAAAACTCATGAATTTGTTAATAAAAAATATTTTCTGTAGGCCTAGGCTATACAATTTAATAATAGGCTCCTTTGTTTCAAATGAATGAAGAACAGGCTACTAGCCTATTTTACGCAATAGGTGAAAATATGTATGGAAACAGCTCAAGGGCAATTTTTTTTGCGATTCACCAAAACGTATGCGACAATTCGTTTTTTTAGGGATGACGTCATCACACACACCATTTTATCGGTAAAAGGCCAGTTGGATGGAAACAGGCTGTAGACAGCAAATTTCGCAACGTTTTTTTTAACGTATATTCTCTTTGTCGATAACAAAACAGAGCAAAATCTGGATGGAGACTTGATTAATGGTGACTTCAAGCGAAATAAGTATCAACATCTAAACCTCTATTAATTATCAATAAGATCTTCTGAAGACGTCTGACAGGAATAAAGTCAGTCTGGTTTGTAATAATTGAAGCTGGTAAAGCTGTTTGTGGAGTTGTTTAATCCTCCTCTGCTGAGGTCATGAGAGATGTAATGTCTTTAACTTGCAGTTGATTTTACCAAATGCTCAATCATCAGTTATTTGATCATTTAATTATCTCATGAACTTCAACACTACTTCAGTGTTTCTTTTAACATTGTGTGCAGTGTTCATTGAGGATTTTGCTGTGTATGTTGTACATTTCAGCATTTATCCAAACAGAGTTCTGTACCTGTAAATGTTTCCGGTAAGGACAGGAATAGTTGTAAGTGCAGAGAAGGGGTGGAGGAGGTGATTCTGGAAAACTGTCAAGGAACAAAGGTAAGTCTGCTGTGTAAATATACACAACTCTTATCTTGTTAACTGGGTTGATTGCTGATTGTGCTCCTCTTGTGTTAAAACTTTCCAAAAAAAATATTTTTTATTAAAATCACTAGACTATAAAAAGCTTAACAAGACGTTTCGGTGTCTATCCAAACACCTTCATCAGTTGTAAAAACAGGAAGTAACTCTGGCAAATATATCCACAAAAGTCACATGATCAACAGACCTATAGAGGTCATATGATTACTAGATTAAATGTGTAACACATGCCAGAGTAGATGGTGTTACAGCTCATGATGGTGCCTCTCTGAACGGAGCACTCCAATCTCTCCTTGCAGCGTCGTGGCACCGTTTCCAGCACAGCATCATAGGCGTGGGACAGATGGTGTCTCAAACCACCTCCCCTGTTGGACAACAAACTTCCTTTCTTGGATTGTGCTATAAGAGTGGGTGAAGACAGAAGATTACAAGTGGAGGTGTACCGTAAACCCACTCATACGGACCAGTATCTTCTGTGTGATTCGCACCTTGCAACATCGAGCGGAGAGTATACCCACATTTCCAGAGGCCAGAGAACAAGAGAATAATCACATCAAACAAGCATTAAAGAAATGTGGTTACCCAAATTGGACATTTATCAAAACTCATACAAAAAGAAAAAGGGAGGTGAAACAGTCAGAACAAAGGAGATATAATTTCCGAAAAAAAACATGTTGTTATCCCTTATGTGGCTGGAGTATCTGAGAAGTTCAGAAGGGTTTTCTCCAAGCATAAGATTCCTGTGTTTTTCAAACCAATGACTACTTTGAGACAATGTTTGGTCCGTCCTAAGGACCGGATTCCTAAACATCAAAGAAGTAATGTTGTATATGCCATTGAGTGTAGTGAGGAGTGTGAGGATTCATACATAGGAGAAACAAAACAACCACTTTATCGATGCATGGCTCAGCATAGACGTGCAAATTCTTCTGGGCAGGATTCGGCAGTCTTCCTACATTTACAACAAAAGAAACACCATTTTCATGACCATGAGGTGAAAATTCTGGATAGAGAAGAGAGGTGGTTTGAAAGAGGCGTAAAGGAAGCGATTCATGTAAAGGTGGAGCGTCCCTCTTTGAATAGGGGAGGGGGTTTGAGACACCATCTGTCCCACGCCTATGATGCTGTGCTGGAAACGGTGCCACGACGCTGCAAGGAGAGATTGGAGTGCTCCGTTCAGAGAGGCACCATCATGAGCTGTAACACCATCTACTCTGGCATGTGTTACACATTTAATCTAGTAATCATATGACCTCTATAGGTCTGTTGATCATGTGACTTTTGTGGATATATTTGCCAGAGTTACTTCCTGTTTTTACAACTGATGAAGGTGTTTGGATAGACACCGAAACGTCTTGTTAAGCTTTTTATAGTCTAGTGATTTTAATAAAAAGTAAATTTTTGGGAAAGTTTTAACACCTGGATGGTTTAGTGATGAATCTACACAGACAGATCCTCTTGTGTTAATTAGGTTACTTATCTGAACATGCTCCTTCCGAACTTTAATGAAACATCATTTTCAAGCATGTTTTCGTACATTATTTATGGCGTGAGCCCTTACAAATTCAAGCAGATTGGAAATTATGATTTTTTTAATAAATAAATACAAATGACAAAGGTAAATTTTGGTAAAGTTGTTTATTTTCATTGAGCTGTCACCATTGTGTTGTTTCAAGTTGAAAAGCAGAAAATTGTGCTTCATTTCAGATCTGTTTTTCAATCCGGTCATGAGAGCAGATATGGCAGTTCATAACACAGCGAGCGTTCTCCATTCTAATGTGTTTATAACTGTATAATTAAAATTTTAACTTCTACCTCCACTATTACCCAGTCTCTACTGTAGTGTACGTGTCCTCAATTCACAGAATATACTGCGTTGCCAACATCACGTTCCCATTCTGACGACCCAGACCTCTTGACGTGATGACGTAGATGCAAATTAATCGGTTTAACACGTTTACATGGCAGAATTTTTAATTTTGTTATGTTTAAAGAAAGGTTTACCTACCCCTCTCAAACCGATTACAATTTAACTCGGTTTGGGCTTTTTTATTCCAATTGAGGTGTTTATATGGAGCATTTTCATTCGGATTGGACTTTTAAAGGGGTCATATGATGCTATTTTAAAGATCATTATTTTGTGTGTTTGGTGTAACGGAATATGTTGACATGCTTTAATGTTAAAAAAACACATTATTTTTCAAATACTGTACATTATTGTAGGTCCTCTATGCCCCGCCTCTCTCAAACGCTTCATTTTCTACAAGCCCCTCCTTCCGACAAGCACAGTCTGCTCTGATTGGCCAACTGACCCAGTGCATTGTGATTGGCCGAACACCACAAGCGTACGTCGGAAATGTAACGTCCCTTACCATAATCAGCTTTCAAAATAAATATAAAGATAGTTAATAATATCCTTAGTTTTACCATCAGTTCAAGCCCGAGAGAGGAACAGAGTCACGTGACAGACACAGTGATGAAGCTTGTGTATTTGCACACAAGCCACGGTTAAGAAAGCTGACGTGCTGTGATGTTACCCTGTCTGTCTCTCTCTCTCTCTCTCTCTCTCTCTCTCTCTCACACGCATGCACACACACACACACACACACACACACACACGACGCGTTACTCTACACTGCGCAAAACTCCACATTTGAACAGTCAATTGCGAATACTTAAACTAATAACAAAACATACTTACAGTCGCTGATTCAGAAGCGCCAGATTGTCACAGCAAAGTCAGAATTTACCCTTTTTTTTTAAAAATAGCCTTTGTGCACAGCCAGCCTTGTACTCTTCTCGGTTCACAAAACTGTCGTCCATAAAATGCGTTGCACAAATTCGAACATCTGTGTTGTGCTGTTCTGTTGTAAACAAATCTTAACAATGATTCCTAATTGCATCTACTTTCTGAAGCCAAATAAAGTGCTTTTGCTTTCGCATAGAAACACACAGCGTCTCCCTGACACGCCTGCATCAACACTACTGCGTTACTGAAACCACGCTTTCTTTCTTTGCGTGAACATTTGGGCGGCATTACGCTAATATTTTCACATCGTAGACATGTGGGGCTTGTTTGAATGAGGCGTTTTAGCCCGGTCTGGATCAGCCTTCTCTTTTAGATAGAATAAATCCTTTTGTGGGAGACTTTGGGCTTTGTAACTCTGCAGATCTTATACATGCACAAACAGCTACATAACACACTAAAGACAAGGAAAACAAGAAATCGCATCATATGACCTCTTTAAACCGATTACAATGCTCCATGTAAACACACCTACTCTTTGCTCAATTTGTCTATTTTATCCCTGTGTTTCCTCAGTTCATTGCTCATCTCGTCTATTGCTATGAGTTGTTGTTATTCTCCTGAGATCTCCTGAATTTACAGTTTGTAGATTTGTAATAATTAATGTTTTTTTTCCTCCATCTCCTTTGTTGTGCATTTTACTACAGTAATAATTAGCATTACAGGTAAAACACAGCTCAAGTTACGAAACTGTAAAACAAGTCATCGTAAACGTTATCTTACTGTAAGTGCGTAAATCTACTTTCCCAAAATCTAAGGCATTCTTGCATGTGAAAAGTTGTAATTCAAGTTAATAATTGTGAAGATCCACCTTGATGGAGAGCTGAGAATCATCACGAACACTGGCCTCTGTAGTGAACATTTTACACTGGATAATTTTAAAGACTGTCATCGGAGACATCTGGGATTCACTGATAATCCGCTGTTACTGGTGATGGGGCCAGACCGACGATCTCCTGTTTCGTGTCAACTCATTCTAAACACTAAAATATGCTCTACTTTAGTAGCATTGTAGTACACTTCAACATTATATATGTACACTGTAAAAAATAAGTGTAATTTTAACTGTAAAATTTTGTAAAAGCGCTACTGAAAAAAACTGTTAATACATTAACAGTAAGTTCTCGTACTATATAGAGGGAAAACTGTAAAAGATCTAACCAGACATTTCATCTAATTTTACAGTAAAATGCTGTTAATTGTACAGTTTTTAGAAGTAAAAAATAACAAATCAATGTATAATTTACAGTCAAAAACTGTAAACTGATATTCCCTGCATGACACGTCACATTTGAAAGTATTTTGTTTAAATAATCATGTTTTTTAATAGTTTCTGTCATCAGTTATGTACATTATATACACCTTCTGTATATTAGTATATACTTCACCTTCTATATATTAGTGTATACTTCACCTTCTATATATTAGTATATACTTCACCTTCTGTATATTAGTATATACTTCACCTTCTGTATATTAGTATATACTTCACCTTCTGTATATTAGTATATACTTCACCTTCTATATATTAGTGTATACTTCACCTTCTATATATTAGTATATACTTCACCTTCTATATATTAGTATATACTTCACCTTCTGTATATTAGTATATACTTCACCTTCTGTATATTAGTATATACTTCACCTTCTGTATATTAGTATATACTTCACCTTCTATATATTAGTATATACTTCACCTTCTATATATTAGTATATACTTCACCTTCTATATATTAATATATACTTCACCTTCTGTATATTAGTATATTCTTCACCTTCTGTATATTAGTATATACTTCACCTTCTATATATTAATATATACTTCACCTTCTGTATATTAGTATATACTTCACCTTCTGTATATTAGTATATACTTCACCTTCTGTATATTAGTATATACTTCACCTTCTGTATATTAGTATATACTTCACCTTCTGTATATTAGTATATACTTCACCTTCTGTATATTAGTATATACTTCACCTTCTGTATATTAGTATATACTTCACCTTCTGTATATTAGTATATATTTCAACTTCTGTATATTAGTATATACTTCACCTTCTATATATTAATATATACTTCACCTTCTGTATATTAATATATACTTCACCTTCTGTATATTAGTATATACTTCACCTTATATATATTAGTATATACGTCACCTTCTGTATATTAGTATATACTTCACCTTCTATATATTAATATATACTTCACCTTCTGTATATTACCTTCTGTATATTAGTATATACTTCACCTTCTGTATATTAGTATATTCTTCACCTTCTGTATATTAATATATACTTCACCTTCTGTATATTAGTATATACTTCACCTTCTGTATATTAGTATATACTTCACCTTCTGTATATTAGTATATACTTCACCTTCTGTATATTAGTATATACTTCACCTTCTGTATATTAGTATATACTTCACCTTCTGTATATTAGTATATACTTCACCTTCTGTATATTAGTATATACTTCACCTTCTGTATATTAGTATATACTTCACCTTCTGTATATTAGTATATACTTCACCTTCTGTATATTAGTATATACTTCACCTTCTGTATATTAGTATATACTTCACCTTCTGTATATTAGTATATACTTCACCTTCTGTATATTAGTATATACTTCTGCTTGAGCTTTGATTCTTCATGTCTCTTTTATCATCTGCATTATTATGATGGTTGTCAGTATGTTAAGTTTCAAGTTTTATTTGTCACATACACGACTATACAGAGATTGTATAACCAGCAGTGAAATGTGAGTCAGGTCCGCTTCATGGACAGTGCAAATATTGTAGAATACAACACAAGGGAAGTATGCATAAAATAAAATGAATTAAAAAATAAGATATAAAGAACAAAATATAAAGTATAAAAGAATGTGCATGACATTATGCTGTAGAATTAAATATTAAGATAAGCATGACTGTACAGAGAGGAATGTGCAAACAGGTTGAACATGGTTGACATGAAGCAGCAATCACAAAAAAATAAATATAAAAAATAAGATATCAAGACACAGAAAGTGTTGTGTGCAAATGACTCTGTCAGTATGAGGTAGATAATAATGAGTGTGAGTATCTTACTGATTGTGAGTGATTAATAAGTGAAGTCATGATGATGTTAAGAGGCTGAGTTTGAGTTCAGGAGCCTGATGGCCTGGGGGAAGAAACTCCTCCTAAGTCTCTCAGTTTTTGCCATCAGGCTGCGGAAGCGCTTACCAGATGGCAGCACAGTGAAGAGACAGTTTCCAGGGTGATTTGAGTCTTTGATGATTTTGACAGCTCTGCTTCTGCAGCGTTTGAGGTAGATGTCCTGCAGAGAGGGGAGAGCAGACCCAGAGATACGCTCAGCTAAGCGCACAACTCTCTGCAGGGCCTTGCAGTCTTGGCTGGAGCTGTTTCCATACCACACTGAGATGCACTGAGTCAATACACTTTCTATGGTCCCTGAATAGAAATTTTTCAGGATTGTTGGAGAGACCCTGAATTTCCTCAGCTGTCGCAGATGGTACAGCCTTTGCCTGGCTTTCTTAACCTGTGTTTGAATGTGTGTAGTCCAAGTCAGGTCCTCGGAGATGTTTACACCGAGGTACTTGAAGCTGCTTACTCTCTCCACAGGGGTCCCGCTGATCATAAGAGGAGTGTAGGGCCGCTGCGGTCTCTTCCTGAAGTCTACAATCAGCTCTTTAGTTTTGCTCACATTCAGAGAGAGACAGTTGTCCTGGCACCATGATGTAAGTCTCTCCACCTCATCCAAGTATGCGGTCTCATCATTGTTGGAAATGAGGCCCAGAACCACAGTATCATCAGCAAATTTGATAATAGATGTAGATCTGTGAGAGGACACACAGTCGTGTGTGTAGAGAGAGTAGAGCAGGGGACTCAGAACGCAGCCCTGCGGGGCTCCTACGTTCAGGGTGATGGAGTTGGAGGTGAACTGGCCTACCTTCACCACTTGAGGTCTGCCGGTGAGGAAGTCTTGAATCCGGTCGCAGAGTGAAGTGTTTAGGCCAAGGCCTGTGAGTTTATTAGTCAGCTTGATGGGGACTATGGTGTTGAAAGCTGAGCTATAGTCTTTGAATAGCAGTCTTGCATAGTTCCCATTGCTGCTGTCAATGTGTGTGAGGGAGGAGTGGAGTATGTGAGAGATGGCATCATCAGTAGATCTATTGGGACGCCATGTCATCCGGACTAAAGAGGACAAGGACAACCCAAGTTGTTATCAGCGCTCAGTTCAGAAGCCTGCATCTCTGATGGTATGGGGTTGCATGAGTGCGTGTGGCATGGGAAGCTTACACATCTGGAAAGGCACCATCAATGCTGAAAGGTATATCCAAGTTCTAGAACAACATATGCTCCCATCCAGACGTCGTCTCTTTCAGGGAAGACCTTGCATTTTCCAACATGACAATGCCAGACCACATTTACATTTACATTTACATTTATGCATTTAGCAGACGCTTTTATCCAAAGCGACTTACAGTGCATTATACATGGTTATACATTTTTTTATCAGTATGTTACTGCATCAATTACAACATCATGGCTGCGTAGAAGAAGGATCCGGGTACTGAAATGGCCAGCCTGCAGTCCAGATCTTTCACCCATAGAAAACATTTGGCGCATCATAAAGAGGAAGATGCGACAAAGAAGACCTAAGACAGTTGAGCAACTAGAAGCCTGTATTAGACAAGAATGGGACAACATTCCTATTCCTAAACTTGAGCAACTTGTCTCCTCAGTCCCCAGACGTTTGCAGACTGTTATAAAAAGAAGAGGGGATGCCACACAGTGGTAAACATGGCCTTGTCCCAACTTTTTTGAGATGTGTTGATGCCATGAAATTTAAAATCAACTTATTTTTCCCTTAAAATTATACATTTTCTCAGTTTAAACATTTGATATGTCATCTATGTTGTATTCTGAATAAAATATTGAAATTTGAAACTTCCACATCATTGCATTCTGTTTTTATTCACAATTTGTACAGTGTCCCAACTTTTTTGGAATCGGGTTTGTATATATATACAGTTGAAGTCAAAACTTTACATACACCTTTCAGAATCTGCAAAATGTTAATTATTTTATCAAAATAAGAGGGATCATACAAAATTCATGTTATTGTTTATTTAGTACTGACCTGAATAAGATATTTCACATAAAAGATGTTTACATAAGAGAAAATAATAGTTGAATTTATAAAAATGACCCCGTTCAAAAGTTTTCACACCCTTGGTTCGTAACACTGTGTTGTTAGCTGAATGATCCACAGCTGTGTGTTTTTGTTTAGTGATAGTTGTTCATAAGTCCCTTGTTTGTTCTGAACCGTTAAACTGTCTGTTGTTCTTCAGAAACAGAAATCCTTCAGCTTCCACAAATTCTTTGGTTCCAGCATTTTTGTGTATTTGAACCCTTTCCAACAATGACTGTATGATTTTGAGATCCATCTTTTCACACTGAGGATGACTGAGGGACTCATATATAACTATTACAGAAGGTTCAAACACTCAATGATGCTTCAGAAGGAGAAACCATGCATTAAGAGCCGGGGCGTGAAAACTTTTGAACAGAATGAAGATGAGTAAATTTTTCTTGTTTTGCCTAAATATCATATTTTTTTTCATTTAGTACTGCCCTTCAGAGGCTACAGAAGATTCTTACATGTTTTCCAAAAGACAAATTAAGTAAAATTTACCTTTCAAATTCATAAATTCAAAAAGTTTTAATGCATGGTTTATTCTTCTGGAGCATCAGTGAGTGTTTGAACCTTCTGTAATAGCTGTATGAGTCTCTCAGTCGTCCTCAGTGTGGAAAGATGGATCTCAAAATCATACAGTCATCGTTGGAAAGGGTTCAAATACACAAAAATGCTGCAAAACCAAAGAATTTGTGGAAGCTGAAAGATTTCTGTTTCTGAAGAACAGCAGCAGTTTAACTGTTCAGAACAAACAAGGGACTCATGAACAACTATCACTAAACACACACACAGCTGTGGATCATTCAGCTAACAACACAGTATTACGAACGGGGTCATTTTTATAAATTCAACTATTATTTTCTCTTGTGGACTATATGTAAACATCTTTTATGTGAAATATCTGATTCAGGTCAGTACTAAATAAACAATAACATGCATTTTGTATGATCCCTCTTATTTTGCAAAAACAATTAACATTTTGCAGATTCTGAAAGGTGTATGTAAAGTTTTGACTTCAACTGTATATATACAGTGCCCTCCACTAATATTGGCACCCTTGATAAATATGAGCAAAGGCGGCTGTGAAAATAAATCTGCATTGTTTATCCTTTTGATCTTTCACTCAATAAATTCACAAAATTCTAACCTATCATTGAAGTAAAACAATTGAAAGTGGGGAGAAAATCTCATGATGAAATAAATGTTATTCTCCAATGAATGTTGGCCACAATTATTGGCACCCCTAGAAATTCTTATGAGTAAAATATCTCTGAAGTATATTAGAGAGATACAGGGCACCTTGTCTCAAAAAATTTGATTTATTGCCCCTCATAAAAATCCCACCCAGTAAGCCCCCAATCCCTCCCACCATAACTGGACATCTGGTCTGGACACCTGTTGTACCCCCACCCACCCCCACCATCTAGATGAGGAGCTGATTATCCGTGCGTGTGTGTTTTAGGGTTTTTTATGACTTGTGTGTGGGGCCGTTGTTATGTGATTTAAACTTTACATGGTGAAATCGTGTTAAAGGGATGTTTTTATTAAAGTGTTTTTCACATCAGATATATGTGTAAAACGTGCAATGATTTGTTTTTCTCTACAACACGTGTTGTTGTAATTAAAACATTGTTTGGCAAAGTTAGAAAATAAAACATTAGTTTTCTTTTTATCGTTACAAGATAGTTTGACAGAGTTAAATAAAAAGATGTTTGTTCATCTAACAAAAAAGCACCAAACACGATCGTTAACACTAGAAATTGGTGTCTTATCTTACCGTGTTGCGAAATAAGACCATACGGTTTAAAAGTAGAAAAGAGCCTTAAAAATAAACGAATATCAGAGGGTTGTTCGTTAAAACAGCACTATCCAGCAGTAGTCAAAATCTCCTAGTCTATCGTTACAAGTTAGTCACAACAGAAAAACGAAAAAGCTCCGAGTGTCTAGAGCTGATCCGACAGACGACCGTGCTCTATCGATGCCAAACTCCAAATGAGGGTTGGAGACCCGGGGGTCCCAACGCCTACGGCCGTCCCCTAACAGAGGCGGACCAAAGATTAAATAATTAAAGTAATGTTTTTAACATTAGAACGAACCGTTATTTTAATAAATCTTTACCAGTTCTTTAATTAATGAAAACCTTCTCACTTTTAAAACTGTTTTTCCTTTTAAACAAACAACTCTAGTTCATAGGAAAAACGTTGTTTATTTTATTTTATTTGCTTAATTCGTCTATTCCTTTAATAGATATTTGTTTTTTGTCAAGTTAAGATATAACCAGTCTTTTAAAAATTAGCATAAACAAGTTTTCCTTTTAAACAAAAAATCACTAATACACAGGCCTTTATTTTATTTAGTTATTCACAAGAGATTCCTTTAATAGATCTTTGTTTTTTGTCAAGTTAAGATATAACCAGACTTTTAAAAATTAGCTTATACAAGTTTTCCTTTTAAACAAAAAATCACTAATACGCAGGTCTTTATTTTTATTTAATTATTCGCGCTTAATTCGTCTATTCCTTTAATCGGTCTTTGATTTTGTCAAACTTAAGACATCACGCTATGATGGTGCTATAAAAAATTAGACTGACCTACACAAGAGTCCTTTTAAACATAACCTCTGTATTGTTTTATTCAGTTATTTACACTTAATAAGTTTATTTTACTCGATGATTTTGTCAATCTTAACTTCCGAGGCGGTTTGAAAGCATGCACGTACGCATACGCGCGTGTATGCTGACGCAAACAGGATTTCTCTGTGATTTTCCAGCCGTAAGGTCTGGGCCGGTGCGTTATCTATTAATTGAAACAGACAACAGAGAAATGCAAATATCACGTCTCAGGATGTATCTGGGCGTCTGGACTTATGATTACTGATGCGTTGTAACTCATTAGCAAACTAACTAGTTTTTGAGGGGGTCTGGCATCGTAAATTTTGTTAAAAGGTTAGTTAAAACCCATAGATCAAAGCATAGACATTGTGGCTATTTTATGACGTACACCTGCGTGTGTGAACTCTGTCAAAAGTTCGTTGGAATGGTTCACTGGATGGTCAACACGCACACACACACACACACACACACACACACACACACACACACACACACACACACTCCTACATTTAAACATTTAGACTTTTACAAATGAAAACTTTTAGAAGCACGCTGGGTATCTGATGAAAAACAGGTTGATTAAACAACGATATGACTTTTGTTTTAACAAATACATTTTTAGATCTTTCAAACCTAAAACCATGATGCTCTAAGCAAACCATGGATTAGAAGTAGGTAAATGATCCTCTGATGAACGCAAGACGGTTACAGAGTCTTTCTTTATGAATCAGAGTTAAATTAGACTACAAGTTAGTCGTCATAAGGTTGTTTGCAACAAAACTAATTCCTACAAATGTGTCACAGAATCATTACAGCAGTTTAGACTTTCTCTCTCGCTTTAAAAAAGGTTTTATTAAACGTGTTTAAATGCAGCATGTTTATTTTTTACACTATAATGGTTTATTTTATTAAAATAAAAACAACTGGTCTATATAGGGGTATTTTACTAAGATATGATCAAATAATTGACAGAGGAAATAGTTCAAATAATCGATAAGTCCTACTTATCAAACCTGTTGGATGTGTCTGACGGTTTGTGACAAATATCTTACTGATACAGACGTGTTAAGATGTTAAGTATGTGTGAAAGATGTGTAAAGTTCAATATTACTGTTAAAAATAGTAATATTGTAAATTATTATAAATTTTAAATGTGTAAAATCGTATATGTTGTTTTTACTTTTTGTTGTTAAGAAATGTTTTCATTTTAATCTAGCATGTAGTTAATATATCTGTACTGTATAAGAACAAATATACATTTTCACTTAAAACTTCTCTGTAAAATAATTACACCTACAGTTTTAAACATATTCTGGGTCGCTAAAGTAAGTCATGATGTCTATGGTCTTCAAATTAAACTTTAGTTTTATTCTTTAATTTCTTTAAAATAGTCTGATGATAATGAAGCCCAGTGTTTTTCTCACATGAGTAGATAATTCTTCGGGTGTGTTTGTGACAAACACGTCATTTTTTACTTCAGAAAAGTTTTTCAAATGTATGACTGAACATTTCTCATTTGACAGACCCGTGATGTATAACAGCCAGAGGGAATACAAGTTGTTTTCATGAAACCTTTATCGATGTAAATTTCTCACCTTGAACACAAAACTTGTACATTTTGACTATATGACTCTTTTGTAAGTAGCATGTCATTTGAAATGGTTTACCAAAAAATTAAAGCAGCATCTGTGTTTTCAACATGAAAGAGTTGTACAAGGCTATTTCAACTATTATCCTCGTTTCTTTTCGAGTCTAACAAACTGGTAATGTATTTTCTATGGTAGGTTTTACAATGTACAGTTCTCATACTATGTGCGTAAATAGCTGTGCTACAACATTTATGAATATTTTGAATGCCAACAGATTTTTGTTAGGGATATGGCACATCTAAGAATAATAATCTTTTGTAAATTATATATTTTTTCTTACACCGTTAGTTTTAGTCATTTTAGCAAGATTTCAGATGGTCGTTCACAATTGTTTGTTGGACTGTGTATGTTTTTAGGTGAAGACAACTCTTTGTGAGATGTCATCATAATAGGAATAAATGAAAATCATGAAATTAAGTAACAGCCTTTTGTCTTTGAGATATTTATTTTAGTGCAATCTATCCACACATGAAGCATCAACACGAAAATTAGGGGTGAATCCCATTTCTCTGTCTTACCCCTTCCCCTTACCCCTTCCCCTTAGTTTTGCGCGTTCACGTGAGAGTAAGGGCTGTCCCAATTCTGGTTTTGATCGAGGGGTAGGGCTAAGGGCAAGGGGTAGATACCCCTTAAAACCAAGCATTTTCGCGAGCTTACTTGAAACCAAGGGGTACCCAGAACACACTGCGCAACCGGCAACAATGTCGGCCAGATCATCCAGAGAGTCCCATTTTCGGCTTAAATAATTGATTTAAAAATTACGACAGTCTTGTTTTGTGCTCTACACAGTCCTGTACATATATATTTGCAACCATGTTCTTAATTGAAACGTTTTAAAAAATCGCTAGTTTGCTACGCTAACGTTACATCGCTGAATTGCACAACAATCGCAAAAACATCACTAATAAAACCCACGCGATCGACATACACACACTTGCAGACGGCATCTTGTAAGTTTGTGATCAACACTTGTCGCCTCTGGTGACGTAGCAGCCAGCTAGCGACGATGTACAATGACGTAACCGTAACCAAGTGGTGTCTCATTTCATAGGGGTATGTTTTCACCCCTAGCGCTTACCACTCGGTTTCGAGGGACAAGGGCTAGGGGTAAGACGAAGGGGTAGGGGAAGGGGAAGGGGTAAGACAGAGAAATGGGATTCACCCTAAGTCTTGCTGTCTTACCCTTAAAACTATTACAACTGAAACTATTGCACTGAAAGCTGTACATTCATTTAAGTTTGAGCATGTTAAATTTCCACGCTCTTGTAAAGAGTATTGATACATATCATCCACAATCGTCCAAGAGACAAAATCACTAAGAAAGAGAGTATAGCAAGACAAGAAAATGTTTATAAAGCAGATAGAATTCAGGAACCTAAGCAGTTGTGAAAGTTTATTAAACGCGGATTTGTAAATGATGTTTTTTACTCCGCTGGATTTAGTCATATAGCTCAGATAGCAGACGACACAATTCACATTTCGTTTCTATGTCTGTATTGTTTTAAGGCTCCACCACAAATTTATGCTAATCCTTGCATGGGAAAGTGTGCATGAGGAGTACATACTTAATCATTTAAGAAAATCATTGAACATTTGACTGAACTTTTTATTATTTTGACAAACCGCCAATTCAAATTACTTCCCTCGAGGCTCTTGTCCACAGAATCACAACGACATTAAAGAATGTTATCAGTCACTATCGCCAGCTTCTGTGACTCAAATTAAGCGACATCTCTGGCGTACGTAAGCATGTACAATGGGTGCATGTGGTAAACATCTTTGTTTTTCCACTTCTGTCATATATGTTAGATGTAATGTAAACAATATTTTGGCAACTATGATGTTCCAGGCTTTTGTAAAGGTTATAGAAAGAATTCAAACATAATCTTTACATAGGAATTATCTTTGCTCAAAGCGAATTGACTAAAAGCATTGAATTACGAAATACAAAAGTGTATACATCATTTAAGAAAAAGAGCTATAATGTATACAGAAATCCTCCTCTTGATCTATTGTGACTGACATTTTACTAAATCAGCCGATCAGGATTATGGATGAAGCGGCTCACATTTTGGTTGTCGGACTGCATATGTCATTACTAGGACTGTATGGTAGGTGAGGCCTTCTCTCTGAGGGCCATCAGCATTCAGTGTTTATAGAAATAAATGAAAATTAAGAAAAATTTCTTGAGAGTGTTTGACTAAGTCGGTATGGTTTAGCGGTTAGGATCATATCAGGTCCCATAGGGCCTAGCGGTTAGGATTCCTGGTTTTCACCCAGGTGATCCCGGTTCAATTCCCGGTGGGGGAAGTAATGTTTTGGGGGGTCGTGACCTAAGGGTTAGAGAGTCGGCCTCGTAATCCAAAGGTAATGTTCACGGCGGATGTGTGTGTGTGGGTGTATGTGTGTGTGTTCACTGCTGTGTGTGGGCACTTTGGAGGGGTTAAATGCAGAGCACGAATTCCGAGTATGGATCATCATACTTGGCCGCATGTCACTTTCACTTCTTTTTGTTTAAGAAGTGAAAACAAAACTCAGTTGGGGACACTTAATTTATAGCGATTATCGTAAATTTGATTTCACAGATACTATTTAAACTAAACTTAGCTAGACAATGACATCTCCGAATTCAATAATGAAATGCCTTTAACTGAAAATTGAGTGTTTAATCTTATTATTATACATTACTGACACTCTATCCTCCAACTTGATACTGTTAAGTGCTTTGACACAATCTGTATTGTTAAAAGCGCTATATAAATAAAGGTGACTTGACTTGACTTGTTTAGGTCAATTATCTATCTATTTGATGTGAGACACCCATTAAGTTTAGACACGAAAATTAAGGCGTTCTGTTTTACACTTACAACTGAAACATATCTAACCATTGTGGTCAAAGCTACATATTCAGTAAGTTTGAGGTTGTACACAGTTTTGAAAAGGCTACAGACACAAAATATCAAGGATTTTTTTTTAAATTTATTTATTGTTTTGTGCTCCCTATGTAACTCAAGAGTCCAAGTCACTAAGAAAAGTATCATATGAATATAGAAAACCCGCTCATGATCATCTGGGTATATTTTGTAAACGTTGTTTTAAATTACTTTTTTTTTTTCTTACGCCACAACATCTAGAACTCTTGTTCAGATAGCCGATGACGATGTGCACATTTTATTCGTCGTACTCATTTCTTTCAACATTACCGCTTGAGATTAAAGCCTAGGTAATGTGAACGCAATTAAGAAACATAACAATATACCCTTTGAAAAGGTTATAGACATAGTCGTTTATACAGGAAATATGTTTGCACAACAGAAACATGTATCGGCATAACAAAAAACCTAATACTGAAATCCTCTCTTCTAAATATATTGTTAAAGTTGTAACGTTGCTTTTGATGGACTGCCCCGCTAGATGATACCAGTCTATGCATTTCATTGTTTTTAGATGAAGACTATTCTCAGAATCTGGTCAAACATGTCACGAGTGTTTGCAGGAAAACATTATAAGATAATAAAAGGATAGTCCTTCTACAAGAGATTGTTTTAACTGAGATTGTGACGTACTGTAGAGCTTTTTTCGGGTCTGTCTACAAAGAGGCCACGAGACACAAAACCCTCGATCTTACTATTTCTCTGTTACGTGTATATCTATTTCATTTAGAAGGCAAAGTTGCGCATTACAAGTTGAAGATACTGTGGAAACAGTATTTTCTTTGCACACGTCTCTAAACATGACTTTAATAAATAAATCACAGATGTCATGTAGTTAATTCATTGAGAGGTGCATGTTTTTGACCGTTTTAGACGGTCTGCACCAGCACACAGACACATGTTTTAAGTATTCATTTGACCAAAAGGTTTGATCCTGGGGAAACAGCAGCTGTGTGTTGTCATGATTGTCTTCAGAATTGAACCGCCTTTATTTAAACAATGTAACATGAAGCTACTGTATTCAACAGCACAGTCCCTTGAAATATTGCAGTATGGCTTTTTTCCCTTCTAAATATCTAAACATGTATTTAGCTTAAATATTAGTTGTTAAGTGTTTACAAAGTTGTCTTGCCTGTTGTTGAATTTATAACATATATTTCACCAAACCTAGAGGACTGAAAATAGGTTTAGCATAAGTCCGCATTTCAGCTGTTAGCCTGAAAATGTAAGACAACTGAGATTTCATTACTGTGATAATCTACAGAATGCAAAACAAGCTCACAGTTACATTAGAGTTTTGGATTCTAGTTTATGTTGAATATTGTTTGGTACTGTTCCACAGGTTTAACACCTCATTACTTGAAGACACGTACTGTATAAATTACAAAGTTTTCCGCCGTAGTAGGCCGTCTCTGAAACCAGACCGAAAAAATTAGCTTGAGACTTAGTTGTAGTAGTATGAAAATCGTTGTGTTTTTATCTTTCTATGTTTTGTTTGTGTTGTTCTGATCCACGGTTTCATTTTTAGCATCACAGTTCGTATTGTATTGTCATGTGTGATTGTAAAAGTTGTGTGAGTGTCTTGTTGTTTTTTTGTTTGTTTGTTTTTTGCAAACAGTACCGCTGTAACGTTAGTGATCTCTTTGTGTTCTTGGCTTCTCTTTGTTCACATTCGTCAATATTTATGTGAATTTGTGTGATTAAATGAAGTATTTAACAAAATTTTGGGGTAATGTGTGTGAATATAGAATGCTGCACAAGGCTCTTTGAAAATATTTGATCTTGAAATATACATGTAGCAGTCGGAATCATTTAAGATTAATAATAATACTATTAACACATTAACATTTTACAGGATATGTGAATGTGTGTTCTTGGCTGTTTTGTACATTATTCAATTAAAATAATTCTATTAAACAGGGTGCATTTACCAGCAAGATCATTTTAATGACTTGTTCACAAGAAAACATAAGATTGTTTAAGAGATAATAATCTCACTGAATGCATCAAAGCATCCAATGTTTATGACTACTGAAGGCGCCACATCCTTGTTTTTTCACACCCACAGGCCCTACCTACGTTCAAAATTTGGTATTCGGCCACATAGTTAACCTGAGAAGGCATTTACGTTATATTATTAATACTATCCTAGTTTATATCAGATATAAGATACAAGATAATGTCATTTTCTTTTTTATTAAATTGTTTGAAATTAAAAAGACTTGTAAACAATAACGAGTTGATTCAACTTTTTATTTCAACAATATATCGATGAACATACATTGAATTAGTGAAGAAAATGATCAAATCACCGTTACACACAGTGGTCTAGCCAGAAAAGAAAATCTCTGACGGCCAATACGTTTTTGTGTAAAATGAAATTGACCTGCGATTCAATAATTTCACATATCACGGATTCAAAAATTTTTGCAACCAGCGACGAGCATAAATCTGTTACACACGTACACAGACAGAGAACCTCGTGAATTCCTATCTGATCCCTACGTTCAGTCATCACATCCAGAATTTCTCTGGTGGTTATACAGACCGGCTCTTTGCTGTAAATAAACATGCTAGTCAAATCAGGCCATGGGTTATTTTTTAGGCTTCTTACAAAGGCCAATTCATTCTTGAGATTTTTTACACGCTTGGTATCTTCCGTACAATCATGATTCGGGTCGCAAGTATGCTCGATGACCGTTTGCATCAGTTTAATCATCTGTCCTCGGTAATGCGGCTTGTACGCAGTGTCTATGAAGTCAATTAAATGACATGTTTTCCCCGCGGGGCAGCCGCACCTCAGCTGATCATCCGTAGTTGCGGCAGAACTCCGGTCACGCTCCATCAGCTTTGGCGTAGCGTCAGACATCCTGTTCAGAATTCAAATCTCTCCAAGAGATAAACTTTGTCCCCTAAACGATTGTCGCCGTTTCCTAGAATCCGGACTGTCCACTCCTTGTGCAATTTCAATTTCAGCTTCAATTTCCGGTTATGGTTCAGATCCGTCGAAGCGTTATTAGTAGAAAAATTGCAGAGCTCAGACAAATTGGATTGTTGAAGTTGGTCCATATACTGTAGATAATGTTTTGATCAACAAGTTGTTGCAGTAGCTCCGTTGACCATGCTGTCAAGATCTAGGAAAGCCTGCGATAACTGCAGAGGACAGCCACTCTTTGCTCCCAGGTGATGTAGCGTAGCTGTAATCTTCTGTACATTCGAGCGAAATAAGTTGTTGGGGGAAAGATCTTGTTTCTACGTTTCGGATGTTGGTTGGTTAGTTGTTGAGATGGGGGTTGCACTCAATAGTGGAGGAGGGTGAAGCGGGGCCTGGTTAGGGTTTTGCTTTGACCGGCGAAGCCTCGCATATGACACCAAAGAGAATTCTGTAATTTTCACTGAAAGATATTTTGATTAAAGATTATGAGATAACTCGATCATTTATTAGGATTTTTGTTAAGACGTTGGCAATTTGTTTCAAGCAACGGTAATGGCTTGGGAAAACTTAATTCAATAGCCAATCATTAAACAATTAAACATACAGCATGTAACACATAGATGGGTGAGTAAACGCTGAAAAAGAAACATTACGACATCATTGTTCATGTTTGTTATACCGAATAGGCGAATATACTGAATACACATACTGATTATTTGGTTTAAAATAAATTTAACTTGACTGAAACAGCTCGTCTATCGCTGAAAAAATGGTGTTTAACACAGGTACGTCGCTTTGGTCGAAATATAGACTCTTTTTGCAGCATTCAAAAGGGTTGACCTCAGGTAGAGGCCAGTCTCGATCATACTCATCAGAGTCAGACTCATCGCTACTTTGAGACAAAAAGTTTGTTTCAGAGTTCTCCCGACGTTTATTTACCAGCATGAGATAATTTTGGTCATGAAGCGTTTTGTTCATACAGGATGATACGGATATTTAGTCTGGCGACTTGCTTGCGTTATACCTCATGCCGGGCATTGCACCATCCCCCTGGAAATTGTACCAAATTTTTTCATCCATAATAAAGTTTCTACAAATTTGATTGTAGAAGTATGTCCAGTCTATGGCGGGCAAAAGCAGGTAGGAGCATTCGGGTGTATATTCATCGTAAGATTCCAAAACGTAGAGTTTCACAATCTGCAACTCTTTATCAAACACAAATCTCCCCAGACGATCACAAGACACAGTGAAATCTTGCTTCACAATATCTTCATCTTCAACGAGAACCTTTCTTAGGCTCTTCCCTTGATTTTTCCTCGGTGTTAAAGTCAGCTCCTCTCTCATTTCAATAGAACTTTTTGGTGACGTTACACCCATCATTCTTCTAGATGTTTCAGGACTGTTTGGAACAACAGCAGCCATTGTAACAGGAGACTACAATGTCTTCTCAGGTTAACTATGTGGCCGAATACCAAATTTTGAACGTAGGTAGGGCCTGCGGGTGTGAAAAAAACAAGGATGTGGCGCCTTCAGTAGTCATAATCATTGGATGCTTTGATACATTCAGTGAGATTATTATCTCTTAAACAATCTTATGTTTTCTTGTGAACAAGTCATTAAAATGATCTTGCTGGTAAATGCACCCTGTTTAATAGAATTATTTTAATTGAATAATGTACAAAACAGCCAAGAACACACATTCACATATCCTGTAAAATGTTAATGTGTTAATTGTATTATTATTAATCTTAAATGATTCCGACTGCTACATGTATATTTCAAGATCAAATATTTTCAAAGAGCCTTGAGCAGCATTCTATATTCACACACATTACCCCCAAATTTTGTTAAATACTTCATTTAAATCACACAAATTCACATAAATATTGACGAATGTGAACAAAGAGAAGCCAAGAACACAAAGAGATCGCTAACGTTACAGCGGTACTGTTTGCAAAAAACAAACAAAAAAAAACAACAAGACACTCACACACAACTTTTACAATCACACATGACAATACAATACGAACTGTGATGCTAAAAATGAAACCGTGGATCAGAACAACACAAACAAAACATAGAAAGATAAAAACACAACGATTTTCATACTACTACAACTAAGTCTCAAGCTAATTTTTTCGGTCTGGTTTCAGAGACGGCCTACTACGGCGGAAAACTTTGTAATTTATACAGTACGTGTCTTCAAGTAATGAGGTGTTAAACCTGTGGAACAGTACCAAACAATATTCAACATAAACTAGAATCCAAAACTCTAATGTAACTGTGAGATTGTTTTGCATTCTGTAGATTATCACAGTAATGAAATCTCAGTTGTCTTACATTTTCAGGCTAACAGCTGAAATGCGGACTTATGCTAAACCTATTTTCAGTCCTCTAGGTTTGGTGAAATATATGTTATAAATTCAACAACAGGCAAGACAACTTTGTAAACACTTAACAACTAATATTTAAGCTAAATACATGTTTAGATATTTAGAAGGGAAAAAAGCCATACTGCAATATTTCAAGGGACTGTGCTGTTGAATACAGTAGCTTCATGTTACATTGTTTAAATAAAGGCGGTTCAATTCTGAAGACAATCATGACAACACACAGCTGCTGTTTCCCCAGGATCAAACCTTTTGGTCAAATGAATACTTAAAACATGTGTCTGTGTGCTGGTGCAGACCGTCTAAAACGGTCAAAAACATGCACCTTTCAATGAATTAACTACATGACATCTGTGATTTATTTATTAAAGTCATGTTTAGAGACGTGTGCAAAGAAAATACTGTTTCCACAGTATCTTCAACTTGTAATGCGCAACTTTGCCTTCTAAATGAAATAGATATACACGTAACAGAGAAATAGTAAGATCGAGGGGTTTGTGTCTCGTGGCCTCTTTGTAGACAGACCCGAAAAAAGCTCTACAGTACGTCACAATCTCAGTTAAAACAATCTCTTGTAGAAGGACTATCCTTTTATTATCTTATAATGTTTTCCTGCAAACACTCGTGACATGTTTGACCAGATTCTGAGAATAGTCTTCATCTAAAAACAATGAAATGCATAGACTGGTATCATCTAGCGGGGCAGTCCATCAAAAGCAACGTTACAACTTTAACAATATATTTAGAAGAGAGGATTTCAGTATTAGGTTTTTTGTTATGCCGATACATGTTTCTGTTGTGCAAACATATTTCCTGTATAAACGACTGTGTCTATAACCTTTTCAAAGGGTATATTGTTATGTTTCTTAATTGTGTTCACATTACCTAGGCTTTAATCTCAAGCGGTAATGTTGAAAGAAATGAGTACGACGAATAAAATGTGCACATCGTCATCGGCTATCTGAACAAGAGTTCTAGATTTTGTGGCATAAGAAAAAAAAAAAGTAATTTAAAACAACGTTTACAAAATATACCCAGATGCTCGTGAGCGGGTTTTCTATATTCATATGATACTTTTCTTAGTGACTTGGACTCTTGAGTTACATAGGGAGCACAAAACAATAAATACATTTTAAAAAAAATCCTTGATATTTTGTGTCTGTAGCCTTTTCAAAACTGTGTACAACCTCAAACTTACTGAATATGTAGCTTTGACCACAATGGTTAGATATGTTTCAGTTGTAAGTGTAAAACAGAACGCCTTAATTTTCGTGTCTAAACTTAATGGGTGTCTCACATCAAATAGATAGATAATTGACCTAAACAAGTCAAGTCAAGTCACCTTTATTTATATAGCGCTTTTAACAATACAGATAGTGTCAAAGCACTTAACAGTATCAAGTTGGAGGATAGAGTGTCAGTAATGTATAATAATAAGATTAAACACTCAATTTTCAGTTAAAGGCATTTCATTATTGAATTCAGAGATGTCATTGTCTAGCTAAGTTTAGTTTAAATAGTATCTATGAAATCAAATTTACGATAATCGCTATAAATTAAGTGTCCCCAACTGAGTTTTGTTTTCACTTCTTAAACAAAAAGAAGTGAAAGTGACATGCGGCCAAGTATGATGATCCATACTCGGAATTCGTGCTCTGCATTTAACCCCTCCAAAGTGCCCACACACAGCAGTGAACACACACACATACACCCACACACACACATCCGCCGTGAACATTACCTTTGGATTATGAGGCCGACTCTCTAACCCTTAGGTCACGACCCCCCAAAACATTACTTCCCCCACCGGGAATTGAACCGGGATCACCTGGGTGAAAACCAGGAATCCTAACCGCTAGGCCCTATGGGACCTGATATGATCCTAACCGCTAAACCATACCGACTTAGTCAAACACTCTCAAGAAATGTTTCTTAATTTTCATTTATTTCTATAAACACTGAATGCTGATGGCCCTCAGAGAGAAGGCCTCACCTACCATACAGTCCTAGTAATGACATATGCAGTCTGACAACCAAAATGTGAGCCGCTTCATCCATAATCCTGATCGGCTGATTTAGTAAAATGTCAGTCACAATAGATCAAGAGGAGGATTTCTGTATACATTATAGCTCTTTTTCTTAAATGATGTATACACTTTTGTATTTCGTAATTCAATGCTTTTAGTCAATTCGCTTTGAGCAAAGATAATTCCTACGTAAAGATTATGTTTGAATTCTTTCTATAACCTTTACAAAAGCCTGGAACATCATAGTTACCAAAATATTGTTTACATTACATCTAACATATATGACAGAAGTGGAAAAACAAAGATGTTTACCACATGCACCCATTGTACATGCTTACGTACGCCAGAGATGTCGCTTAATTTGAGTCACAGAAGCTGGCGATAGTGACTGATAACATTCTTTAATGTCGTTGTGATTCTGTGGACAAGAGCCTCGAGGGAAGTAATTTGAATTGGCGGTTTGTCAAAATAATAAAAAGTTCAGTCAAATGTTCAATGATTTTCTTAAATGATTAAGTATGTACTCCTCATGCACACTTTCCCATGCAAGGATTAGCATAAATTTGTGGTGGAGCCTTAAAACAATACAGACATAGAAACGAAATGTGAATTGTGTCGTCTGCTATCTGAGCTATATGACTAAATCCAGCGGAGTAAAAAAACATAATTTACAAATCCGCGTTTAATAAACTTTCACAACTGTTTAGGTTCCTGAATTCTATCTGCTTTATAAACATTTTCTTGTCTTGCTATACTCTCTTTCTTAGTGATTTTGTCTCTTGGACGATTGTGGATGATATGTATCAATACTCTTTACAAGAGCGTGGAAATTTAACATGCTCAAACTTAAATGATTGTACAGCTTTCAGTGCAATAGTTTCAGTTGTAATAGTTTTAAGGGTAAGACAGCAAGACTTAATTTTTGTGTTGATGCTTCATGTGTGGATA
This sequence comes from Schizothorax lantsangensis, assembly GCA_027422415.1. NCBI lineage: Eukaryota > Metazoa > Chordata > Actinopteri > Cypriniformes > Cyprinidae > Schizothorax > Schizothorax lantsangensis. The sequence goes on along the minus strand of CM049847.1, from coordinate 28,604 downwards.
GATTGCACTAAAATAAATATCTCAAAGACAAAAGGCTGTTACTTAATTTCATGATTTTCATTTATTCCTATTATGATGACAAATCACAAAGAGTTGTCTTCACCTAAAAACATACACAGTCCAACAAACAATTGTGAACGACCATCTGAAATCTTGCTAAAATGACTAAAACTAACGGTGTAAGAAAAAATATATAATTTACAAAAGATTATTATTCTTAGATGTGCCATATCCCTAACAAAAATCTGTTGGCATTCAAAATAGTCATAAATGTTGTAGCACAGCTATTTACGCACATAGTATGAGAACTGTACATTGTAAAACCTACCATAGAAAATACATTACCAGTTTGTTAGACTCGAAAAGAAAGGAGGATAATAGTTGAAATAGCCTTGTACAACTCTTTCATGTTGAAAACACAGATGCTGCTTTAATTTTTTGGTAAACCATTTCAAATGCCATGCTACTTACAAAAGAGTCATATAGTCAAAATGTACAAGTTTTGTGTTCAAGGTGAGAAATTTACATCGATAAAGGTTTCATGAAAACAACTTGTATTCCCTCTGGCTGTTATACATCACGGGTCTGTCAAATGAGAAATGTTCAGTCATACATTTGAAAAACTTTTCTGAGGTAAAAAATGACATGTTTGTCACAAACACACCCGAAGAATTATCTACTCATGTGAGAAAAACACTGGGCTTCATTATCATCAGACTATTTTAAAGAAATTAAAGAATAAAACTAAAGTTTAATTTGAAGACCATAGACATCATGACTTACTTTAGCGACCCAGAATATGTTTAAAACTGTAGGTGTAATTATTTTACAGAGAAGTTTTAAGTGAAAATGTATATTTGTTCTTATACAGTACAGATATATTAACTACATGCTAGATTAAAATGAAAACATTTCTTAACAACAAAAAGTAAAAACAACATATACGATTTTACACATTTAAAATTTATAATAATTTACAATATTACTATTTTTAACAGTAATATTGAACTTTACACATCTTTCACACATACTTAACATCTTAACACGTCTGTATCAGTAAGATATTTGTCACAAACCGTCAGACACATCCAACAGGTTTGATAAGTAGGACTTATCGATTATTTGAACTATTTCCTCTGTCAATTATTTGATCATATCTTAGTAAAATACCCCTATATAGACCAGTTGTTTTTATTTTAATAAAATAAACCATTATAGTGTAAAAAATAAACATGCTGCATTTAAACACACGTTTAATAAAACCTTTTTTAAAGCGAGAGAGAAAGTCTAAACTGCTGTAATGATTCTGTGACACATTTGTAGGAATTAGTTTTGTTGCATACAACCTTATGACGACTAACTTGTAGTCTAATTTAACTCTGATTCATAAAGAAAGACTCTGTAACCGTCTTGCGTTCATCAGAGGATCATTTACCTACTTCTAATCCTCGGTTTGTTTAGAGCATCATGGTTTTAGGTTTGAAAGATCTAAAAATGTAGTTGTTAAAACAAAAGTCATATCGTTGTTTAATCAACCTGTTTTTCATCAGATACCCGGCGTGCTTCTAAAAGTTTTCATTTGTAAAAGTCTAAATGTTTAAATGTTTAAATGTAGGAGTGTGTGTGTGTGTGTGTGTGTGTGCGTGTTGACCATCCAGTGAACCATTCCAACAAACTTTTGACAGAGTTCACACACGCAGGTGTACGTCATAAAATAGCCACAATGTCTATGCTTTGATCTACGGGTTTTAACTAACCTTCTAACAAAATTTACGATGCCAGACCCCCTCAAAAACTAGTTAGTTTGCTAATGAGTTACAACGCATCAGTAATCATAAGTCCAGACGCCCAGATACATCCTGAGACGTGATATTTGCATTTCTCTGTTGTCTGTTTCAATTAATAGATAACGCACCGGCCCAGACCTTACGGCTGGAAAATCACAGAGAAATCCTGTTTGCGTCAGCATACACGCGCGTATGCGTACGTGCATGCTTTCAAACCGCCTCGGAAGTTAAGATTGACAAAATCATCGAGTAAAATAAACTTATTAAGTGTAAATAACTGAGTAAAACAATACAGAGGTTATGTTTAAAAGGACTCTTGTGTAGGTCAGTCTAATTTTTTATAGCACCATCATAGCGTGATGTCTTAAGTTTGACAAAATCAAAGACCGATTAAAGGACTAGACGAATTAAGCGCGAATAATTAAATAAAAATAAAGACCTGCGTATTAGTGATTTTTTGTTTAAAAGGAAAACTTGTATAAGCTAATTTTTAAAAGTCTGGTTATATCTTAACTTGACAAAAAACAAATATCTATTAAAGGAATCACTTGTGAATAACTAAATAAAATAAAGGCCTGTGTATTAGTGATTTTTTGTTTAAAAGGAAAACTTGTATATGCTAATTTTTAAAAGACTGGTTATATCTTAACTTGACAAAAAACAAATATCTATTAAAGGAATAGACGAATTAAGCAAATAAAATAAAATAAACAACGTTTTTCCTATGAACTAGAGTTGTTTGTTTAAAAGGAAAAACAGTTTTAAAAGTGAGAAGGTTTTCATTAATTAAAGAACTGGTAAAGATTTATTAAAATAACGGTTCGTTCTAATGTTAAAAACATTACTTTAATTATTTAATCTTTGGTCCGCCTCTGTTAGGGGACGGCCGTAGGCGTGGTTTGGGACCCCCGGGTCTCCAACCCTCATTTGGAGTTTGGCATCGATAGAGCACGGTCGTCTGTCGGATCAACTCTAGACACTCGGAGCTTTTTCGTTTTTCTGTCGTGACTAACTTGTAACGATAGACTAGGAGATTTTGACTACTGCTGGATAGTGCTGTTTTAACGAACAAACCCTCTGATATTCGTTTATTTTTAAGGCTCTTTTCTACTTTTAAACCGTATGGTCTTATTTCGCAACACGGTAAGATAAAACACCAATTTCTAGTGTTAACGATCGTGTTTGGTGCTTTTTTGTTAGATGAACAAACGTCTTTTTATTTAACTCTGTCAAACTATCTTGTAACGATAAAAAGAAAACTAATGTTTTATTTTCTAACTTTGCCAAACAATGTTTTAATTACAACAACACGTGTTGTAGAGAAAAACAAATCATTGCACGTTTTACACATATATCTGATGTGAAAAACACTTTAATAAAAACATCCCTTTAACACGATTTCACCATGTAAAGTTTAAATCACATAACAACGGCCCTCACACAAGTCATAAAAAACCCTAAAACACACACGCACGGATAATCAGCTCCTCATCTAGATGGTGGGGGTGGGTGGGGGTGTACAACAGGTGTCCAGACCAGATGTCCAGTTATGGTGGGAGGGATTGGGGGCTTACTGGGTGGGATTTTTATGAGGGGCAATAAATCAAATTTTTTGAGACAAGGTGCCCTGTATCTCTCTCTTATATTCCCATTCATATTTAAAAAAAATTAGCTCACCAGGGTGACTAGGAGCATGAAATTGTCCAGCCATGACTTTCTGTTCCACAGGATTATAAATATGAGGAACACAAAGGCCAAATTCCCTTAATCATCCATCACAATGAGAAAAAACTAAAAATATATTTCTGATGTGAAGAACAAGATTGTTGAGCATCACAAAATAGAAAGTGGCTGTAAGAAAAGAGTTAAAACATTGAAAATCCCCATTTCCACCATCAGGGTAATAATTAAGAGGTTCCAATCAACTAAAGATGTTAAAAATCTGCCTGAAAGAGGACGTGTGTCTATATCGTCCTAATGCACGCTGAGGAGGAGTGTTTGAGTGGACAAAGACTCTCCAAGGATCACAGCTGGAGAATTGTAGAGATTAGTTGAGTCTTGGGGTCAGAAACCTAAAAAAAAAAAATCAAACAGCCCCTACATCACCACATGTTGTTCGGGAGGGTTTCAAGGAAAATTGTCCTCACTCATCCAAAAACAAACTCCAGCAAATTCAGTTGTCAGACACGACTGGAACTTCAAATGGCACTGGCTTCTATTGTCAGATGAAACTGAAAAAAGAGCTTTTTGGCAGCAAACCCACCAGATGAGTTTAGTACAAACAGGGATAAAAAAGTACCCCATGTCCACGGTTAAATATACTGCTGGATCTTTAATGTTGTGGGCCTGTTTTTCTGCTGGAGGTCCTGAACATCTTGTTCAGATGCATGGCATCATGGATTCTATCAAATACCAACAGATAAAAAATCAAAATCTGACTGCCTCTGTTAGAAATCTTATAATGGGCCGTGTGTGGATCTTCCACCAGGACAACAATCCAAAACAAACATCAAAATAAACACAAAAATGGGTCACTGAGCACAAAATGAATATTTTACCATGGCTGTCTCTGTCCTCTGACCTGAACCCTGTAGAAGATGAGTGAGGTGAACTGAAGAGGAGAAGCACCGTCATGGAGCTGTGAATCTGAAGGATCTGGAGAGATTCTGGATGAAGAAATGGTCTCTGATCTCTTATCAGGTGTTCTCCAAACTCTTCAGGCATTATAGGAGAAAACTCAGAGCTGTTGTACTGGGAAAAGGACGTTGCAATAATTGGGTGCCAATAATTGTGGCCAACATGAAATAGTGAAAGCATTTATTTCACAATGAGATTTTCCCCCCACTTTCAATTGTTTTACTTCAATGATAGGTTGGAATTTTGTGAATTTTTTGAGTAAAAGATAAAAAGGATAAACAATGCAGATTTATTTTCACAGCTGCCTTTGCTCATATTTACCAAGGGTGCCAATATTAGTGGAGGACACTGTATATTTTTTACTCCAGACTGTATTTGGCAGGTATGCATTTCAACAAGATCTCCAATCGTCCTCAGGATAAAACAACATCTGGAAAGCCAATGTATAGGCTTTTGTTTCCCAAAGCCAACATTTTTTAAATACTTTACACGGCCATTAAAGTCACAGGCAACATATTGTTAGTTAAACAAATTTATTGATGTTCACAATTAAGTAACTAAAAAAATCTAAACCGTAAATGTAATTAGTGGTTCAGTCAAGAGGAGGTCTGAATCCAGCACAGCTGCCTGCAGCGTCAGGAAACTCTCGGCATATACGCAGGACAACACAAGACGGGATATCCACCCTGATCGTCCTGCTCAGATAGCCCCAGCACCAGCTCACAAAACTCCTCTGCGCCAAGCGCCTGTAACGCCTAATGAGAAAGACAGAGAAATGTGCCTTATCTGCTATGACTGTGAATTGATGACAAATGCTGTAATATTTATTTTGTTGATTTGTAATAAAAACATTACAGCTGTTTTCGTCTTAAAATAGTGTTTTCATTGAATGTGTTGTTTACTTAAATTTAATTGTAATGACCTGCTTTACAAAATAGCTATTGTACTGAACAAAAAATAATTACATATGTGACATAATACATGTATAAATCTTACTGTTCTTTTCCTCTGAGTCTCAAGGGGCCATAATCAGCTTTGTAAATATTAAGTGCATTCTGTAGTGAATACACATTCAGGCAAACAGGGTCGAAGCCTGGGTGATGGGTTATGCAGGTAACTGTGTCCGGTATCTGGTTAATACTTCTAACAATCTAAAAAACAAGAAAAATATACTTCTATTTATTATACATGCACTGCCGCTCAAAAGTTTGGGATCAGTAGGATTTTTATTGTTTTTAAAGAAGTTTCTTCTGCTCATCAAGGCTGAATTTATTTGATCAAAAATACGGAAAAAAACAGTAATATTTTTGCAATTTAAAAAAACAGTTTTCTATCTTAATATAGTTTAAAATGTAATTTATTTCTGTGATCAAAGCTGTATTTTCAGCATCATTACTCCAGTCTTCAGCGTCACATGATCCTTCAGAAATCATAATAATATGCTGATTTATTATCAATGTTGGAAACAGTTGTGCTGCTTCATATTTGACTGTTTTCATGATTCTTTGATGAATAAAAAGGGAAAAAGTTACTTTATTCAGTAAAAAGTTACTTTTATTCAGCAAGGATGTGCTAAATTGACACAAAGTGATAGTAAAGACTTGGGATTGTTAGAAAAGATTTATATTATTATTATTATTTTTATTTAAATGCTGTTCTTTTTAACTTTATATTCATTAAACAAATCATGACAAAAGTAGCACAGGTTCCAAAAAAACATATTAGGCAGCACAACTGTTTCCAACATTGATTATAAATCAGCATATTATTATGATTTCTGAAGATCATGTGACACTGAAGACTGGAGTAATGATGCTGAAAATACAGCTTTGATCACAGAAATAAATTACAGTTTAACACATATTCACATAGAAAACCATTATTTTAAATTACAATAATATTTCACAATATTACTGTTTTTTCTGTATTTTTGATCAAATAAATTCAAATAAATTTGAGCAGAAGAATCTTCTTTAAAAACCAATAAAAATCCTACTGATCCCAAACTTTTGAGCGGCAGTGTACATATTTACACACACAGATGTATACACACACACACACACACACACACATACACATACATACATGCATAAATATAAATTATAAAATAAAAATTATATGAATATATACATGTAAATATTTTCTAAATATATACTGTATGTGTGTGTATTTATATACACATTATAAATATACACAGTAGACAAACATATGTAAACAAAAACTTTTATTTTGTATATATATATATACAGTATATATATATAAATAAATGAGCAATGTCACACGAGTAGACGTGAGATATGGCTGTATATCAGCACGGCTGTGATTCTGTCGTAGGTAATCACAGTGTGCTATACAACCATACCTCACATCTACTCGTGTGATATTGCATTTATACAACAGTTCGACAGCACGAGTGTGTAAATACTAGGGCTGAAATGATTCCTCGAGTAACTTGAATACAAAACATCTGCCTCGAGACTTCGTTTAGTCCATTTACTGTAACTACACAAGGAGCACTGTGTTTCCCCAAAGACCATTATTACTGACGCAACACCTGATAAACACTGGACCATAGACTGTAAAAAAATTAATTAAAAAAGGACATATTTAAGACCATAAATTAATATGGTAATATAGTTATGATGTCCCTAAGTTAGCTATGTTTTGTGAAAGACACGCACACACTCCCCATACAGTTATGCATAAAAATAACACAGAAAGTTAGTTAAGTCAGTATCACACGAATAGTGCCAGTTTTCACCTCTAAAATCAGCATGATTACAAATGTGATACTGATTTTATACAACAGTTCAATAAACAAGAAATAAATTAAATAGGCCTACATCTAAATGCCTCTTCAGAAGCAGCTTCTGTGTTCAAAGATGAATTTTGATACTGATATCATCTTATTATTCTAACTGTCTGATTAAATGTAAGAATTTGACTCAAAAGATGATGCACACTTTTTGAAAAAAAAAGGGCTTTATAAAGGTAAAAATGGCCATAAAATGGAAAAAATTAATTTAAACTTTTACTGGAATAGATTAATTTCTATCACTGCTGTGAACTGACCACACACAGAATATGAAGGATATCAAAAACAAGATATCACACACACACACAAGTACGTAAAGAGACATTTAAGAGGGTTTATTCTCCAAATAACTCTAATTACATGTTGCAGAAAAATGTGTTTAGAAATTGTGTATGTACTCTTGTTCTTGTTCCAAGTTACCTTCCTGTCCACTGATTTATGCCTCTCACAAAAGCCACAAAGCCTTCCAAGACGACAGTAAAGGCTTATGTCATGCTTGAGCTTTAGTTAGTCTGAAACTTGAAAGTTAAGTTGCATAACATAAATACAATGTTTAGGTATTATTATTATTTATATTACTATTATTTTAATTTATGCCTTAGTTTTAGTTTGTACCATTTACCTTTTTTAAAGTAATGTAAAATTGATTTTTGAATTTTTTATTTAATTTTTTTATTTATATTTTATTTATATTGCATTTTGGCAATTAAATGCATTAAATGGGTTTAGTTTTCAAGGTAATTAATGTATGCAATTTCAGCAATAAAAATGTTAATTTTTCTAAAAAGGAAACAAATTAGTTGTTTATTTTAAGAGACCTATCTTATTTTCTCTTGTATATTTAGTATTGCTCTTTTATAAAGAAAAAATACTTCTTATCTGATTACTTGAGTAATCGATGGAATAATTGGTAGAATACTCGATTACTAAAATAATCGATAGCTGCAGCCCTAGTTAATACATAAAAAAATAACAACAGTGTCATTAAAAGCCCTCTTTGTGCATAACTACTTCCTTCTGCCAGGAATTCAGCTCTAAAGTTTACAGTTTATCTGCTGAGACCAAGCCTTCATTACTAATTCCAAATCGTCACTTTAGAACTAGTAACGAAGGAACCTTGAGTTGCTTCATTAAAAGCTTATTGTATAACCGTGAAAAGCAGTGTATTATATATTGTAGAGTATTATGAGAGAGAGATTGACTCAGTGAGTGCGATTACCTGCATCTGATACAGCATTCATTCTTCATATCAATCTCATATTCACAATAAATCATTAGTTTGATCTCTATCCTCTTATCCGTTAAGGGTGCTTCTGATGACAGCAGTGCTCTGTGCATTTGTTGGCTGCACACAAGCTTTTTGAAAGAAAAAAATATCTTCCTTGTTCAAAACTGCACTTTAGTATTTTTCAATTTAAAAGTCTTTACTGCTGACTTGAAACAGTCTCTTGTCGACATCTAATAGTGGAACAATGTAACTAAAAATCATCACAAACACACACACACTGTTTCCTAATAATAAATACTATTATTATTTATATAAAATATTATTTATTGAAAAATAATATTAAATAAGTAAGCAATAAGGTACGAGAGGCAGTGCTGTATCGTGAATAAATCACAGCTGAAGGGCGTTGTTTGGCACGATGCGAAGCAGAGATTTATTTACGATATAGCACGGCCTCTCGTACCTTATTGCTTTTCTAAAACGGTTACCACACAATAAAAAATAATAAAACCAAAAGCGTATGTATTGATGTTACTTTTTTTAAGCAAGTTCGTTAAATGCTGTCCTTCTGCTAAAAAAATAGTTCCTGACAGCAACAGTAAACGGCAAGAGAATGTTCCTCATCTAATGGAGCTTAAATAAAAACAGAGAATATGAGCTCTTATCATCCGCTGTCATTTATTGATTTAACACCATATATGATATTTTCTCACACACATACATCTGCTTATCTCTCAGCATGAGAAAACGTCTGTTTTCCGTCTTTTAGTTTTAAAACAGAGCGATTTGCGGCACAGCGCGAGTTTCCAAGTGTCATTATAGTGTAAACTGATGGAGATATAGACATACAGAACCCTACCTGAAACAGAAAACTAATAAATACAATAATATTCCCTTCTTACTTCGGAACATGTAGTCTTTCACACAGACGCGTGCTGCACAAAACTAGGGTTGTCACGATACCATAAAAATGTCTTACGATACTATACCAGCTGAAGTATCACGATACCAAGTAGTATGACGATACCATGCAGTATTGTGTTAATTTAAAATTCAATTCTACAAAATGAATCAATTTCATAAATAAATAGATGTAAATGAAAACAGACAATATTTTTCTCTGAATACTTAATTAATGTGAATGAATGACTGGCTATTGTTATCCATGAAATTATCTAAACAAATCTTAGCACTGCACAGAAGCTGCATGAAGTGACATTTAGATGTGGCATTTGTACATTTAGACTGTATTTATAATTGCATAAATAAAGTTATGAGATTAATGTTTTAAATACTAAATTCTGAATATAGAAATATGTTGGAAAATAATGTAATATGCCTACTTTTAGATGGGAAACTTCAAACGGCCAGCAGGTGGCAGAAGTTCGTTATTGAATCACTGAGTCATTCAAACGATTCTTTCAAAACGGCTGAATCCTTCAGAAGCGAATCAAATGACTGTTTTTATGAATGGTTCAGTGAATCAGTGATTCGCCCAAGACAACGCGGATTTGGATTCGAACACAGAAACGAAACAAAAACAGCACTCTTGCTCGTGTCATATTGCCGAACTGTCAGGAGCATTTTTTGCACGCATATCTTGAAATTTCCAAGTTAGCAGCATGTATATTAAAACATAACATTATAAATGAATAAATATATATATATAATGATAAGAACCAAGTGCAAAGCCGCTATGTTGATGAATGGAATTGCGTTCGTGATCGCAAAGATGCTTCCAGAAACGAAATAGTTCACCTGTTCTAGAAGTGGTCAAATGAATAAAACTACGATAATACTTTCTTGCAAGATATTATGATGTTGAATAAGTGATGCTTGAGCTGCTGTTTTTTAAAATGACATCAGACGGTCTGAATCAGACCCTTTCTTCTGATAAACTGCAGCATGAACAACGACGTGCGAGTGAACTTCTCATTGCAAACTGAACTGAAGCGTCGGGAAACACTCAATACCATATAAAGCGTATACACAGACTATACTACACAGAGCACAGCAGAAAGACATTTGGGAATCAACTTGTAATGTTTCTGCTGGCATGCATGTTCAACGTTTGAACGTTTAAAACAGTGTTGCTGCCGTGCATACTACATATCTTACGGTACTACCTTATGGACGATACTACCGTTTAAAAAATGCGATGGCACCGCGGGTATTTTTAAGCTTTAGTATCGCGATACTACCGTAGTACCGGTGTATCGTGCAACCCTAGCACAGGGCAGTCGTGGCCTAATGGATAGCGAGGGGACTTGTAAGCGGAAGGTTGTGGGTTCGAATCTCAGGTCCGGCAGGGATTGTTGGTGGGGGGAGTATCCTCCTTCAATACCACGACTGAGGTGTCCTTGAGCAAGGCACCGAACCCCCAACTGCTCCCCTGTAACATGGCTGCCCACTGCTCCGGGTGTGTGTTCACTTAGGATGGGTTAAATGCAGAGAATACATTTCACTTCTGGTTATATACTCTCTATGTAATCGTGTATGTGACAAATAAAAATAATCTTAAAAAAAACATCAACACATCTCCACATGAGAAGCGTTTATAAGATGGGGGGGAAGGGCGTGGTCTAAAAATTAAAGATGAAAGATGCAACATAACGCCAGCAGGGGTCACTCATACTTCATTAAATAAATAACAAACACTTAATTCTGCCGAAATACATAATACATTAAACAGTTTTGATGCTATATTATTGATTGTTTATGTTGCTAAGGGTGTTGCTCAGTGATACACAGAACGGTTGGGTGAAGCGGTCATAGCCGTGCTGTATCGTGAATAAAACACAGCAGCTGACCAATCTGAATCGAGGACTGGAACTAACCGTTTTATAAACAACAACAACAGCCATCATAAAAGTAGCTAAGCAATTCAGTCAAAAGTACAAAGACAGCGCTCTGATATACAGCATTGAAATTACATTAACAAGATTTTGCCAAAACTATTTTGCTCTGGAACAAATAATAGATTAATGAGATCAAATACTGCCCGTTAGATTTGCCCAAAACGAATTATATCTCATGTTAACCACTATAGAGACATCAGAGCCAGCGGCAAATTCCAGAAGATCTGGCCGAGGTGAGGCGCTCTCTCAGCGGGTTCATGAGCGCAGAACAGCCGCTGAACCGCTGGAGCTCACATCTCCGAAAACGTCGACGCAAATTTTCAAATACACTTTATATTTATTAACAAACCGCATATTTGAAGTCCAAACAGGTACACTCTTGCCTAAAAATCTCTTAAAACTACATTCCGTGACACAAAAACAGTTTTACATGACATACATGACACAAACTGTGAAGCGGTTGGGGGAGCTCTGTTATCACTCTAATATCGCACTCTTATCAGCCAATCAGATTTGAGGACCAGAAAGAACTGTTGTAAAAATATATATATATATACACACATACACACACAAACAAATGTATGTAAAAAAACATTCTGTGCCTTGTACTTACCTCAGGAATCTCCAAACAGCATATATTTTCTTTTTCCGTTGGCATAACAGCACAGTTTTCACAGGTACACCTACAGATTATTGATAGCAAGTGATTTATTTTAATTTTATTTACAAGACAGCAGTGTGTAACTGACAACGTAAATGTTTCAATTTACAGAAAATGTTGAACGAACAAAGGTCCAACACTCAGCAAACAATATTTTAATAACAATATATTATTATTTTTTTAATAATATAACTGTGGTAAGTACGAGTTCATAAACCTAACTTGTCACATCCAAGACATACAGTATAAACCTTATGTAGTACACATTATTGTTTCACATAGTTGGTAAATATTTTAATTTTGAGTAATAACTTTCTGTAACGTCTTTGGTTACATTAAAATAAAAAGTTAGAACAACCTCACAAATTCCCCAACAACCTTGGGGAAGTCATGGCCTAATGGTTAGAGAGTAACACAAAGGTTGCGAGTTCGAGTCTCGGGTCTGGCAGGGATTGTAGGTGGGGGGAGTGAATGTACAGCGCTCTCTTCCACCTTCAATACCATGACCGAGGTGCCCTTGAGCAAGGCACCGAACCCCCAACTGCTCCCCGGGCGCCGCAGCATAAATGGCTGCCCACTGCTCCAGGTGTGTGTTCACAGTGTGTGTGTGTGTTCACGGCTGTGTGTGTGCACTTAGGATGGGTTAAATGCAGAGCATGGGCACAAATTCCGTGTATGGGTAACCATACTTGGCCACATGTCACGTCACTTTCACATAAATTCGAAAGAAACATAATTGACGATAAGGACTTACCATGCTGTCACAGGCTGGACCATCCTTGGTGTTTGAGGTGTAGTCGGTTCATCGTCTTGAAATTCGGGATCAGACTCTGGCTCGAACATATATGGTTGAAACGCTCCGGTTGCCATTTCTCCACATTGGCAGTTTTCAAAGCAATTCCCCTCACGTACTGATGGGGGAGTCGAAAGTTAGTTACTAACCAAAACTGTTATCTAGTCATAGCAGTGGGCGTTTACTTCCAAGTCTTCATTGGTCCCACCCATAAAAACAGAGCATTTCTCAAGCCAGCCTCAAAACCAGGGTGGAAAATAGCCTGGTGCGCTGACACAGAACAGCGTACGCTATTTGCAACCGGTGGATATTCTCCAAAATGGTGCTACGCTGACGATACGGAATCGCAGAAGAGACGAATTGTTGAATAAAGTCGTTATTTTTGTTTTCTTTGCGCAGAAAAAGTGTTCTCGTCGCTTCATTAAATTCAGATTGAACCACTGATGGCAGATGGACTATTTTGACGATGTCTTTCATAATTTTCTGGGCCTTGACGGTGTTATTTAATTGGCAGTCTATTGGCGCTTTTCCACTGCGTGGTACGACTCGGCACGGCACGGCTCGGTTCGGCTCGGCTCGGTTTGCGTTTCCACTGCAGTTTAGTAAAGCTTTAGAGTAGGCGGGATTATTCACATGTCGTTACAGTTGTGCACCTCTACTGCCATGACTCCTGAAAAACTTTTTCATTCCGCATCGCTTCAAGCTCTCGCTGGATCCTCTCCTTGGCTATCAATGAGAGGAACGTCTGTATTTCCCCAACAGACAACGAAAAAAAAGGTGCGCTCATTCAAAACAGTTGCGTTCGATCCTTCGCTGGCTGTGCTGATTTAAATCAAGCGGGTCTGTTGTGTCTCGTGCCGCAAGTTCAATGACACAGTTATAGTGACGATACTCTCCGGCCAATTAGTGATCAGCAGAGTTTACACATCACGTTTTGGTAACGGTATGGTTAACCTCAACCAAGGTGGTACTGAAGAAAGTACCAGGTACTGTACCCAGTGGAAAACCCCCCAAAAGTGAACCGTACCGAACCGTACCGTGCCATGCAGTGGAAAAGCGCCAAATGGGACAGTCACAAGCCTTTCATCCAAAATATCTTAAATTGTGTTCAGAGGACGAACGAAGCTTTTACGGGATTGGAACGACATGGGGGTAAGTGATTAATGACAAAATATTCATTTTGTGGTGGAGTAACCCTTTAAAACCACCTCAAGCACAGTTTGTTTCATTTGTATTGTTTTATTCTATTGCATTTGTCCTTCGTTTTATTTATTACAAGGAGTTAATTTTTTTCAATAATTTTGAGGATTTTTTTTTTTTTACTAATATTAGATACCCTAGTATTCTGTGGCATTGAGAATTGGTAAATTTCGCTGGTCTCTAAAATGTAGATGTCATAGCAACCTTATTTACATAACATATATATGATATATCACTGTCTTTAAATAAATCACTCAGAAAAAAGTTTTGGTTATATGGCCCACACTCATAATCACGTTAAATAATCATTATAACAATATTGCCAAAATAATCGTGATTACGATTTTTGCCATAATCGAGCAGCCCTAGTGTCACATGATCATTTAGCTACAGGCACACTAAATATGGTTCTGTATTTGATTTGGCCACTGTAGTAAAGCCATGGTTAGTCACCAGAATTACGAGCCCATTACATAAGGACAAAACCGTACATCTAAAAAGCCGACATAAATAGCAGTAGCATTTACAATAACAGTGTATCTAAAAAGTATTAGACAACTACAAAGAAAAAAACTGAACGTCCTGCAAGAGTCATGCTTGCATAGGATCCTCTTCAGTAATTTTTTTGGGGGTCTGATTCGGGCTCAAATTGATAAGGCAATATTGATGCCTTTGTTGACAATACACCAGAACACATGCATACATGAGTGAAGAAAGACTTTGAGAATGAAACCAACCTGTTTGTTCCTCGGTATCTTCACGTTTGACTCTAAAATCTTCTTCAATCGTCATCTCTTCCCTCTCCTCTTTAATAAACGCCATCTCTGTTTGTTCCTCAGTATCTTCACGTTTGACTCTAAAATCTTCTTCAATCGTCATCTCTTCCCTCTCCTCTTTAATAAACGCCATCTCTGTTTGTTCCTCAGTATCTTCACGTTTGACTCCAAAATCTTCCTCAATTGTCACCTCTTCCCTCTCCTCTTTAATAAACGCCATCTCTGTTTGTTCCTCAGTATCTTCTTGTTTGACAGTAAAATATTCTTCAATCTTCATCTCTTCACTCTCGACTTTAATAAATGCCATCTTTATAACAGTGACACGTGGATCTCAGTTGCTTCAGCAGGAGTTTTTCTGTGTGTTTAAGATGAGAATAATTAACAGACAGATCTCTGTGTTCGTCTCAATCAGCTCCCTAGTTCAGTAGTCAGCACACTAGTAAGGGAGTCAGTCAGAGGGAGAGTTAATGGACTTAAATTACCTGATTAGACAAAAACACACAAAACTAGCACATTAAAATATTAAAAGAACACAGATCAAACAGACATTTCATATATAGGCATTTATGATTTACATTTATCATGCACTGATTTGTAGATTATGTGTAATAGATTAGACTTTCATGAAAACAGGCAGTTGATTTGTAGAAGCTGTCATTACACACAGGGGCGGATCTAGAAAATTATTGATAGGGTGGCAACACCAAAGCAAGTGTTACGGGGCGAACGAGACGCGAGACGTACGGATCCATGTGCAAAGCTTTATTAAGAGACGTGATCATGAAACAGGCATGGATTCAATAATGGCAAACAGGTACAACACAGGCATGACAAAGAGTAATCCTAGGACAAGCATGGGTCTTCGATCAGCGAACAATATCCAACAGGGCAAGGCAACGAGATAATCCAGGTACACAAGCAACAGTCCAAGCGAGGTGCAAACAGAGTCCGAAACAGCAGGTAAAGGATTAATCCAAGATACACAGGCAGGAGATCAGGAAACAACAAGGCAACACGAAATGACTAGACTTAGACTAGAACTAGAAACTAGGACTGGAAACGTGAAATGGCTCTGTAGTGTAGCTATCGCTAGAAGAGTGATATACGCTAGACAATACTCTGCAATCTGAAAGAAGAAGTCCAAGGCTTATAAAGCGTGTCAGAATGGATTCAGCTGTGTATGTGTAACCAGTGCATTCAGCTGTGTGTGTGCAATCGGTGCAACGGATCATGGGAACTGTAGTCTGGAGTGACATGTAAAAGTCTGTGTGGTGTGAGAGGCAATGTAAAGAGAAGATAATATCTGGTGGTGACCAATCGGAAGTGCATGGACAGGATTCGTGACAAAGCCGCCCCCCAAGGAGCGGCTTCCAGACGCTCCTATACAATTCAGTAGGGCGGAGCAGGGGGAGGGACGGAGGGCCAGGTCCATGTGGAAGTGGAGTGGCCAGGGACCGAGGTAGAGCCGGCAGAGCAGCGCACCAAGGCGGAGAAGGGAACCAGGGGAGAACCAGCAGAGCAGAAAGCAGGGCGGAGCAGACGGAACTGGAGACCACCAGGGCGGAGCAGACGGGACTGGAGCCCACCAGGGCAGAGCAGAAGACCACCAGGCCGGAGCAGAAGACCACCAGGCCGGAGCGGACGAAGCAGAAGACCAACATGGCAGAGCACAAGACCACCAGAGACGGGACAGAAGACCAACAGACTGGAGCAGAAGACCACCAGAGCAGGACATAAGACCACCAGAGCGGAGCAGACGGAACGGAAGACCAACACGGGGAAGCAGACTGATCAGGAAACCATGGCAGAGACAGAGATCTAGGGAGAGCAGAGACAGACAACACAGGCAGTGCATTCATGGTCTCAGGGACCGTGGCAGGGAACACAAAAAAAAAAATCATTAATAGGCTCCCTGACTGAAACTGGACAGAATGACAGTTCATAGACAGGGTTACTGACTGAAACGGGACAGGCTGACAGTTCAAATTTGGGTTCATTGACTGAAACTGGACCAACAGACAATTCAAAATCACGCTCTTTGGTTGAAATGGGACAGACATATGGTTCAAAGTTAGACTTCTTGACTGAGACAGGATAGGTAGTAGTGTTGGGCGTTATGGTCATTTTTCATATCGTCATATCGCCAGCCTGTGAGATCACCGATACATGATATTATCATGCATGGGTGGGTGTGGGCAAGAGAGAGACTCTCTGTACTTGTCATAGGCTATTTCATAACTATTTAGTGATTTTAAACCGCGCATGCGTGAGAGAGAGAGAGCCTGGAAGTACCAATAACCGAAAAAATATACTTTCAAACATACTGAAAAACTAACATGTTAAATATACAAATATTTAAAACAGCTAGTTCATATTCGGATACAGCAGTCAGCAGTTTTAAAGAGCAACAGTTTATCTGTCACGATGCACACACGAGGGAGGAACAGGAACACGCAGACGAGGACGTAAACTCAAATAATAATATTTAATGGAGGCAGGACAAGGCATGACTGACATGGACAGGATACACCGGGGAAGCAACGAGTAGACCAGACGAAATCAAACTCAAAAGACAGGACTAATATACACAGGGTAATTAACACATAACGAGACAAACACAGCTGGAACATACTTAACTCATAATGACATGAAACAAGGACAGGAAACAAACCATATATGGACACAAGAGGCGGGAACAGATGACACACACAACAGAACCCTGACATAACTCCCCCCTCCCGAAGGCGTGTCCCACGCCGTAACAGTTCCACCGGGGAGGGGGGGTGGGCACTCTGGAGGCCCCTCAGGATAAACACGGACAGGAACACAGGACGGGGACCTCCAGAGCAGAACAGACAGACAAAGGAGGCCATGGCGGAGCTGGAAGCTCAGGAGGCCATGGCTGTGCAGGGGGCTCAGGAGGCCATGGCGTAGCTAGGGGCTCAGGAGGCCATGGCAGTGCAGGGAGCTCAGGAGGCCATGGCAGGTGGTCCTTGTGGCCTTGGCCTCGGTCCCCTCGGCCCGGCCCCTACAACCGAAACCCTATATACCTCCCAAAAAAAACTTCCCTGGGGAAGTTAGGGGGTATCAGAGCCCTCCGGGGCTAGACACACAGGACAGTACATGGATATCCCTCCAGGGCTAAACACACAGGAACAGGACAGGACAGACCTCCGGGGCTAAACAGACAGGGACAGGACAGGACAGCCCTCCAGGGCCAGACAGACAGGACAGTACAAAACAGGAACGCCCCTCCAGGGCCAGACAGACAGGACAGCAGCCTACAGGAACCGCTTCCACCTCCACGACAAGGGGGCAGGCGGCTAGAATGGCCTCCATGGCCACAACAAGAGGAGACGCCTGCCCCAGACGAGTCTCCGTGGACAAGACATGACAAGACAAGGTGAGTTTAAAATGTTCCAGTGGGCACAACACGACTTAAAAACGGCACTCCTGGCCGTAACAGGTGGACTAGATCCACTGGGCTAGGGATTGCGCCGGCCAGCGGGCATGAGTCAGTGCCAATCCGGTGGGCTTGAGTCAGCGGCGATCCGTCGGGCTTGAGTCAGCGGCGATCCGGCATGCTTGAGTCAGCGGCGATCCGGCGGGCTTGAGTCAGCGGCGATCCGGCATGCTTGAGTCAGCGGCGATCCGGCGGGCATTGAGTCAGAGGCGGGCCGGCGGGCATCGAGTCAGCGGCGGGCCGGTGGCGTGATCTCCCGCGAATGGCGCACTTGGGGGAGCGGCAACCCGGGAACTAGGCAACCCGCCATCGGGCTCGGGAGAGCCACCACCGGCGGCAGATATCTCCCGCGATCGACGGGCATGAGGGCTCGCGGCCAGAGGACTTGCAGCACTCGTGGCGATCCCGCCGAACTCCCACGCCGTCCTGCAGTGGGCTATGGCGGGAGGACGAGTGGCGACTTCCTTGCCATGGGACAAACAAACAAGAACAAAACACACTGTTGAAAAACGGAAAACAAAACGGGGTGAATGGGCGCCGCTTACAATTTGGTCTGGTCTTCTGTCACGATGCACACACGAGGGAGGAACAGGAACACGCAGACGAGGACGTAAACTCAAATAATAATATTTAATGGAGACATCAAGGCAGGACAAGGCAGGACTGACATGGACAGGATACACCGGGAAAGTAACGAGTAGACCAGACAAAATCAAACTCAAAGACAGGACTAATATACACAGGGTAATTAACACATAACGAGACAAACACAGCTGGAACATACTTAACTCATAATGACATGAAACAAGGACAGGAAACAAACCATATATGGACACAAGAGGCGGGAACAGATGACACACAACAGAACCCTGACATTAACACTAAATGTTGGACAAAAATGAACATGTTAAATATAAAAGTATTTTCAGGTAAGTTCATATTAATCAGGTAAAGTTAAATTAAACGGATAGACAGGCTACATCAGTCATACAGCGCTCCGGACCGCGCGCCCCATGACGAGTCCAGTTTTAGACTGATAACTTATTAACTGCATATTTTTAATAATAACATTGATGAAGAATAAGCATCCATGTGTTTTGATAATGTGCTGTAAAGAAAACGAAATGCTGCCAGTGCAGTTTCGTCATGTTCATTCATAGCTCGAAGCTGTTTAAGAAGATGTCTCTTTTTGCAGTATTATCACCCTGCAGTTCAATTTTGATGTGGGCTTAGTTTTAGAGTCCATTTTTAAAACATTTCCAATGAGGAGAAGAAGCCTAAAGGCCCGGGTATACTTCACTTTCCGCGTTCCGTTCCTTTCTGTCTCACGCACAGCCTCGTCTGCGCAGCATCAATCAAGTATACTCAGCCGCTGAAGAGTGCGGACGGACGAGCTCAACACATGCGCAGGACCACCAACTTGACTTGCGCGGTCTCAAACAATTGCCTGCACTCGGACGGGGTGCACGACTGTCCGCGAGCCCTCTTGATGACTAAAATGATGTAATGAAGACGCTGCGCGGACGGCCGAAGTATACTTTGGCCTTAATCCTCATTTGCGCGTGTGTGTGAAGTGCGGCGCTGAGGTGAAATAGCGGGCAATTTGATAGCCCAATAATAATAGGCCGCCTAACAATAATAATAGCCTAATAATGATAATAGTTTATACATTAATAGGAGATTGAGCCTAATATCATCGACAAAGATATTTGCTATCGTCGATATCTCTGACTATCGTCGATACACGATACTATCGTCACAACCCTAATAGGTAGATAGTTCATTAATGGTCTCTTTGGCAATGACAGGGGTAATGGGACAGACATAGAGTGCATTATAGTTTCTGAGTTCATGACAGGCAGGGTTAAGTGTTCAAAAACGGGTTCTTGGGCTGTGGCAAGGCTACTAGAGCCTACAGGGAGCTCGGGAAAGGTTTCTTTTCAAACATATGGTTCAACATCAGACACAATGATTAAATCAGGACCGACAAATAGTTCAAATTCAGATTCCTTGACGGAAACAGGCAGGACAGACAGTTCAAAACCAGACACCATGGCTGGTTCAGAACAGGACGAGAGTTTAGAGATGGCCTCCTTGCCCGGTTCAGAACAGGACAAAGTTCATAAGCGGCCTTCATAGCCATGACAGGACAGGACGAGAGTTCAAGGACAGCCCTTCTGGCTGCGACAGGACAGGCAGAGAGTTCACAGATGGCCTTTATAGCCATGACAGGACAGGACAAGAGTTCAGGGACAGCCCTTCTGGCTGCGACAGGACAGGCAGAGAGTTCACAGAAGGCCTCCATAGCTGTGACAGGACAGGACGAGGCCTCTATAGCCATGACAGGACAGGAAGGGAGTACATCATAGAGTACCACTGACAACTCTGGAGGTTCTGCAGCAGATGCCACCAGCTCTGGAGGTTCTACAGCAGTCTCATTAGAAAACAAGGAGAGTTCAGTGACAGTCTCTACAACCACGACACGACAGGCTGAGAGTACATTGCTGAATGCCACCACCATACAAGGAGCTGAAGCGAGCACCGCCCTTGAAAAGCTGCTGGATCCTTTTGTGCCAAGTATTCTGTTACAGAGCCGATGAGACGTACGGATCCATGTGTAAAGATTTTTTAAGAGACGTGATCATGAAACAGGCATGGATTCAATAATGGCAAACAGGTACAACACAGGCATTACAAAGAGTAATCCTAGGACAAGCATGGTCTTCGATCAGCGAACAATATCCAACAGGGCAAGGCAACGAGAAAATCCAGGTACACAAGCAACAGTCCAAGCGAGTGCAAACAAGTCCGAAACAGCAGGCAAAGGGGTAATCCAAGATACACAGACAGGAGATCAGGAAACAGGAAAGAACAAGGCAACACGAAATGACTAGACTTAGACTAGAACTAGAAACTAGGACTGGAAACGTGAAATGGCTCTGTAGTGTAGCTATCGCAAGAAGAGTGATATACGCTAGACAATACTCTGCAATCTGAAAGAGGAAGTCCAAGGCTTATAACCGTGTCAGAATGGATTCAGCCGTGTATGTGTAATCAGTGCATTCAGCTGTGTGTGTGCAATTGGTGCAATGGATCATGGGAACTGTAGTCTGTAGTGACATGTAAAAGTCTGTGTGGTGTGAGAGGCAATGTAAAGAGAAGATGACATCTGGTGGTGAGCAAACGGAAGTGCATGGACAGGATTCGTGATAGCAAGTGTAGTTTTGGGAATTTATAGCCTGACATACACCATTGTTGTTCACAAATAGCATTACCACAAAGTAATCATCTATACATGTATTTTTATTATAGAAATTTATTATAGAAAATATCTTTTTGCAAACAGAAAAAAAGGTTTGAATGCAGATCCTTGTGTAAGATAACAAAAAAAAATAAATAAAAATATATAGAATAAATAAATCTTGTTATAATAGTGCTTTATATCAATACAACCTAAATATATATATGGGTCATTGACGTATAAGGATTTTCGACAGGCAAATTTTTAAATAGAAAAAAATATAATATATTTTGTAGTTGTTCAAACATAAGAAGGTTGTGTACACAAATTCAATATTCAAATTTTAAATTAAGTGATTTTAGTGTTTTTTCATCTAGATTAATCGGCCATAGCCTTAAAAATGTCATGTGGTGCGACCATGATTTATATTAAAATTAATTAATTTCCTTAACATGCTTAATTTTTTTAGATGTCTCAGTAATTAAAGTGTTTAGAAAAAGTATTTGCATTTCTTTTGCGTTTTTGTAAATTATCTCGTATTTTTGTTCTATAATTTCATAGTAGCCTTAATTGTAGTTAGCAGACTTATTTATTTTTCTGTAAATTGCATAAAACTGATAAAAATATTTTAAAAAACACTTAAGCATACTATAGCAGTGATTCATATTTCATCCACAGAAATTAGATAATTTATTTTTAAGTTAATATAGTTATAGCTATTATTGGTCGCACCACATGACGAGTGGTTTCTCAAAATGACACAAAGACATAAAATAGTGTTTATTGACATCTTTTCACAGTTGAATCAAGATACCTTCTGATGTTCAATCATGTTTATTCTGTGGTATAAATAGTAAGAGATGATTGGTTCACATGCCGCTTGAACTGAGGTGCTACAGCAATCTGTCACAACATATTAAAGAGCCACAAAACAGTATTTGTTGTTTGAATTTCTTTAAAAATGACAAAATTTGAACTCTGAGACTTTGTTTATACCGAAGGTAACCTGCTCTGTCTTGTATGTCGGCGTGTTGTCAGTGTCTTCTTTGCTCTGTGATGTATTTTTTCACTGCATGAGAACGTGATGAAAACATGGCATTAAAGTGCCATGGTTGTCGGACATAGCAACAGTAACTAAGGGTGCGGGTCTTTGAAAGGTCAATTTAGAGTAGTGGAAGGTTGCTGGCTCAGGTTCTGAGATGAAATCATAAACATCTTTCTTACAGCAGAAAATTACACCTGGAGTTTGTGCTTGACTGGGCAGGGTCATTAAAAACATACTGCCTATGGCGCACGTTTATTTTACTTTGCTTGGCAGTGGAATCTGGTAAAATAGATTAAAATATTTATTAATAAATATATAATAAATTACTAATAAATGCATAATTACCAAACTAAAATTAGATGCTCTAAATTATTATTTTTTACATTTGTTCTCATGCTGTACAAAGATTAAACATAAATCGCCCGAAATGACACAAATTGCATAAACATATATTCCAAATTATATTAAAATAAAGTATTTTGTGTATATAAACCATTAATTGAATATAAAAGCACCAAAACTGCCAATCTGGGACAAATCTATAATGGAAAACACTCACGCACCACATGATATTTGGTCGCACCACATGATATTTGGTCGCACCACATGGTTTGCCACAAATATTTGAGTTACTGTTATTAACAGAGTCTAGCAGCAACTTCACAGCAAGAGCCTAGCAAGCCAAAATATACATGTTTTTTTAAACAAGGTGGCTTCAAGACAAGCCAGCATAATTTTTCTTTCAAACTTTTTAGTCTGGTTATTACAGCTTTTTTTCTTGATTGCTAACACACAAGTCATGAAACAATTCTTCATTTTCTCACACCTATAAACGCAATATCAAAACACCAACTTGCACAAACCTCAAACTTCCAGGTCAAAATAAAACATTCTAGTCAAACATCAAACTTTCTTCTGTCTAAATCTGATGATGCACAAAACTTATCAAATAATACACAGACTAATATAATTATCCGATTCACGAACAAATGTTAACTGTGTATTTGACTCACAAAGATCCGGTTCATAAGAGTCGTTTGTCAGAGCATTTGATTCAACTGAATCTCAACTGGTTTTTAAAAAGTTGTGTTACAGTTATTCTATCATTACTTACACGCCAGAGATCAACAGTGTGTTTATGATGAACTATAAGTTACAGGGAGCGAGATGAGATGCATCTTTACTGTTACTCATCTGTGGATGTGCTTTACTATAAATATAACAATGCTCATTACTGTTATTAGATAAATTATAATACTACATTAAAACATATTTAATTAATTTCAAAGTTCTCTATAAGACTGTCTGAACGGTCAGTATTAATTTAAACACTTTAAAGGATTAAAAACACAAACCTTTCTTCAGCAGAAACACAGATGCAGGAGCTTGGCGCAGACTTATGACGTCACGTCGCCACGCCAAAATAAAAGTCCTGTTCACACAAAACAGAAATCCACATACAGAAAACACATTTAAACTACAATATAAAGGTTTGATTCAAAGGATAAACCACAGATTTAGAAAGCTATCGATATCACAGATTTTTATTTTTATTTTTAAATTTATTTTTAATTGTTTTTGATTCTTGTTTTATTTTCCGTAGTCTTTTTTCCCCCGTTTCTCTTTTAAATTCAGTTATTTTTACTGTAAAGCACTTTGGATCAACTACAGTTGTGTTAAACTAGCTCTATAAATAAAATTTGCCTTGCCTTAATCAAGTGTTAATTGATCGCAAATTATAATACCAACACCAGAGCATATTCTCAATCATGAACAAAGTCAAGTATCTTGATCTTCATATTACAAAGGACTGGATTCAAACTCATGAAACATTTTCAGTTTAATTTAAAGAATAAAAAACAATTAAGTTAAATATTAAGCTTGTGGTTGAAGAGAGATCTAGCCTACTATTTAATTGACTAAAGATTTAAAACTTATGATGCATCTTATTCCATATCAGTTTCTCCACAGAATATAAGGGAAATAAATGAAATCAAGTTTAAACTTTGTTTTGTTAAAGTGTATTTTATTTAAGGACTGTACAGTATTATGTTGATGGTGGGTTTAAAACAATTGATTTTGGCTCTAAGTGAAAAACTTAAATTAAAATGGTCAAAAATTCTTATCAATTGTAATGAAATCTGGTTTACATTTCCCTTAATTAATTAGTTAATCATTAATAATAAAAAAAAATGGCATAGAATTTGTATTGAAACATCTTTTAAGCTCTCAAATTCACAACCAAGTTTTAATTTATTGGAAAATGATTTACGAACATAATTTTACTCCTCATAATAGCCCTCTATGGAATTACAGATACATTGTAACACCTAACTTTTTACAACACAGAGGAAAAAAACAAACCTGTCTTCTATAATGAACATATGGTCTGTGTTGACCTTATTGATTTCAATGGTAATGCACTTTTTATGAGCAATTTAGATTTTAATTCACTTTTTGTGCAGTCGAAAGGAACATATTTATCTGATTAGATTATTACATGTTGATTTTCTTTAATTGGCAAAAATATTCAGCTGTTACTCCTCATCTACCCTTATTAAGAGTGAATAGTGTTCAGTGTCTAAACACAAGATGCAGTAACAGTTTACTAGAAACACAGTAACTCAAGAGAGAGATCCATCACAGGGATACAGAAATATCCCAATCAACTACCCTTCATGAGAAATGTAAACAAACCAAATTTAGCTGAGATTGCACTACGTTTGGGGTCTGCTCAACAAAATTCAAGACCAGTAAATTGTGAATAAGGTTAAAAACGAGAACACAGAGGGGTGTTGTTAGACGTCATGAAGCGCCGCTGTGCTTCAGCCGTCCCGAGTTCACGTCCCGGCTCGCGGACCTTTCCCGATCCTCTCTCTCTGCCACTTACTGTCCTATCTAAGGCATAAAACACCAAAAATACAATCTAAGGGAAAGCTAGGTCACACAGAGCACATGGGGGATGAAAACACAACAAAACGTCCATGAGTGTGACAATTGCCTTAAGTGTATTGTGTCTGTGTCATATAACATCGCAGTCAGTGCATTATGCCCAAAGCCAGTCTTTAGTCCTGTTCAGGATGCAGCCTCAGGTGAATCGAAAGTGTGAGTTTTCTTGCCGAATTTCACATGGAGACGGGCCTGGTTACACAGGTTAAAACTTCATGTCTTTCTGATTGTTTGACTTCTTTAAATCCGGCATGTTTCTTCGCTAAAGCTGCACTCGTATCTGGATATAACCTCAATGACACTCCGCTGTATTTAACATCATGTCGCCTGGCCCAGTGAAGTGCCTTTTCCTTTTCCTGAAATCGGTGGAAGCAGACAATAAATGGTCTTGGAGACTACCCAGCTCCAGGTTTGGAGCTCAAGTTCAGGAGGATTGTCAAACATGCTCTCTATGGCATCTTTAAGCAGCCCAAATACAAATCCAATGGGGTCTTTTCCGTCCTCACTGCTTTCCGGAATTTAATAATGCATAGGTTAGCCCTTCTGGATCAGGGCTGAGTTTCCTGATAACTCTGTCTCTTAGCACTCTACGAAGACTCTAAAGCATGGCCCTTCCAGGCCACTTTCCTTCAGAGTTTAGCTCTAACCCTAATCAAACACACCAGGGCCCGCATTCTTAAAGATTCTAAGAATCCTTTTAGAGAGCTCCTAATTTAGCTTAAAAATGTCTAACTATGAGTCTTAGCTTAAAAGTGATTCAGGACCAATCTGAGAGCAACTCTGAGCGAGGAAAAGACAAACACTGTTATCTTAGTGAGGAGGCGGGGCTGACCCCATTGCTAGCTATGACACAGTCTTTTGAAGACTGTGATTGGTTGGTTGTCCAAGAAGGAAATGAAAGAGTGCTTTTAAGAGTAGGGTTTATTATAAGCCTTCACTTTGAAATTACAGGCGTAATTTTTCCTGTTTTACCATATTCTCTCTCTCTCTCTCTCTCTCTCTCTCTCTCTCTCTCTCACACACACATTATATTCTTTAGTTTTTATTTACCATGCTGTCATACTTAACGTATTTCACAGGAAATGAACAGCGACATAATAAGGTTCTGAATGTGCTGTAACAGACCCAAATCATCGCTGCTGCATAGCTGCATTTTTCCAGTTGCTAAATATGTTAATGTAGTTAATGTAGTGATTACGTCCATTTCTGGCGCAATGGCATTTCTGCGCGGTGTTGGAGATGTTAGTGTGTCTCTAATAAGATCGTTATAACTGCACAATCTAATGTGTAGCATCTTATTAACTCACTGTCATGCATTGTGTGCAACACATTTCTTCATGTTTGGTTCATTTTCTCCACTGCTAAAGAAACTCTGAAGCCTCTTAAAAGTCCTCGTCCGTACTCCTAACAATTTCAAACTTTAAGACCTCTTTTAAGGGTTTAGATGCTTTCTGAATTACTTTTTTCTTTACTAGAATCTTTTCTTTAAATTTATGAGGAAACACCCATATTTCTAAGAATTTTCTTAGAATTTTGTTACTAGGAGCAACTCTTAGCACTAAGAGTTTTCATGAATACGGGCCCAGAACCAGCTAATCATTGTCTTCAAGACTACTAGAAGGCTACAGGCAGGTGAGTTTTATCAGGGTTGGATCAAATCTCTGCAGGAAAGTGGCCTGGAAGGGCCACGTTTGCCCATCACTGCTCAAAAGGTATGCCTTTACTAAAGGTGTACCTGTTCTAGGTTTGTTCTCTGAACTATACCTTAGGACTTAAGATATACCTTCTTACGTGCGATGTTATAAGGTGCTGTCCATGGCGGTGGTGCTGAATTGGTTGATATCAGTGGCTCGAGAATCAATTATTCACTCTATGCACGGGCTGGTTCACTACGGTATGTGAGAAAGCAATGTTCTTTATAAAGAAGAGTTAATTTTAAATAAAGACGAAAAACTCTTTCCTGTTAGAACACAACGAAATTGCAAGAAACTTTTACTTTCATTTTGCAAAATAGATCACGTCAGGGAAGAATACCAAGGAAGAAAAATATATGCCCAGAGCACCTCCCAGTGGTCACCACATAAAATACAAGGGAAAAAAAATACATGACACACTGCTCAATAAATTTAACAGCTTTTAACAAATGAAAGTTGAAATTGCATTTATCAGGACTCATGGGATCTTATAACAATAATTCAAATTGCAAACTACATCCAACCCTGAATGTTTTATATAATTTTGTAATGACTGTGCAAACATGTAACCTCAGGCCCAAACATGTCATGCCTCAACCTGCTACACTGGCAGTATGCCTTCACTGTCCTTTGAAAGGGTAATTTATATTATCATAATATATTTGCCATAGTGTCTTCATTCACTCCACAACCAAGGTTGATTGTGCAGCAGCTGTATCACATTATTGGTGTAAATCACTATTTTCTGTAATTGGATGACCTACTCAATAAAAGCACAAGACACAAAACATATAATCAAGAGCTACTTTGGCAGACAAAAAAAGAAAGAAAGAGAAGAGCCCCCAACTTTACACCAACTGAGATGGCCATTCTATAGGATCAAGTGGCACACCACAAAGATAATTTTCAGACAGTCCACAGAGAGAGTGGGAAGTTGTGCATAAAAAGTGGCATGATTTTGCCAGTGCAGTCAAAGCGAGAGGTGCTGCAGTCCGGAGAGACCGGGCAAGAACAGCTTTGTGCCTGCACTCACCCCCGATGAGGAAAAGGCCCTGGCAATCCTTGGAGAAGCGGCCTCACAGGGCATTTCGGGGGTATAGATCTGAGAGCAGGTGTGGATACTACTCTTTCACAACTTTCACTTTTCACTTTCACTCCATGCTCTCAGAGCACACCATCCTTGATTCCATGCACCCCATGCCCTCTTCCCCGCCAGTAGTGGCTGGATTCTCCAGCACCGGCATCACCACAAGTCTGTACCTTCATTGGCCTCCACTGAGGTCGCCCAGTACCAGCAATCCGGGAGTGGCTCCAGAAGCGTCCTTCTATCCGATGTAACTGCAGTGAAGAGCTGGTGGAGCTTGAAAAGGAGAAGCTGGAAGTGCTGCAGGGGATCGAGCAGGGGTTACAAGAGGCCAACAACCTTGCCTGGTTCATGCTGGAGGTGAAGAGGTGGA
>CM049846.1:38400391-38589079 GCA_027422415.1 Schizothorax lantsangensis | reverse complement strand
AAGGCCATCCTGGAACACTGGCGCACCAGTTAAACTGGCCAGGTCCATCAGGCAAATAAATAGGCTGAGAAACTCATAGTTAATCTGACCGCTTCATTCCATCTCACAAAATCACAGAATCACTTTTACTGAAAGGTCTGTCATTTGTACCAGCACCTAGAAATCAGAAAACGTTAAAGATTGAGTTACTAAAAGATTTACAGAAATACCACAGGAGGATCAAATTAGAGGCCTTCTTGAGAAAAAGAAAAAGACAAAAGAAAAGACCCCCTTCACCCTCGATCGGACTGGACACCTCTCTCTCCAGACTCCCTACACAGGTCCATAAGATCATTGATGCTGACCTACATGCGTTTCGACATCTGCATTGGAACTGGAGAGGGAACCCAACCTGACCCGAGGGGAAGAAAGGGCCCTCAATCTCTTCAAAAACAACACAGACATCGTCATCAAGCCAGCCGATAAGGCAACGCTATAGTACTTTTAGATAAAAAAGATTTTTTGTGGGAGGGAATGAAGCAGTTGGAGAACACAGATCATTATATTCCTCTCGATGAACCCATCTTCCCACAAACTAAAGTTGAGGTGGAAGAGATACTAGAGGAGATGTATGATAGAAAGATCATTAACAGAAAGCAGTGGGAATACCTCTCAGCCCTGCCGTGCCAAGGGCACGCAGG
The DNA here is from genome assembly GCA_027422415.1 of Schizothorax lantsangensis. NCBI lineage: Eukaryota > Metazoa > Chordata > Actinopteri > Cypriniformes > Cyprinidae > Schizothorax > Schizothorax lantsangensis. The sequence goes on along the minus strand of CM049846.1, from coordinate 38,588,399 downwards.
TTTATCTTTTGCCAATGATCCATAAAGAAGAAAAAAATGGAGCCTGCCAGGTTAAGTGCCACCCGGTAGGCCCATCGTATCGGATTGTAATAGCGAGACGTACAATACCGCAGAATTCATCGAGTACCATTTGAACCCTATTTCACAAAAGCATACGAGCTATTTGAGAGACACGTACGACTTTATTGCAAAGACAAAAGACCTGAGGATTCCCACTGGCCCCTACTCTTCACAATCGATATTGACAGTCTCTACACGAATATCGAGACGGAGGCAGGATTGTCGGCCGTACGAGGGTGCATGAATAAATTTCCCCATGGCAGTAGACCCGATGAGTACATCTTGAAACTACTAGAGATTTATTTGACAAAAATGACTTCGAGTTCGATTCCAAGTTTTTCCTCCAAAACCAAGGGTACGGCCATGGGGGAGAATTCGCACCCTCGTACGCCAACATCTTCATGGCGCACTGGGAAGAGACCGCGCTGGCGACGGCCACTTTGAAACCGTTCGCCTATTACAGATTTTTAGACGACATTTGGGGTGTCTGGGAGCATTCGAGAGAAGAGTTTATCAAATTTATTGAGCATCTAAACACACATCAGACATCAATTACAGTGAAGTACGTGTTGAACAGTTGAGAAGTTAACTTTTTGGACGTGGTCACGTATAAAGGCACTAAATTTGAGAAAACAACAAGCTAGGACTACCGTGTTTACTTTAAAGAGACGGACACTCATTGTCTTCTACATAAAGACAGTTTTCATCCCGGGCATACTTTTAAAGGGATACTCAAATCCCAGCTTTTAAGAATTTCATCGAATCTGCTCGGAAGAGAATGAGTTCATAAAAGCCACAAAAGTAACTTTAGAGCAATGAAAGATAGAGGATACGGTAGAGGATTTTAAGATCAGTCCTCAGAAATTTCCTTAAATCCATAATAAACCCCAAACTGCCAACCCAAACTGGTGAAACAAAAATAGTTCCCTTAGTGGCTTTTTATTCATTTCAGAGCAAACAACTCAATTCGACACATCAAACAAAATTTCTCCAATTTTTTAGAGGACACAGAGATTTTACAAAGACATAAATCATTGCGGCATACAAAAGGAACAAAAACTTATTAGATTATTTAGTACAAAGTACAGTTAAAAGTAAAAGAACATTCGGGAAAAAAGAACGTGCAAATACTATCTTGCTCTGAAATGGATAAAAAATGTAACCACGAAGCAAATCTATCAGTCGACAGACTCTCTCTCTCCAGACACCCCGAATTGTGTCTACTTAATTTTCTGCACAAAGTGCAAAAAAAAGTATGTCGGACAGACTAAAAATGTGGTGTGAACGAGAATATACCAGCACACTCATAACATCATCCACAAAATCCACAAACGCAGGTTTTTGATTCAACATTTTCTATTACATGGCCTCCCTCTCTTAGAGCAACTATACTACAAACTAACCCTTTGTGGAGTCTTAGGACAGACTAGAGCAAAAGACTTTGGATAAACAGATCAACACTCTGTATCCAAAAGGATTGAATGAGGCCTAAGAGATGGGTGAGAGCCATTGAGGGAATTGTATCCTGTCCTTTAAGATAGTGAGATATTATAATAATATATATTATGATTGATTATACCTACATATATATATAATATATTTATATATATTATACATATACACCCCTACCATACCTAAAACCTACCCATTTTACCCCTTATGGACACACCCCACCATACCTAAACCTACCCATTTTTACCCCTTATGGACACAGCCCCACTATACCTAAAACCTACCCATTTTACCCCTTATGGACACAACCCCTATACCTAAAACCTACCCTTTCCACCCCTAATAAATTACATTGACAAGTATTATCTATAACTATTAATAAATACCTAAAAACTAACCCTCAGTAGAAATGTTGGATTAATAAATAATACCTATAAAAACCTTAATAAATAACACTTATAATTAAAAATAATACTTGTTCATACATTTCAAAATCTCACTATATGTGGTTCAATAAAAAGACCAAATATAATATTGGTGGTGGAGTGATGGGCCTAGGCCGTGGGGGCGGGCCTCGGCCGAGGCGGGAGAGCGGCCAGGAGGAGTATTGAAGGACTGTGCATTACCAGAGCTGGACACTGCTTCAGCTCTTGGATTTTTTCCAATCCTAACCAAGCCCGTGCCTCGCCTCTGGACTCTCTTGTCTCCGTCCGGGGTGGGCCCCACGGCCTGGACCCATTTCACACTTCAAAACACTCATGAAAACCACGTAAAAATTCATAAAGAGATTTATTGGAGATAAAATAGAACAAGGACACTTACAGGAAGGATGCAACCTCATGACATACTGTTTTATGAATTCCTAACAGCAACTAAAGGATCTTTTCATAGCAACAGCAACTGAGCACACCATAAGCTTGATTTTCACAAAAACATCTAATAATACATGTAATACAACTAGAATAAAAAATAGACTCCATATAGATTAAAAACACAAACCTCCCTAGATGCAATCACTGGAACTTAGAAACATCATGCTACAAAATGGCGGACTGGAAAGACTAGGTCTCAAAATGGTGGATCACAGGAAAACAAAGGATATATACACAGACAATCGATTAATTAGATAGAAATTGATCTAATGGATACACATGGAACACAATCCAACAAATCAACAGCATAATTAACCTAAATAATGTTCCAGTCGAGTTTGCAACAGTTTAACATCGGGAGAAACAGTATTTTCGGGATCGCAATCAAGGGCAGCGATCGAAAAACTTAAAAAGCACATGATGTGATGTAGAATGAATAGAGGAATTTTTTGATACCTTGATTGGCGAAATTCATATTTATAAACATATATTTATTCACGTTTTTGCGATCGCGATCAGGGAAGCGATCTAAAAACTTAAAAAGCACATGATGTGATGTAGAATGAATAGAGGAATTTTTTGATACCTTGATTGGCGAAATTCATATTTATAAACATATATTTATTCACGTTTTTCGCGATCGCGATCAAGGGAAGCGATCTAAAAACTTAAAAAGCACATGATGTGATGTAGAATGAATAGAGGAATTTTTTGATACCTTGATTGCCGAAATTCATATTTATAAACATATATTTATTCACGTTTTTCGCGATCGCGATCAAGGGAAGCGATCTAAAAACTTAAAAGCACATGATGTGATGTAGAATGAATAGAGGAATTTTTTGATACCTTGATTGCCGAAATTCATTTTTATAAACATATATTTATTCATGTTTTTGTGATAAATCAGCGAGGGGAGGAGTCGCGGGAAGATGACGTCACCGCAGAGGATATATTGTCGCGGGGGCGAGCTCACAGCCATTCGTTCTGAATCGCTCGAGCCGTCAACTTCTGACTCTCGTGTTTATTGTTGCAGATTGACAGAAAAAGATACTCTACGACGCTTTACTGTAGCTAGCCTGAAGAAGAAGTGATTACACTTCGAAACGTCGCAGAGGCACGGAGAAAGCGTCTGTTTCAAATAGAGGAATTCCTTTTTCTTTCACTTTTTTTCATCTTACAATTTTATTTGAAAACATTTTTATTTTTATTTCTATTTCTCATTTCTGACTGACTTCCTACCTTTCACAAAGCTGAGATGTATGATTATCAGGGATACAGACAGAGGGGTGAAACACTCGCACACGTATCCGATTAAATAATCCTCCAGCTCTTAGGGGAAGGGAGTTTTACTCTAAATCCTATGTAGCACAACAAAAAGAGAATAATCCCGATATCCAAGACGGTGGGAGAATAGGGATCCTGGATATAGGGATTTCCAGCAGAATGCCCACCGTGTATGGAATGGGAGTGCTCTCTTTAACACGCGTACACAGACCACTCTACCACACAGGGGGTCTAGAAACACGGGCAGGGGCGGACGCCGCCTGCCTACAATCTTTGACTTTGTTCAAAAAGAAATAAACACCAGATATGACAAATCTACCGAATATGACAACACTTATACCGGACGTGACAACAGATACACTGAACTTGACCCTATAAACACCAACCGTGACCTCAGATATAATAATACAAATAGAACGAATAACAGACAACGAGAATCATTACAGATCTTTCCTGAAGATGATTATAGAGACAAGATCTATGATCGATTTGATGAAAGAGACACAATACTGAGGAGGCCGGACCGGTTGGTGCTTCAACTAAATCAGACAAAAAAGAAAAACAATAAAAAAAACAGAAAGGGTCGTAACAAAAATAAAAACACAGTTGGCATTTTGATGGAACCTGAGTATCCGCAACAGAAGAGAGCTTCATCTAGATTTGACAGAAATATCTCTGAGAATCTTACAAGAAGCAATCTCAACAGGTTTAACAACCAGCAGAGATACGGTGCGGACACCGACAGGTTCTATCAATACACAAACACAAATGACCAACACGCATACAGTACTGGGGACAGATTTAGACCAGATCAGTACACGGAATACGACGATCAGGACTCTGAACCATTAGACCCCAGACCAAACATCAGAGCAAGACGTGATGTCTGCTATAACTCTGCTCGACCAACAGCTGGAGTATCCAGAGCACCAATGGCCACTGAGAACAGGAGCCAAAGACATACAAACACTAACATGACTCACAATAAAGATTCACACAACACATACAACATACAAAGGGATAGAGGGAACCGTTTCCTCCCCGGAAACAACAGGGGGGGAGGGCGTCAAAAAGACTCTAATATAGATAGAAACCCTGATTATACACCTCCCTTGCCCAGGTTAAAGCTCACCATGAAACTAATGTATGAGTTAATACGTGCGGTGCACCATCTGCAGAATGTAACGACCAAAATCAAAGATAACACACCTACTGGGTTCCGAAAAATGACGCAGTTCCTGATCGATACCATTAAACCAGCTGCCCCTCCAAAAAACAGAGGAGCTGTTAGAAGGTAACGCCAGAAACTGGCTGCATAATACCCAGCTAATTTTGGAGGAACACTACGAGACCCACATACATGAGATCCTATCAGAATTAGAAGAAAGAACCAATCAAGCGGATTGGAGACAAGCATTTGAGGTGGCTTCAAACTGGGCGAGAAAAAACTTCCGTGAGAGACTGAATGAAGAGGTGCTTGAAAAAGTGGAGGCCCTCTACGTTGTACAAATGAACACTGAAGCACAAACACATACAGACACTAATAGACAAACAGAGACAGTAGTACAACAGACAACAAGACAGGAGAGGCTCACTGTGGACACACAGACCTCACCGTTGAACGTACCAGACCCCTCACGTACCCCTACCGGAGGGGTGAATGGTCGTTCGATGCGGAAGAGAACCCTCCTGAAGAGCCTCGACCACTTACACCTACATCCACACCCGCCAGACACCAAGAGCCCTGGAGCAGAGAACTCGCAGAAGGTGTGCCACTGAGGTGTTGGTGGAATTAGAAACATTGAATGAGCCAGAACAAGAGACAGTTGTTGAGGACGGTGCTCAGATGGGTGCGGTTAACCCTAATGCAGAGAGACTAGAAAGAGTCTTAAATCGCGAAGAGGATGCGATCGTGATAGATGATAATGTAACCCCCAAAAACATACTGAGAAGAGAAAGAACACAGATGACAGACCACTGATCTCAAAGCTGTCTCTCACCAGGCTCACGGCTCCACCTTTCCTCTTTTCTGAAGACTCGGAGGACTCTGAGGGGGCCCCTGTCCCTTGCTCAGCATTCTCGTGGTTTTTTAAAAGAAGGACAGAGAATAATAGAGGAGGGCAGTGAGGCCGACTCAGAGGCAGAGGATCAGGTTACCCGCATACTGAATCGAGCCCTCCCTGAGAAAGAAAAAACTGTGAACACAGCGAATAGACACATAAATACAACTAGGAAAAACCAAGACTGGAGTCTAACCCTTAAAAATAAATACGTAATAATAGGGGACTCCAATGTCTCTAAAATGAGAAATTTCAGTTACGTAAACCTACAAATAGACAGTTTCCCAGGAGCTAAGTTTCAGCATGCGGGGAACCTGATCGAGAAGGCCACTATAACAGTACAGCCTGAGATGGTCATATTCTCCTTCGGTATAAACAACAGAACACAAAGGTGTGTACAGAATACCACCAAGGAAATACAGCGAACGTATAAGATGGCGAGAAACAGATTGCCTAACGCTCGGCTGTATTTCCCTGTCATCAATTACTCCGAACTACTGGTGTGGGAAGAAAGAACGCACCTGGATGGAGTAAACGAGTACATAAGAGAAACATTGATGTACATAGAAAAACTTCCACACGACAGATTCAAAGTGGAGCAGGACTTACTCCACTGGACCACAGAGACCGCCAAGGCCATCCTGGAACACTGGGCGCACCAGTTAAACTGGCCAGGTCCATCAGGCAAATAAATAGCGCTGAGAAACTCATAGTTAATCTGACCGCTTCATTCCATCTCACAAAATCACAAGAATCACTTTTACTGAAAGGTCTGTCATTTGTACCAGCACCTAGAAATCAGAAAACGTTAAAGATTGAGTTACTAAAAGATTTACAGAAATACCACAGGAGGATCAAATTAGAGGCCTTCTTTGAGAAAAAGAAAAAGACAAAAGAAAAGACCCCCTTCACCCTCGGATCGGACTGGACACCTCCTCTCTCCAGACTCCCTACACAGGTCCATAAGATCATTGATGCTGACCTACATGCGTTTCGACATCTGCATTGGAACTGGAGAGAGGAACCCAACCTGACCCGAGGGAAGAAAGGGCCCTCAATCTCTTCAAAAACAACACAGACATCGTCATCAAGCCAGCCGATAAAGGCAACGCTATAGTACTTTTAGATAAAAAAGATTATTTGTGGGAGGGAATGAAGCAGTTGGAGAACACAGATCATTATATTCCTCTCGATGAACCCATCTACCCACAAACTAAAGTTGAGGTGGAAGAGATACTAGAGGAGATGTATGATAGAAAGATCATTAACAGAAAGCAGTGGGAATACCTCTCAGGCCCTGCCGTGCCAAGGGCACGCAGGTTTTATCTTTTGCCAAAGATCCATAAAGAAAGAAAAAAATGGAGCCTGCCAGGTAAAGTGCCACCCGGTAGGCCCATCGTATCGGATTGTAATAGCGAGACGTACAATACCGCAGAATTCATCGAGTACCATTTGAACCCTATTTCACAAAAGCATACGAGCTATTTGAGAGACACGTACGACTTTATTGCAAAGACAAAAGACCTGAGGATTCCCACTGGCGCCCTACTCTTCACAATCGATATTGACAGTCTCTACACGAATATCGAGACGGAGGCAGGATTGTCGGCCGTACGAGGGTGCATGAATAAATTTCCCCATGGCAGTAGACCCGATGAGTACATCTTGAAACTACTAGAGATTAATTTGACCAAAAATGACTTCGAGTTCGATTCCAAGTTTTTCCTCCAAACCAAGGGTACGGCCATGGGAAGAAATTCGCACCCTCGTACGCCAACATCTTCATGGCGCACTGGAAGAGACCGCGCTGGCGACGGCCACTTTGAAACCGTTCGCCTATTACAGATTTTTAGACGACATTTGGGGTGTCTGGGAGCATTCGAGAGAAGAGTTTATCAAATTTATTGAGCATCTAAACACACATCAGACATCAATTACAGTGAAGTACGAGTTGAACAGTAGAGAAGTTAACTTTTTGGACGTGGTCACGTATAAAGGCACTAAATTTGAGGAAAACAACAAGCTAGACTACCGTGTTTACTTTAAAGAGACGGACACTCATTGTCTTCTACATAAAGACAGTTTTCATCCCGGGCATACTTTTAAAGGGATACTCAAATCCCAGCTTTTAAGATTTCATCGAATCTGCTCGGAAGAGAATGAGTTCATAAAAGCCACAAAAGTACTCTTTAGAGCACTGAAAGATAGAGGATACGGTAGAGGATTTTTAAGATCAGTCCTCAGAAATTTCCTTAAATCCATAAATAACCCCAAACTGCCAACCCAAACTGGTGAACAAAAATAGTTCCCTTAGTGGCTTTTTATTCATTCCAGAGCAAACAACTCAATTCGACCATCAAACAAAATTTCTCCAAATTTTTAGAGGACACAGAGATTTTACAAAGACATAAATCAATTGCGGCCTACAAAAGGAACAAAAACTTATTAGATATTCTAGTACAAAGTACAGTTAAAAGTAAAAGAACAATCGGGAAACAAAGAACGTGCAAATACTATCTTGCTCTGAAATGGATAAAAAATGTAACCACGAAGCAAATCTATCAAGTCGACAGAACTCTCTCTCCAGACACCCCGAATTGTGTCTACTTAATTTTCTGCACAAAGTGCAAAAAACAGTATGTCGGACAGACTAAAAATGAGGTGAGAACGAGAATATACCAGCACACTCATAACATCATCCACAAAATCCACAAACGCAGGTTTTTGATTCAACATTTTCTATTACATGGCCTCCCCTCTCTTAGAGCAACTATACTACAAACTAACCCTTTGTGGAGTCTAAAGGACAGACTAAGAGCAGAAAGACTTTGGATAAACAGACTCAACACTCTGTATCCAAAAGGATTGAATGAGGCCTAAGAGATGGGTGAGAGCCATTGAGGAGAATTGTATTCCTGTCCTTTAAGATAGTGAGATTATTCAAATACATATATATTATGATTGATATACCTACATATATATATATATATATATATATATTATACATATACACCCCTACCATACCTAAAACCTACCCATTTTACCCCTTATGGACACAACCCCACCATACCTAAAACCTACCCATTTTACCCCTTATGGACACAGCCCACTATACCTAAAACCTACCCATTTTACCCCTTATGGACACAACCCCACTATACCTAAAACCTACCCTTTCCACCCCTAATAAATTACATTGACAAGTATTATCTATAACTATTAATAAATACCTAAAAACTAACCCTCAGTAGAAATGTTGGATTAATAAATAATACCTATAAAAACCTTAATAAATAACACTTATAATTAAAAATAATACTTGTTCATACATTTCAAAATCTCACTATATGTGGTTCAATAAAAAGACCAAATATAATATTGGTGGTGGAGTGATGGGCCTAGGCCGTGGGGGCAGGCCTCGGCCGAGGCGGGAGAGCGGCCAGAAGGAGTATTGAAGGACTGTGCATTACCAGAGCTGGACACTGCTTCAGCTCTTGGATTTTTTCCAATCCTAACCAAGCCCGTGCCTCGCCTCTGGACTCTCTTGTCTCCGTCCGGGGTGGGCCCCACGGCCTGGACCCATTCTCACACTTCAAAACACTCATGAAAACCACGTAAAAATTCATAAAGAGATTTATTGGAGATAAAATAGAACAAGGACACTTACAGGAAGGATGCAACCTCATGACATACTGTTTTATGAATTCCTAACAGCAACTAAAGGATCTTTTCATAGCAACAGCAACTGAGCACACCATAAGCTTGATTTTCACAAAAACATCTAATAATACATGTAATACAACTAGAATAAAAAATAGACTCCATATAGATTAAAAACACAAACCTCCCTAGATGCAATCACTGGAACTTAGAAACATCATGCTACAAAATGGCGGACTGGAAAGACTAGGTCTCAAAATGGTGGATCACAGGAAAACAAAGGATATATACACAGACAATCGATTAATTAGATAGAAATTGATCTAATTGGATACACATGGAACACAATCCAACAAATCAACAGCATAATTAACCTAAATAATGTTCCAGTCGAGTTTGCAACAGTTTAACATCGGGAGAAACAGTATTTTCGGGATCGCAATCAAGGGCAGCGATTGAAAAACTTAAAAAGCACATGATGTGATGTAGAATGAATAGAGGAATTTTTTGATACCTTGATTGGCGAAATTCATATTTATAAACATATATTTATTCACGTTTTTTGCGATCGCGATCAAGGGAAGCGATCTAAAAACTTAAAAAGCACATGATGTGATGTAGAATGAATAGAGGAATTTTTTGATACCTTGATTGGCGAAATTCATATTTATAAACATATTTTATTCACGTTTTTCGCGATCGCGATCAAGGGAAGCGATCTAAAAACTTAAAAAGCACATGATGTGATGTAGAATGAATAGAGGAATTTTTTGATACCTTGATTGCCGAAATTCATATTTATAAACATATATTTATTCACGTTTTTTCGCGATCGCGATCAAGGGAAGCGATCTAAAAACTTAAAAAGCACATGATGTGATGTAGAATGAATAGAGGAATTTTTTGATACCTTGATTGCCGAAATTCATTTTTATAAACATATATTTATTCATGTTTTTGTGATAAATCAGCGAGGGGAGGAGTCGCGGGAAGATGACGTCACCGCAGAGGATATATTGTCGCGGGGGCGAGCTCACAGCCATTCGTTCTGAATCGCTCGAGCCGTCAACTTCTGACTCTCGTGTTTATTGTTGCAGATTGACAGAAAAAGATACTCTACGACGCTTTTACTGTAGCTAGACTGAAGAAGAAGTGATTACACTTCGAAACGTCGCAGAGGCACGGAGAAAGCGTCTGTTTCAAATAGAGGAATTCCTTTTTCTTTCACTTTTTTTCATCTTACAATTTTATTTGAAAACATTTTTATTTTTATTTCTATTTCTCATTTCTGACTGACTTCCTACCTTTCACAAAGCTGAGATGTATGATTATCAGGGATACAGACAGAGGGGTGAAACACCTCGCACACGTATCCGATTAAATAATCCTCCAGCTCTTAGGGGAAGGGAGTTTTACTCTAAATCCTATGTAGCACAACAAAAAGAGAATAATCCCCGATATCCAAGACGGTGGGAGAATAGGGATCCTGGATATAGGGATTTCCAGCAGAATGCCCACCGTGTATGGAATGGGAGTGCTCTCTTTAACACGCGTACACAGACCACTCTACCACACAGGGGGTCTAGAAACACGGGCAGGGGCGGACGCCGCCTGCCTACAATCTTTGACTTTGTTCAAAAAGAAATAAACACCAGATATGACAAATCTACCGAATATGACAACACTTATACCGGACGTGACAACAGATACACTGAACTTGACCCTATAAACACCAACCGTGACCTCAGATATAATAATACAAATAGAACGAATAACAGACAACGAGAATCATTACAGATCTTTCCTGAAGATGATTATAGAGACAAGATCTATGATCGATTTGATGAAAGAGACACAATACTGAGGAGGCCGGACCGGTTGGTGCTTCAACTAAATCAGACAAAAAAGAAAAACAATAAAAAAAACAGAAAGGGTCGTAACAAAAATAAAAACACAGTTGGCATTTTGATGGAACCTGAGTATCCGCAACAGAAGAGAGCTTCATCTAGATTTGACAGAAATATCTCTGAGAATCTTACAAGAAGCAATCTCAACAGGTTTAACAACCAGCAGAGATACGGTGCGGACACCGACAGGTTCTATCAATACACAAACACAAATGACCAACACGCATACAGTACTGGGGACAGATTTAGACCAGATCAGTACACGGAATACGACGATCAGGACTCTGAACCATTAGACCCCAGACCAAACATCAGAGCAAGACGTGATGTCTGCTATAACTCTGCTCGACCAACAGCTGGAGTATCCAGAGCACCAATGGCCACTGAGAACAGGAGCCAAAGACATACAAACACTAACATGACTCACAATAAAGATTCACACAACACATACAACATACAAAGGGATAGAGGGAACCGTTTCCTCCCCGGAAACAACAGGGGGGGAGGGCGTCAAAAAGACTCTAATATAGATAGAAACCCTGATTATACACCTCCCTTGCCCAGGTTAAAGCTCACCATGAAACTAATGTATGAGTTAATACGTGCGGTGCACCATCTGCAGAATGTAACGACCAAAATCAAAGATAACACACCTACTGGGTTCCGAAAAATGACGCAGTTCCTGATCGATACCATTAAACCAGCTGCCCCCTCCAAAAAAAACAGAGGAGCTGTTAGAAGGTAACGCCAGAAACTGGCTGCATAATACCCAGCTAATTTTGGAGGAACACTACGAGACCCACATACATGAGATCCTATCAGAATTAGAAGAAAGAACCAATCAAGCGGATTGGAGACAAGCATTTGAGGTGGCTTCAAACTGGGCGAGAAAAACTTCCGTGAGAGACTGAATGAAGAGGTGCTTGAAAAAGTGGAGGCCCTCTACGTTGTACAAATGAACACTGAAGCACAAACACATACAGACACTAATAGACAAACAGAGACAGTAGTACAACAGACAACAAGACAGGAGAGGCTCACTGTGGACACACAGACCTCACCGTTGAACGTACCAGACCCCTCACGTACCCCTACCGGGAGGGGTGAATGGTCGTTCGATGCGGAAGAGAACCCTCCTGAAGAGCCTCGACCACTTACACCTACATCCACACCCGCCAGACACCAAGAGCCCCTGGAGCAGAGAACTCGCAGAAGGTGTGCCACTGAGGTGTTGGTGGAATTAGAAACATTGAATGAGCCAGAACAAGAGACAGTTGTTGAGGACGGTGCTCAGATGGGTGCGGTTAACCCTAATGCAGAGAGACTAGAAAGAGTCTTAAATCGCGAAGAGGATGCGATCGTGATAGATGATAATGTAACCCCCCAAAAACATACTGAGAAGAGAAAGAACACAGATGACAGACCACTGATCTCAAAGCTGTCTCTCACCAGGCTCACGGCTCCACCTTTCCTCTTTTCTGAAGACTCGGAGGACTCTGAGGGGGCCCCGGTCCCTTGCTCAGCATTCTCGTGGTTTTTAAAAGAAGGACAGAGAATAATAGAGGAGGGCAGTGAGGCCGACTCAGAGGCAGAGGATCAGGTTACCCGCATACTGAATCGAGCCCTCCCTGAGAAAGAAAAAACTGTGAACACAGCGAATAGACACATAAATACAACTAGGAAAAACCAAGACTGGAGTCTAACCCTTAAAAATAAATACGTAATAATAGGGGACTCCAATGTCTCTAAAATGAGAAATTTCAGTTACGTAAACCTACAAATAGACAGTTTCCCAGGAGCTAAGTTTCAGCATGCGGGGAACCTGATCGAGAAGGCCACTATAACAGTACAGCCTGAGATGGTCATATTCTCCTTCGGTATAAACAACAGAACACAAAGGTGTGTACAGAATACCACCAAGGAAATACAGCGAACGTATAAGATGGCGAGAAACAGATTGCCTAACGCTCGGCTGTATTTCCCTGTCATCAATTACTCCGAACTACTGGTGTGGGAAGAAAGAACGCACCTGGATGGAGTAAACGAGTACATAAGAGAAACATTGATGTACATAGAAAAACTTCCACACGACAGATTCAAAGTGGAGCAGGACTTACTCCACTGGACCACAGAGACCGCCAAGGCCATCCTGGAACACTGGGCGCACCAGTTAAACTGGCCAGGTCCATCAGGCAAATAAATAGCGCCGAGAAACTCATAGTTAATCTGACCGCTTCATTCCATCTCACAAAATCACAAGAATCACTTTTACTGAAAGGTCTGTCATTTGTACCAGCACCTAGAAATCAGAAAACGTTAAAGATTGAGTTACTAAAAGATTTACAGAAATACCACAGGAGGATCAAATTAGAGGCCTTCTTTGAGAAAAAGAAAAAGACAAAAGAAAAGACCCCCTTCACCCTCGGATCGGACTGGACACCTCCTCTCTCCAGACTCCCTACACAGGTCCATAAGATCATTGATGCTGACCTACATGCGTTTCGACATCTGCATTGGAACTGGAGAGAGGAACCCAACCTGACCCGAGGGGAAGAAAGGGCCCTCAATCTCTTCAAAAACAACACAGACATCGTCATCAAGCCAGCCGATAAAGGCAACGCTATAGTACTTTTAGATAAAAAAGATTATTTGTGGGAGGGAATGAAGCAGTTGGAGAACACAGATCATTATATTCCTCTCGATGAACCCATCTACCCACAAACTAAAGTTGAGGTGGAAGAGATACTAGAGGAGATGTATGATAGAAAGATCATTAACAGAAAGCAGTGGGAATACCTCTCAGGCCCTGCCGTGCCAAGGGCACGCAGGTTTTATCTTTTGCCAAAGATCCATAAAGAAAGAAAAAAATGGAGCCTGCCAGGTAAAGTGCCACCCGGTAGGCCCATCGTATCGGATTGTAATAGCGAGACGTACAATACCGCAGAATTCATCGAGTACCATTTGAACCCTATTTCACAAAAGCATACGAGCTATTTGAGAGACACGTACGACTTTATTGCAAAGACAAAAGACCTGAGGATTCCCACTGGCGCCCTACTCTTCACAATCGATATTGACAGTCTCTACACGAATATCGAGACGGAGGCAGGATTGTCGGCCGTACGAGGGTGCATGAATAAATTTCCCCATGGCAGTAGACCCGATGAGTACATCTTGAAACTACTAGAGATTAATTTGACCAAAAATGACTTCGAGTTCGATTCCAAGTTTTTCCTCCAAACCAAGGGTACGGCCATGGGGAAGAAATTCGCACCCTCGTACGCCAACATCTTCATGGCGCACTGGGAAGAGACCACGCTGGCGACGGCCACTTTGAAACCGTTCGCCTATTACAGATTTTTAGACGACATTTGGGGTGTCTGGGAGCATTCGAGAGAAGAGTTTATCAAATTTATTGAGCATCTAAACACACATCAGACATCAATTACAGTGAAGTACGAGTTGAACAGTAGAGAAGTTAACTTTTTGGACGTGGTCACGTATAAAGGCACTAAATTTGAGGAAAACAACAAGCTAGACTACCGTGTTTACTTTAAAGAGACGGACACTCATTGTCTTCTACATAAAGACAGTTTTCATCCCGGGCATACTTTTAAAGGGATACTCAAATCCCAGCTTTTAAGATTTCATCGAATCTGCTCGGAAGAGAATGAGTTCATAAAAGCCACAAAAGTACTCTTTAGAGCACTGAAAGATAGAGGATACGGTAGAGGATTTTTAAGATCAGTCCTCAGAAATTTCCTTAAATCCATAAATAACCCCAAACTGCCAACCCAAACTGGTGAAACAAAAATAGTTCCCTTAGTGGCTTTTTATTCATTCCAGAGCAAACAACTCAATTCGACCATCAAACAAAATTTCTCCAAATTTTTAGAGGACACAGAGATTTTACAAAGACATAAATCAATTGCGGCCTACAAAAGGAACAAAAACTTATTAGATATTCTAGTACAAAGTACAGTTAAAAGTAAAAGAACAATCGGGAAACAAAGAACGTGCAAATACTATCTTGCTCTGAAATGGATAAAAAATGTAACCACGAAGCAAATCTATCAAGTCGACAGAACTCTCTCTCCAGACACCCCGAATTGTGTCTACTTAATTTTCTGCACAAAGTGCAAAAAACAGTATGTCGGACAGACTAAAAATGAGGTGAGAACGAGAATATACCAGCACACTCATAACATCATCCACAAAATCCACAAACGCAGGTTTTTGATTCAACATTTTCTATTACATGGCCTCCCCTCTCTTAGAGCAACTATACTACAAACTAACCCTTTGTGGAGTCTAAAGGACAGACTAAGAGCAGAAAGACTTTGGATAAACAGACTCAACACTCTGTATCCAAAAGGATTGAATGAGGCCTAAGAGATGGGTGAGAGCCATTGAGGAGAATTGTATTCCTGTCCTTTAAGATAGTGAGATTATTCAAATACATATATATTATGATTGATATACCTACATATATATATATATATATATATATATATATATTATACATATACACCCCTACCATACCTAAAACCTACCCATTTTACCCCTTATGGACACAACCCCACCATACCTAAAACCTACCCATTTTACCCCTTATGGACACAGCCCCACTATACCTAAAACCTACCCATTTTACCCCTTATGGACACAACCCCACTATACCTAAAACCTACCCTTTCCACCCCTAATAAATTACATTGACAAGTATTATCTATAACTATTAATAAATACCTAAAAACTAACCCTCAGTAGAAATGTTGGATTAATAAATAATACCTATAAAAACCTTAATAAATAACACTTATAATTAAAAATAATACTTGTTCATACATTTCAAAATCTCACTATATGTGGTTCAATAAAAAGACCAAATATAATATTGGTGGTGGAGTGATGGGCCTAGGCCGTGGGGGCGGGCCTCGGCCGAGGCGGGAGAGCGGCCAGAAGGAGTATTGAAGGACTGTGCATTACCAGAGCTGGACACTGCTTCAGCTCTTGGATTTTTTCCAATCCTAACCAAGCCCGTGCCTCGCCTCTGGACTCTCTTGTCTCCGTCCGGGGTGGGCCCCACGGCCTGGACCCATTCTCACACTTCAAAACACTCATGAAAACCACGTAAAAATTCATAAAGAGATTTATTGGAGATAAAATAGAACAAGGACACTTACAGGAAGGATGCAACCTCATGACATACTGTTTTATGAATTCCTAACAGCAACTAAAGGATCTTTTCATAGCAACAGCAACTGAGCACACCATAAGCTTGATTTTCACAAAAACATCTAATAATACATGTAATACAACTAGAATAAAAAATAGACTCCATATAGATTAAAAACACAAACCTCCCTAGATGCAATCACTGGAACTTAGAAACATCATGCTACAAAATGGCGGACTGGAAAGACTAGGTCTCAAAATGGTGGATCACAGGAAAACAAAGGATATATACACAGACAATCGATTAATTAGATAGAAATTGATCTAATTGGATACACATGGAACACAATCCAACAAATCAACAGCATAATTAACCTAAATAATGTTCCAGTCGAGTTTGCAACAGTTTAACATCGGGAGAAACAGTATTTTCGGGATCGCAATCAAGGGCAGCGATCGAAAAACTTAAAAAGCACATGATGTGATGTAGAATGAATAGAGGAATTTTTTGATACCTTGATTGGCGAAATTCATATTTATAAACATATATTTATTCACGTTTTTTGCGATCGCGATCAAGGGAAGCGATCTAAAAACTTAAAAAGCACATGATGTGATGTAGAATGAATAGAGGAATTTTTTGATACCTTGATTGGCGAAATTCATATTTATAAACATATATTTATTCACGTTTTTCGCGATCGCGATCAAGGGAAGCGATCTAAAAACTTAAAAAGCACATGATGTGATGTAGAATGAATAGAGGAATTTTTTGATACCTTGATTGGCGAAATTCATATTTATAAACATATATTTATTCACGTTTTTCGCGATCGCGATCAAGGGAAGCGATCTAAAAACTTAAAAAGCACATGATGTGATGTAAAATGAATAGAGGAATTTTTTGATACCTTGATTGCCGAAATTCATTTTTATAAACATATATTTATTCATGTTTTTGTGATAAATCAGCGAGGGGAGGAGTCGCGGGAAGATGACGTCACCGCAGAGGATATATTGTCGCGGGGGCGAGCTCACAGCCATTCGTTCTGAATCGCTCGAGCCGTCAACTTCTGACTCTCGTGTTTATTGTTGCAGATAGACAGAAAAAGATACTCTACGACGCTTTTACTGTAGCTAGCCTGAAGAAGAAGTGATTACACTTCGAAACGTCGCAGAGGCACGGAGAAAAGCGTCTGTTTCAAATAGAGGAATTCCTTTTTCTTTCACTTTTTTTCATCTTACAATTTTATTTGAAAACATTTTTATTTTTATTTCTATTTCTCATTTCTGACTGACTTCCTACCTTTCACAAAGCTGAGATGTATGATTATCAGGGATACAGACAGAGGGGTGAAACACCTCGCACACGTCTCCGATTAAATAATCCTCCAGCTCTTAGGGGAAGGGAGTTTTACTCTAAATCCTATGTAGCACAACAAAGAGAGAATAATCCCCGATATCCAAGACGGTGGGAGAATAGGGATCCTGGATATAGGGATTTCCAGCAGAATGCCCACCGTGTATGGAATGGGAGTGCTCTCTTTAACACGCGTACACAGACCACTCTACCACACAGGGGGTCTAGAAACACGGGCAGGGGCGGACGCCGCCTGCCTACAATCTTTGACTTTGTTCAAAGAGAAATAAACACCAGATATGACAAATCTACCGAATATGACACTTATACCGGACGTGACAACAGATACACTGAACTTGACCCTATAAACACCCACCGTGACCTCAGATATAATAATACAAATAGAACGAATAACAGACAACGAGAATCATTACAGATCTTTCCTGAAGATGATTATAGAGACAAGATCTATGATCGATTTGATGAAAGAGACACAATGCTGAGGAGGCCGGACCGGTTGGTGCTTCAACTAAATCAGACAAAAAAGAAAAACAATAATAGAAAAAACAGAAAGGGTCGTAACAAAAATAAAAACACAGTTGGCATTTTGATGGAACCTGAGTATCCGCAACAGGAGAGAGCTTCATCTAGATTTGACAGAAATATCTCTGAGAATCTTACAAGAAGCAATCTCAACAGGTTTAACAACCAGCAGAGATACGTTGCGGACACCGACAGGTTCTATCAATACACAAACACAAATGACCAACACGCATACAGTACTGGGGACAGATTTAGACCAGATCAGTACACGGAATACGACGATCAGGACTCTGAACCATTAGACCCCAGACCAAACATCAGAGCAAGACGTGATGTCTGCTATAACTCTGCTCGACCAACAGCTGGAGTATCCAGAGCACCAATGGCCACTGAGAACAGGAGCCAAAGACATACAAACACTAACATGACTCACAATAAAGATTCGCACAACACATACAACATACAAAGGGATAGAGGGAACCGTTTCCTCCCCGGAAACAACAGGGGGGGAGGGCGTCAAAAAGACTCTAATATAGATAGAAACCCTGATTATACACCTCCCTCGCCCAGGTTAAAGCTCACCATGAAACTAATGTATGAGCTAATACGTGCGGTGCACCATCTGCAGAATGTAACGACCAAAATCAAAGATAACACACCTACTGGGTTCCGAAAAATGACGCAGTTCCTGATCGATACCATTAAACCAGCTGCCCCCTCCAAAAAAACGGAGGAGCTGTTAGAAGGTAACGCCAGAAACTGGCTGCATAATACCCAGCTAATTTTGGAGGAACACTACGAGACCCACATACATGAGATCCTATCAGAATTAGAAGAAAGAACCAATCAAGCGGATTGGAGACAAGCATTTGAGGTGGCTTCAAACTGGGCGAGAAAAAACTTCCGTGAGAGACTGAATGAAGAGGTGCTTGAAAAAGTGGAGGCCCTCTACGTTGTACAAATGAACACTGAAGCACAAACACATACAGACACTAATAGACAAACAGAGACAGTAGTACAACAGACAACAAGACAGGAGAGGCTCACTGTGGACACACAGACCTCACCGTTGAACGTACCAGACCCCTCACGTACCCCTACCGGGAGGGGTGAATGGTCGTTCGATGCGGAAGAGAACCCTCCTGAAGAGCCTCGACCACTTACACCTACATCCACACCCGCCAGACACCAAGAGCCCCTGGAGCAGAGAACTCGCAGAAGGTGTGCCACTGAGGTGTTGGTGGAATTAGAAACATTGAATGAGCCAGAACAAGAGACAGTTGTTGAGGACGGTGCTCAGATGGGTGCGGTTAACCCTAATGCAGAGAGACTAGAAAGAGTCTTAAATCGCGAAGAGGATGCGATCGTGATAGATGATAATGTAACCCCCCAAAAACATACTGAGAAGAGAAAGAACACAGATGACAGACCACTGATCTCAAAGCTGTCTCTCACCAGGCTCACGGCTCCACCTTTCCTCTTTTCTGAAGACTCGGAGGACTCTGAGGGGCCCCGGTCCCTTGCTCAGCATTCTCGTGGTTTTTAAAAGAAGGACAGAGAATAATAGAGGAGGGCAGTGAGGCCGACTCAGAGGCAGAGGATCAGGTTACCCGCATACTGAATCGAGCCCTCCCTGAGAAAGAAAAAACTGTGAACACAGCGAATAGACACATAAATACAACTAGGAAAAACCAAGACTAGAGTCTAACCCTTAAAAATAAATACGTAATAATAGGGGACTCCAATGTCTCTAAACTGAGAAATTTCAGTTACGTAAACCTACAAATAGACAGTTTCCCAGGAGCTAAGTTTCAGCATGCGGGGAACCTGATCGAGAAGGCCACTATAACAGTACAGCCTGAGATGGTCATATTCTCCTTCGGTATAAACAACAGAACACAAAGGTGTGTACAGAATACCACCAAGGAAATACAGCGAACGTATAAGATGGCGAGAAACAGATTGCCTAACGCTCGGCTGTATTTCCCTGTCATCAATTACTCCGAACTACTGGTGTGGGAAGAAAGAACGCACCTGGATGGAGTAAACGAGTACATAAGAGAAACATTGATGTACATAGAAAAACTTCCACACGACAGATTCAAAGTGGAGCAGGACTTACTCCACTGGACCACAGAGACCGCCAAGGCCATCCTGGAACACTGGGCGCACCAGTTAAACTGGCCAGGTCCATCAGGCAAATAAATAGCGCCGAGAAACTCATAGTTAATCTGACCGCTTCATTCCATCTCACAAAATCACAAGAATCACTTTTACTGAAAGGTCTGTCATTTGTACCAGCACCTAGAAATCAGAAAACGTTAAAGATTGAGTTACTAAAAGATTTACAGAAATACCACAGGAGGATCAAATTAGAGGCCTTCTTTGAGAAAAAGAAAAAGACAAAAGAAAAGACCCCCTTCACCCTCGGATCGGACTGGACACCTCCTCTCTCCAGACTCCCTACACAGGTCCATAAGATCATTGATGCTGACCTACATGCGTTTCGACATCTGCATTGGAACTGGAGAGAGGAACCCAACCTGACCCGAGGGGAAGAAAGGGCCCTCAATCTCTTCAAAAACAACACAGACATCGTCATCAAGCCAGCCGATAAAGGCAACGCTATAGTACTTTTAGATAAAAAAGATTATTTGTGGGAGGGAATGAAGCAGTTGGAGAACACAGATCATTATATTCCTCTCGATGAACCCATCTACCCACAAACTAAAGTTGAGGTGGAAGAGATACTAGAGGAGATGTATGATAGAAAGATCATTAACAGAAAGCAGTGGGAATACCTCTCAGGCCCTGCCGTGCCAAGGGCACGCAGGTTTTATCTTTTGCCAAAGATCCATAAAGAAAGAAAAAAATGGAGCCTGCCAGGTAAAGTGCCACCCGGTAGGCCCATCGTATCGGATTGTAATAGCGAGACGTACAATACCGCAGAATTCATCGAGTACCATTTGAACCCTATTTCACAAAAGCATACGAGCTATTTGAGAGACACGTACGACTTTATTGCAAAGACAAAAGACCTGAGGATTCCCACTGGCGCCCTACTCTTCACAATCGATATTGACAGTCTCTACACGAATATCGAGACGGAGGCAGGATTGTCGGCCGTACGAGGGTGCATGAATAAATTTCCCCATGGCAGTAGACCCGATGAGTACATCTTGAAACTACTAGAGATTAATTTGACCAAAAATGACTTCGATTCCAAGTTTTTCCTCCAAACCAAGGGTACGGCCATGGGGAAGAAATTCGCACCCTCGTACGCCAACATCTTCATGGCGCACTGGGAAGAGACCGCGCTGGCGACGGCCACTTTGAAACCGTTCGCCTATTACAGATTTTTAGACGACATTTGGGGTGTCTGGGAGCATTCGAGAGAAGAGTTTATCAAATTTATTGAGCATCTAAACACACATCAGACATCAATTACAGTGAAGTACGAGTTGAACAGTAGAGAAGTTAACTTTTTGGACGTGGTCACGTATAAAGGCACTAAATTTGAGGAAAACAACAAGCTAGACTACCGTGTTTACTTTAAAGAGACGGACACTCATTGTCTTCTACATAAAGACAGTTTTCATCCCGGGCATACTTTTAAAGGGATACTCAAATCCCAGCTTTTAAGATTTCGTCGAATCTGCTCGGAAGAGAATGAGTTCATAAAAGCCACAAAAGTACTCTTTAGAGCACTGAAAGATAGAGGATACGGTAGAGGATTTTTAAGATCAGTCCTCAGAAATTTCCTTAAATCCATAAATAACCCCAAACTGCCAACCCAAACTGGTGAAACAAAAATAGTTCCCTTAGTGGCTTTTTATTCATTCCAGAGCAAACAACTCAATTCGACCATCAAACAAAATTTCTCCAAATTTTTAGAGGACACAGAGATTTTACAAAGACATAAATCAATTGCGGCCTACAAAAGGAACAAAAACTTATTAGATATTCTAGTACAAAGTACAGTTAAAAGTAAAAGAACAATCGGGAAACAAAGAACGTGCAAATACTATCTTGCTCTGAAATGGATAAAAAATGTAACCACGAAGCAAATCTATCAAGTCGACAGAACTCTCTCTCCAGACACCCCGAATTGTGTCTACTTAATTTTCTGCACAAAGTGCAAAAAACAGTATGTCGGACAGACTAAAAATGAGGTGAGAACGAGAATATACCAGCACACTCATAACATCATCCACAAAATCCACAAACGCAGGTTTTTGATTCAACATTTTCTATTACATGGCCTCCCCTCTCTTAGAGCAACTATACTACAAACTAACCCTTTGTGGAGTCTAAAGGACAGACTAAGAGCAGAAAGACTTTGGATAAACAGACTCAACACTCTGTATCCAAAAGGATTGAATGAGGCCTAAGAGATGGGTGAGAGCCATTGAGGAGAATTGTATTCCTGTCCTTTAAGATAGTGAGATTATTCAAATACATATATATTATGATTGATATACCTACATATATATATATATATATATATTATACATATACACCCCTACCATACCTAAAATCTACCCATTTTACCCCTTATGGACACAACCCCACCATACCTAAAACCTACCCATTTTACCCCTTATGGACACAACCCCACTATACCTAAAACCTACCCATTTTACTCCTTATGGACACAACCCCACTATACCTAAAACCTACCCTTTCCACCCCTAATAAATTACATTGACAAGTATTATCTATAACTATTAATAAATACCTAAAAACTAACCCTCAGTAGAAATGTTGGATTAATAAATAATACCTATAAAAACCTTAATAAATAACACTTAATTAAAAATAATACTTGTTCATACATTTCAAAATCTCACTATCTGTGGTTCAATAAAAAGACCAAATATAATATTGGTGGTGGAGTGATGGGCCTAGGCCGTGGGGGCGGGCCTCGGCCGAGGCGGGAGAGCGGCCAGAAGGAGTATTGAAGGACTGTGCATTACCAGAGCTGGACACTGCTTCAGCTCTTGGATTTTTTCCAATCCTAACTAACCCTAACAACCCCACTATACCTAAAACCTACCCATTTTACCCCTTATGGACACAACCCCACTATACCTAAAACCTACCCTTTCCACCCCTAATAAATTACATTGACAAGTATT
This sequence comes from Schizothorax lantsangensis, assembly GCA_027422415.1. Lineage (NCBI taxonomy): Eukaryota > Metazoa > Chordata > Actinopteri > Cypriniformes > Cyprinidae > Schizothorax > Schizothorax lantsangensis. Next base: position 38,564,882 of record CM049846.1, on the reverse strand, counting down.
ATCTATAACTATTAATAAATACCTAAAAACTAACCCTCAGTAGAAATGTTGGATTAATAAATAATACCTATAAAAACCTTAATAAATAACACTTATAATTAAAAATAATACTTGTTCATACATTTCAAAATCTCACTATCTGTGGTTCAATAAAAAGACCAAATATAATATTGGTGGTGGAGTGATGGGCCTAGGCCGTGGGGGTGGGCCTCGGCCGAGGCGGGAGAGCGGCCAGAAGGAGTATTGAAGGACTGTGCATTACCAGAGCTGGACACTGCTTCAGCTCTTGGATTCTTTCCAATCCTAACCCTAACGATTCAGCCCTTACAGGCGATCATACCAATAATTTATAATCTTTACAAGAACACCAAAATCATGTAATGGGCAAGTCTGCGTGTGTTTGACAGTTTCGCGTCAGTGTGTGATTTGAGAATCTGTGGTCGTTACATCACATCCGGAGGAGCAGAGCTGAAACTGGAAGTTGGTCACCGGATAAACACCTGACTGCATCCGCGTGTAGAGTGAATGCTCGAACCTGTTATCATGGGAAACTCAAACAGGTCTGGTGGTCTTCTTCTTCTTCTCTTCTAAGTCTTGCACAGTTATAATCACAAACACTGTTGTTCTGTTAGTTACAGACTTTCCAGTTAAACGAGTTTCCATCATTTCTCAATGTCTGACAAGCCTCATATTTCACCCACGGCTTGAACTAAACACTAACAACTTATTTAACACATGATTTACTAACTAGAGAATACACAAGTCTAACTAAGGTACTCGGAACAGTCCATTCTTCACTGTAGCTAATGTTATTAATCATATGAGTGTTTACATGATCTGTCCAGCCCTGTATATCATGAGCTCTGCGTTAAACACACGATTATTACAGAAATCACTCCGTTTATGACTTTAGATGCACAGCAAGAAGCCAAGAGGAATAACAAAACACATCCACTACAAACGGAAAGCGATGAAATAACTTCGACGATCATCTTTGCTCTTTTACAAAGTGAAAGTAAACAGACTTACTGCTTTTAAAGCTCCTCTGTGCTTCAGAGACTCAGTAAATCAGAAGAAGATTGTGAAGATGTCTGAAGAAGAGTCGGTGTGAAGTTGAGTAAACGCTGCAGTATTGAAAGGCGTGGCTCATGAATATTAAGTAGGCTGTGACGTTCTCTGGACCGCCCACAGCACGTGATCATTAACCTTTAAACTCTCTCAACATGACAAACTTATCCTGCAGAGATGATTGCATTGTAAACAATTGCCTCATCACTGGCTTTTTTGCTTTTAGGAGGATAACAGCATTGTTTTGGTCATCAATATGTCTGATAAGAATTATTAGTGTGACAAGCAATTTACAATCTGATAATACAAATTGTGACAGAGAGATATTGACCTGCGCTGTTTAGTGTAATAATATTAATAATAAATAATTTTAGACTGTAACCCTCCCTGATGTGAATATCTGTAAATTTAAATAAAGTAAATAAATATCAGGCAGATTCCATTTGTTCAGATCCAAATATTCACATTAAAAAATATTCAGCAGCTTCCAACACTTTTCATCTATACTAGATATCGAATATCAAACAAAGACATGATCCACATCTGCATAGATATATCATAATGATATAATGAATCCCACAACAAACACATTTTATCCATATTTATTTTACTTAAAAAGTGCATCAACATAAATCAAACATGACCATATGAAATTACTGTAACACAATCTAAAAGGAAATCTACATTTTATAGAGTTCCATAGAAACAAACATTAAAAACACGAAGCACATGACGTTCCACTTGTTTAAAGCCCTTGCAGTTTGCTGTAAAGAGAACAAAGAGAAATATGAGGGATTATCAAAGCAGTGTCTTTGAATATGTAAATATTATGCATTATTAATAATCATACCTGTCCTCCACTGTTCTGTTGGATGGATAGTAAACCTTAAAGGAGAATCCGCTTCTCGGAAAAGAGCCCTGAAAGAGTAAGAAGACAGAATTCAGATCAGATTCCATCCGTCCAGCTGAGACACATTAATCACGCGCACACATATTTCATACACACATGAATACAGCTCAAGCGTACCGGGTTGATGCACAGGCAGTCTGTGTTGCAGACGTTGAACGGGTCGTATTTGTCGGCGAAGACGATGAGGTCAGGAAGGGGATAAAGTCGTAGTGTGTAATCATACGTCCAGTACACCGGACACACGTACAGCGGCAGCGGCGGCAGGTGACCTTGAGACAAGATGCTTCTCACAAACTGTAGAACAAACACTAGATTAACAGAGAGCAGACATCTGTAGAAAGGACAGCTAATATTCGTGCTAGATTATAAATATATGAACAGCTAATAATAACCCATTCAATTCTAGTTACTCTCCTACAATGAACCTGTTCTGAGCACTTGACTCTGTAATAACTGGACGTGACGTGGATTTGATTAATCGGCTCATAATGAAGTTTATTCATTTGTTCTAATAAACAAGCGTAACTCTTATGTTTCTGAAAACGACAAACATGATCACTTCATTCAGCAGAAAACAGACATTTATGCTCATTCGCGCTGCCAGTAATCAGCAATATTTTCCACATATACACATTTCTTTATATCACAATTTAGAGAGAAAAAAACCTTCTCTTAGATTTTGCAGATTTTTGTCGTGAAAAAGTTCATTTTTTCTTGTAAGTTATTTCAAAAAGTGAAACTTTCATATATTTTAGATTCATTGCATGTAAAGTAAAACATTTCAAAAGTTTTTTTGTTTTAATTTTGATGATTAGAACTTACAGCTCATGAAAGTCAAAAATCAGTATCTCAAAATATTAGAATATTTACATTTGAGTTTCAATTAATGACCATCCCTACAGTATAAATTCTGGGTATCTCTTGTTCTTTGAAACCACAATAATGGAGAAGACTGCTGACTTTGCAATGATCCAGAAGATGAACATTGACACCCTCCACAAAGAGGGTAAGTCACAGAGGGTCATTACTGAAAGGTGTGGCTGTTTACAGAGTGCTGTATCAAAGCATATTAAATGCCAAGTTGACTGGAAGGAAGAATTTGGGTAGGAAAAGGTGCACAAGCAACAGGGATGACCGCAAGCTTGAGAATACAGTCAAGCAAAGCTGATTCAAACACTTGTGAGAGCTTCACAAGGAGTGGACTGAAGCTGGAGTCAGTGCATCAAGAGTCACCACGCTCAGACGTCTTCAGGAAAAGGGCTACCAAGCCACTTCTGAACCAGAGACAACGTCAGAAGCATCTTACCTGGGCTGTGGAGAAAAAGAACTAGACTGTTGCTCAGTGGTCCAAAGTCCTCTTTTCAGATGAAAGTAAATTTTGCATTTCATTTGGAAATCAAGGTCCCAGAGTCTGGAGGAAGAGTGGAGAGGCACAGAATCCATGTTGCTTGAAGTCCAGTGTGAAGTCTCCACAGTCAGTGATGATTTGGGCTGCCATGTCATCTGCTGGTGTTGTTCCACTGTGTTTTCTGAAGTCCACAGTCAACACAGCCATCTACCAGGAAATTTTAGAGCACTTCATGCTTCCTTCTGCTGACAAGCTTTATGGAGATGCTGATTTCATTTTCCAGCAGGACTTGGCACCTGCCCACACTGCCAAAGGTACCAAAAGCTGGTTCAATGACCATGGTGTTAATGTGCTTGATTGGCCAGCAAACTCACCTGACCTGAACCCCATAGAGAATCATAGAGAATCATAGAGAATCTATGAGGTATTGTCAACTCAAGTCAAGTCAAGTCACCTTTATTTATATAGTGCTTTTAACAATACAAATTGTGACAAAGCAACTGCACAATATCAAAATGGGAAAATAGTGTCAATAATGTAAAATGACAAGATTAAACACTCAATTTTCAGTTAAAGGCATTTCATTATTGAATTCAGTGATGGCATCGTCCAGCTCAGTTCAGTTCAAAAAGTTTCTGTTCAATCAAGTCGACGCTATTGCTGGAAATGAAGTGTCCCCAACTAAGCAAGCCAGAGGCGACAGCGGCAAGGAACCAAAACTCCATCGGTGACAGAACGGAGAAAAAAACCTTGGGAGAATCCAGGCTCAGTCGGGGGGCCATTTCTCCTCTGGCCAGACGACACAGCAGTTCAATTCCAACTGCTGCAAAGTCAGATTGGAGGGCTCAACTGGTTCCCGAGGTCTTTTCCTGATGGCTGTCTAGGTGACGGGGTCCTCACTGGGGGTCTGTCTCTGGGGCTCATCTAGGTGTCCTGGTCTCCGCTGACGTTCAGGGCTTTAGAGGTCGTCTCTAGGTGCTGATCCACCATCTGATCTGGTGAATGCAGTGACCTCGGAATAAGAAAGAAACAGACTAATATTAGCGTAGATGTCAATCTTTTTACGATGTAACAAGTACATCATGTGTTATGGGAAGTGTTCCCGGTTCCGGTTGATCTAATTAATGCAGCCTATCAATCCTTTAACGGATTTGAATAATAGAAGTGTATTAGTGTGTTATGTGTACGCCAGGTTAAAGAGATGGGTCTTTAATCTAGATTTAAACTGACAGAGTGTGTGTGCCTCCCGAACAGTGTTTGGTAGATTGTTCCAGAGTTTGGGCACTAAATAGGAAAAAGATCTGCCGCCCGCAGTTGATTTTGATATTCTAGGTATTATCAAATGGCCAGAGTTTTGAGAACGCAGCGGACGTGAAGGACTATAATGTGATAAGAGCTCGCTCAAGTACTGAGGAGCTAAACCATTCAGGGCTTTATAAGTAATTAACAAGATTTTAAAATCTATACGATGTTTAGTAGGGAGCCAGTGCAGTGTTGACAGAACCGGGCTGATGTGCTCATACTTCCTGGTTCTAGTAAGAACTCTAGCTGCTGCATTTTGAATCATCTGTAATTTGTTTATTAAGCGTGCAGAACAACCACCCAATAAAGTATTACAATAATCTAACCTTGAGGTCATAAACGCATTAATTAATATTTCTGCATTTGACATTGAGAGCATAGGTCTCAGTTTAGATATATTTTTAAGATGAAAAAAATGCAGTTTTACAAATGCTAGAAACGTGGCTGTCAAAGGAGAGATTACTATTAAATAGCACACTTAGGTTCCTGACTGATGACGAAGAATTTACAGAGCAGCCATCAAGTGTTAGACAGTGTTCTAGGTTATTACTTGTGGGGGTTTTAGGTCCGATAATTAACACCTCTGTTTTTTCAGAATTTAGCAGTAAGAAATTACTCGTCATCCAGTTTTTTATATCGACTATGCATTCCATAAGTTTCTCAATTTGGTGTGTTTCACCAGGCCGTGAAGAAATATAGAGCTGAGTATCATCAGCATAACAGTTAAAGCTAACCCCGTGCTTCCTAATGATATTTCCCAAGGGTAACATATAAAGCGTGAAAAGTAACGGCCCTAGTACTGAGCCTTGAGGAACTCCATACTGCACTTGTGATCGATATGATACCTCTTCATTCACTGCTACGAATTGATGGCGGTCAGATAAGTACGATTTGAACCATGCTAATGCACTTCCACTAATGCCAACAAAGTTTTCTAGTCTATTCAAAAGAATGTTGTGATCGATAGTGTCGAACGCAGCGCTAAGATCCAGTAGAACTAATAGAGAGATACAACCATGATCAGATGATAAGAGCAGGTCATTTGGAACTCTAATGAGAGCAGTCTCAGTACTATGATACGGTCTAAATCCTGACTGGAAATCCTCACAGATATCATTTTTCTCTAAGAAGGAATATAATTGTGAGGATACAACCTTTTCTAATATCTTTGACAGAAAAGGGAGATTCGAGATTGGTCTGTAATTAACTAGATCTTTGGGGTCAAGTTGTGGTTTTTTAATGAGAGGCTTAATAACAGCCAATTTAAAGTTTTTGGGGACATATCCTAATGACAATGATGAATTAATAATAGCCAAAAGAGGATCTATGACTTCTGGAAGCACCTCTTTTAGTAGTTTAGATGGAATAGGGTCTAACATACATGTTGTTGGTTTAGATGATTTAACAAGTTTATACAATTCTTCCTCTCCTATAGTAGAAAATGAGTGGAATTGTTCCTCAGGGGATCTATAGTACACTATTTGATGTGATAATATAGCTGATGGCTGCATGGTTACAATTTGATCTCTAATAGTATCAATTTTGGAAGTAAAATAGTTCATAAAGTCATTACTGCTGTGCTGTTGGGAAATGTCAACACCTGTTGATGCTTTATTTTTTGTTAATTTTGCCACTGTATTGAATAAATACCTGGGGTTATGTTTGTTTTGTTCTAAAAAAGACGAAAAGTAATCAGATCTAGCAGTTTTTAAAGCTTTTCTGTAGGATAGGGTACTTTCCCGCCAAGCTATACGAAATACCTCTAGTTTTGTTTTCCTCCAGCTGCGCTCCATTTTCCGGGCTGCTCTCTTTAGAGTGCGAGTGTGCTCATTATACCACGGTGTTGGACTCTTTTCCTTAATCTTCCTTAAGTGTAAAGGAGCAACTGTATCTAAAGTGCTAGAAAAGAGAGAGTTCATAGTTTCTGTTACATCATCAAGTTGTTCTGAGTTGTTGGATATGCTAAGGAATTGAGATAAATCTGGAAGATTACTTACAAAGCAGTCTTTTGTGGTAGAAGTGATGGTTCTACCATATTTGTAAGAAGGAGTTGAATTTACAGCTTTAACTATATGGAGTTTACACAAGACTAGATAATGATCTGATATATCATCGCTTTGCTGCAGAATTTCAACACCATTAACATCAATTCCATGTGACAGTATTAAATTTAGAGTATGATTTCGACTATGAGTAGGTCCTGAAACGTGTTGTCTAACCCCAATAGAGTTCAGAATGTCTATGAATGCTGATCCTAATGCATCTTTTTCATTATCAACATAGATATTAAAATCACCCACAATTAGGACTCTATCTGCAGCCAGCACTAACTCTGATAGAAAATCAGCAAATTCTTTAATAAAGTCTGTATGGTGCCCTGGTGGCCTGTATACAGTAGCCAGTACAAACGTCACGGGGGATTTATCATTAATACTTTTTTTCTCTAGATAATTTTATATGAAGCACCATTACTTCAAAGGAGTTATACTTAAAGCCTGTCTTCTGAGAAATACTGAGAATATTGTTATAAATTGTAGCAACACCTCCCCTTTGCCTTTTGGACGCGGCTCATTTTTGTAACAGTAATCTTGGGGGGTAGACTCGTTTAAAATAATGTATTCATCTGGTTTTAGCCATGTTTCTGTCAAACAGAGCAAATCTAGGTTATGATCATTAATCAAATTATTTACAAAAAGTGCTTTTGTAGAAAGGGACCTGATATTCAGTAAGCCAAGTTTTATCAATTGTTTCTGTGTATTGTAAACATTTTTTATTTGTTGAACATCAATTAAATGGTTACTCATAAATTGGTTTTGACGTTTTCTGTATTTTCTAGTTCGGGGAACGGACACAGTCTCTATAGTGTGATATCTAGGTGAAGGAGTCTCTATGTGCTGAGAATTAACTGACTTCTGTGACGTGAGGCGGCTAGCAGACGGTCGGTTTAGCCAGTCTGTCTGCTTCCTGACCTGGGCTCCAGTTAGTCAAGTATGAACTCTAAGACTATGTGCCAAATTTCTAGAGAGAATAGCGGCACCACCCCAGGAGGGATGAACACCATCTCTTTTCAACAAGTCAAGTCAAGTCTGCCCCAAAAACTCGTCCAATTGTCTATAAAACCTATGTTGTTTTGCGGGCACCACTTAGACATCCAGTCAGGGTGCGAACTACGGGGGAGCTAGGGGAGCTCGGCTCCCCTTAATAAGACATGGGCTCCCCTGAAAAAGTAATTTGTGAAATTTTGGGGGGTCTCAAAAAATACTGACAATGTGATATTTTGACGTGCAATTTCAGTTTTGTGTAATGTGATCATCGTGGATTATTATGTGTAAAATTGCAAAAATATAATTCAATGCATGACGGCGATTTAAACCTAATTCACTTCAATAAAGATAACTATACGTGATATTCTTGTCATGAGAATCAAGGTGTGGGGGCGCTGCGGTGCTAATTCCACTCATGTTTAGTAGGCTACGTTAACTCAAAGCAAAGACTAAAGGGACTTTGCTCAAAGATTCGTAGAAAAATATAAACGTTGGAGGCCGTTGATCTGAGTGCGAATGCTTCACTTCATTTTTAAATGCTATAAAACATGGATTTTTTCCTGAAAATTTACATTTATGAATATGAAATTTGGCCATTAAAATAAAAAAATTAATAAAAAAAGTTTGGGTCTGTTTATCTCTAGAGTTTTCAACAATGCCTAAAAGAACATCTTTCCACTGTAAAGTAACATGTCAGCAATAAAATCAAGTACATTTCATAAAAAAAAAGATACGTAAGGGCATTGCCAAAATAAATGAACAGCTGTCTCTGGCTTCTGCTTGCAAAAGCTACATCTTACATCTATATCTTTTTTAAATTTAGTTAAATAAAGTTTAGCAGGGTATATTCTGTGAAGGAGTTTAAAAGATATCTCTTTAACCTTGTTTGTTAAGAGATAGCGATTGGGCAGCAGCCACACTTTTTTCCAATCAACATCACTCACAAATTGATTCCAATATACTATTGCATTTGGTTTCAAAGCAACATCCTTCTGGAAAAGGGCTCTTATTGATCTGTTATAATTATTACAATGATAGGAAAAACATATTTTACCTATAGGGGAGTGATTGGGTGAGAGTTGTGGGAATTGCTGATAATTTAATCTTTTTTGCTGTTTAAACAACATACATATTTTAGGAGAGACTGCACCAAAAACAGTTGTGAATTCCTTTGGCGGTATGGGAAATTTATATTTTGCTAAGAATTCCTCATATTTAAAAAGAAGACCATCTGAATTAAATAACTGGTCTACCAAAACAATGTTATTTCGAAAAAGTTTTCAAAAAAAATTGACTTTTGTTTATATAAAATGTCCTTATTATTCCAAATAAAGTAATGGTGTGGTGAAAAATTATGTTTGTAAATCAAATTCCACGCAAGAAAAGCTTGACGATGAAATTCCGAAAGTTTCACAGGTATTTTGTTAATATCAAAATTGCAAACAAGAAAAAAATTTATGCCACCCAGACTAGATAAAATATGGAGGGGAATCATATTCCAAACAGAGGTTGGGTACTTAACAAGTTGTCTAATCCAGTTGATTTTAAAAGTATTGTTTAGTATAGAGAAGTCAAGGAAATTGAGACCACCATTTTCATATGAGTTCATTAAAACTGTTTCCTAATATGATGTATCCTATTTTTCCAAACAAAATTAAAAAACATTTTATCAATCTCCTTTGAAATTTTATCATCAACCTGAAGAGCGATAGCTGTATAAGTTAGTCGGGATATACCCTCTGCTTTGGAAATCAAAACTCTCCCTCTTAATGACAAATCTCAAATCTCAATTACTTTAATTGCAATGGGGATTTGGTTTTCATTTTGGAGAAAAAGAGTGGTATCGTCTGCTAACTGTGTTATAACTAGTTCTCTATTAATGATAGTCATACCTTTAACTGCACTGGCTTTAATATGATTAGCAAGAAGTTGACTTACTATCAAAAATAAATATGGAGAGACAGGGCAACCCTGTCTAATCCCTCTGGATAAATTAAATCTAGCAGAAGTACCACCCAACAGTTTTCTTGAACTGTTGCTATTCTTATAAAGAGTTTTAATTGCACTAGTGAAAAAATTTCCAAAACCAAATTTTATAAGTGACTCAAGAATAAACTGATGCTCTACGGAGTCAAAGGCCTTACAGAAATCAAGGAAAAAAATAAAACCATTATCTACATTAAATTCAGGATAATCCAAAATATCTAAAACTAGTCTTATATTGTTTGTAAGGCAAGGCGAGTTTATTTATATAGCACATTTCATACACAGTGGTAATTCAAAGTGCTTTACATAAAAGAAAGTGAAATAATCATTCACAGCAATAAAAACAAGGAATTAAAAATAATAAAACAAGGAATTTTAAAATGATATAGAAATTGATTTAAAATTAAATTGAAAACAGTTAAATAGAAAAGGATTATACATAAAATACAATGCAGTCAGTTCGGACGTAGCACAGTGCTCATTCAACAAATGCACAGCTAAATAGATGAGTTTTGAGACTGGATTTAAATGTGGCTAATGTTTTAGCACATCTGATCTCTTCTGGAAGCTGGTTCCAGCTGCGGGCGGCATAATAGCTAAAAGCGGACTCCCCTTGTTTTGTGTGAACCCTTGGTATTTCTAACTGACTCGATCCTAATGATCTGAGTGGTCTGTTAGGTTTATATTCAGTGAGCATATCTGCAATATATTTAGGTCCTTGACCATTGAGTGACTTATAAACGAGTAAAAGTACTTTAAAATCAATCCTAAATGTAACTGGAAGCCAGTGTAAGGACCTGAGGACTGGTGTGATATGCTCAGATTTTCTGGTTCTAGTCAGAATCCTGGCAGCAGCGTTCTGGATGAGCTGCAGCTGTCTAATGGTCTTCTTTGGAAGACCGGTGAGGAGACCATTACAATAATCCACCCTGCTGGTGATAAAGGCATGAACAAGTTTCTCCAAGTCTTGACTGGAAACAAAACATCTAATTCTTGCAATGTTTTTGAGATGATAGTATGCTGATTTAGTTACTGCTTTGACATGACTACTAAAACTAAGGTCTGTCTCCAGAATCACCCCAGGATTTCTGACTTGATTTTTAGTTGTTTGACCCCTAGAGTCAAGGTATGCATTCACCTTGAGAACTTCATCTTTGTTTCCAAATGCAATGACTTCAGTTTTCTCCTTGTTTAACTGAAGAAAGTTTTGGCACATCCAACTGTTAATTTCATCAATGCATTGGTAGAGGGAGTCAATGGGGCTATAATCATTTGGAGATAAGGCTAGGTAGATCTGGGTATCATCAGCATAGCTGTGATAGGCAATTTGGTTCTTCCTCATTATCTGACTTAGTGGGAGCATATACAGGCTAAACAAGAGCGGTGCAAGAATTGAGCCTTGTGGGACTCCGCATGTCATGGACGTCCACTTAGACTTATGCTCTCCTATACTCACATAATAACCTCTCCCTTCTAAGTATGACCTGAACCATTTGAGTGCCATCCCAGAAAGCCCAACCCAGTTTTCCAGTCTCTCTAGAAGTATGTTATGATCGACAGTGTCAAACGCAGCACTAAGATCTAGTAGTACCAGCACTGATATTTTGCCAGAATCAGAATTAAAGCGAATATCATTTATTATCTTAATGAGTGCTGTCTCTGTGCTGTGATGCACGCGGAAACCAGATTGAAAATTATCCAGGTATCCATTTGAGTTTAAGTAGTTGTTCAGCTGATTAAAAACTACCTTTTCAATAATCTTACCTATGAAAGGAAGATTTGATATTGGTCTATAGTTGCTCAACATGGTGTTATCAAGATTGCGCTTTTTCAGAAGGGGCTTAACAACTGCAGTTTTCAGGGAGTTTGGAAAAGTCCCAGAAAGAAGTGAGGTGTTCACCACTTCTAAGAGATCTGCTTCTAAACAGTTAAGCACACTTTTGAAAAAAGATGTGGGAAGTGTGTCAAGATAGCAGGTTGACGATTTAAGATGCTGTACTATTTCTTCCAAAATTTTGCTATCAATTGTTTTAAAAACAGACATAGTCACTTCTTTTTGAGATTGCTGTCAAATCTGTGAGATTGCTGTTTGTAATATGCCTATTGCTCATAAATCCAGATTGTGTTTCTTCTATAATTGAATCTAATACATATTTGAGTCTTTTAGCTAATATCAGGGCATATACTTTATAATCATTATTGAGTAGACTAATTGGATGCCAATTGTCAAGAAAAAGTAGATCCTTTTTTGGTTTGGGAATTAATGTAATTAATCCTTGAGTCAAAGTGGGAGGAAGGCACTGATTACTTATACTTTCATTAAACATTTTTAGCAAAAAAGGGGCCAAATCATTAATAAACTGCTTATAAAATTCTCCTGTTAAACCGTCCGTACCTGGCGATTTATTGTTTTTCAGATGATTAATTGCCTTTATCACTTCCTCAACAGAAATAGGCATATCGCAGAGTTTACTTTCATTTTTGTCAATAGCTTTCACCTCTATAGAACTCAAAAAAGCATCAGATGTAGCTTGAGAAAAATTGGATGTATATATTTTCTTATAAAATTCATAACATTGACTAGAAATTAGAACACCATCCAACGGGGAGGGGGGGGTGGGTGCTCTGGAGGCCTTAAGGGACACGTAGACTGGACAGGACAGGAGGCCTACAGGGCGGCGCCTGTTCTGGGAGCCATGGCAGGTCAGGGGACTCGGGAGGCCATGGCGGGTCAGGGGACTCGGGAGGCCATGGCGGGTCAGGGGACTCGGGAGGCCATGGCGGAGCAGGGAGCTCGGGAGGCCATGGCGGAGCAGGGAGCTCGGGAGGCCATGGCGGAGCAGGGAGCTCGGGAGGCCATGGCGGAGCAGGGAGCTTGGGAGGCCATAGCGGATCAAGGAGCTTGGGAGGCCATGGTGGGACCGCCTCCGAGACCGCTGCCCCAGCCCCCACCTCAGTCTCTTCAGCCGGAGCCCTACTACCCCCCCCCAAAATTTCCTTGGGGAAAATAGGGGCTCCATCGGGCACTTGGGGGTGAACTGGAGGCATGGACTCTTGGGTGCACTCGGGAAGCGCGGACTCTTGGGGGCGCTCGGCAAGCGCGGGCACTTGAGGGCGCTCGGCAGACGCGGGCACTTGAGGGCGCTCGGTAGGTGCGGGCACTTGAGGGCGCTCGGCAGGCGCGGGCACTAGAGGGCGCTCGACAGGCGTGGGCTCTGGGGTGCGCTGGCGAGGAGCGGGCTCTGGGGTGCGCTGGCGAGGAGCGGGCTCTGGGGTGCGCACTGGGGGGCACTTGCGAGGAGCAGGCACTGGAGGGCACTTGCGAGGAGCAGGCACTGGAGGGCACTTGCGAGGAGCAGGCACTGGAGGGCACTTGCGAGGAGCAGGCACTGGAGGGCACTTGAGAAGAGCTGCCTCTTGGGGGCGCTCTTGAGAGCTGGACGGAACCAGCAGGGGCTCTGGAGAGCTGGACGGAACCAGCAGGGGCTCTGGAGAGCTGGACGGAACCAGCAGGGGCTCTTGAGAGCTAGGCGGAACCAGCAGGGGCTCTTGAGAGCTGGGCGGAACCAGCAGGGGCTCTTGAGAGCTGGGCGGAACCAGCAGGGGCTCTTGAGAGCTGGGCGGAACCAGCAGGGGCTCTTGAGAGCTGGACGGAACCAGCAGGGGCTCTGGAGAGCTGGACGGGACCAGCAGGGGATCTGGAGAGCTGGACGAGACCAGCAGGGGCTCTGGAGAGCTGGACGGGACCAGCAGGGGCTCTGGAGGGACTGGCCCTGGAGAAGCGGGCACTGGAGGACGCTGTCGAGGAGCGGACACTGGAGAGAACTTGTGAGGATTAAGGCATATTGGGCTTGCCATATTCTTTGCCGGCAGGCAAGGAGGAGCCGCGGGCCGCGTTGGCGGGCTTGGGGGAGCCGCGGTCTGCGTTGGCGGGCTTGGGGGAGCCGCGGACGACGGCAGGCTGGTTCTGGCTCGGGCCCTGACACTCTCCAGACACCGGAGGATCCCCTCCCTCCAGCATAGTCCCTTGGTGTCTGGGAGGTCCACGGGACGATGGGAATTGGCCCCGTGCCAGAACAGAGAGAGGATGGTGGCGTCATCTAATGCAGTCGCGGCGGCAAGCCCGCAGAACTCCCGCGAATACTCGGGGAAAGGGAGATCTCGGTGGGCAAGGGCGATGAAGCGGGCGGCGACTTCCATCGCCGCGGGAGCAAGGAAAAACAGGAAATAAAAAAACTTTTCAAAAACGGGAAAACAAAAACGAGGGAGGAGAAACGCCGCTTCTTACTGTTTTAGGGTCCGGTATTCTGTCAGGCTCTCGGAGGGGAGAGCGAGGAGACACAGAGAATTTCAAACATTGACTTTAATAAAACAAGGAAGACATTCAATACCGGACAGCAGACACGGGGAAAACCAAGGCTTAAGAATACTGGGGAGTAACGAGGAGAACTGAAACAGGTGAGGAGAAAATCACACACAGCTGGGAAAGTTTCAAGTTTCAAGTTTCAAGTTTTATTTGTCACATACACGACTATACAGAGACTGTATAACCAGCAGTGAAATGAGAGTCGGGTCCGCTCCATGGACAGTGCAAATATTGAAAAAACAACACAAGGGAAGTAAACATAAGATAAGATGAATGAAAAATAAGATATAAAGAATAAAATATAAAATGTAAAAGAATGTGCATGACAGTAAGCTGTCGAATTAAATATTAATATGAGCATGACTGTACAGAGAGGAATGTGCAACAGGTTATACATGGTTGACATGAAGCAGCCAATCACAAAAAATAAAATAAATATAAAAATAAGATACGATTTACAAGATACAGAACGTGTTGTGTGCAAGTGTGCAAGTGTGCAAATGAGCAAATGACACTGACAGTTATGAGGTAGTTATGAGGTAGAGATTAATAATGAGTGTGTGATTAGTGATTTGAAGTAAGTCAGATGATGTTTTTAAGAGGCTGACTTTGAGTTCAGGAGCCTGATGGCCGTGGGGAAGAAACTCCTCCTGAGGAACTAATGAAGACAGGAACAGGAAGACCAAATATGGGCACGAGAGGAGGGGAAACACGTGACATGGGGAACACAGGTCTGACACCCATTTACACTTAATTTACTAATGTTGTTATTAATATGGTGTCTCTCTAAATTAAAGAAGTATTGTGAATTTTGTTCGCCTTCTTCAAGCCAACGTCTCCTCGATCGAACAAACGCACCTTCAGCTTTTCTTCTATACAGTTCATCTAGTTTGATTTGCAGATCTGATAATAGTAATTTCTCATAATCTAATAAATTCTCTGGACATGTATTTACCAATTTTGTGATTTCAACAATAATGTTGGTTTCTTCAGCTCTTTTGCATTTGGCCATTCGGCTGCCAAATGACCTAAAATATTTAGCAACCTCAAATTTCAAAAGTTCCCAATTTGAGCAAAAAGCATTTTCCTTATTGGCTTTATCCCAAAATCTGCGTATCAATCTAGTGATCTCTTTTTTTACCTCATCATAAAGTAACAATGAATTGTTGAGTTTCCAGTATTATCCAGTGATAAAACTTGTATTTGAAAATTTAATATTTATGCATATAGTTTTATGATCTGTTAGTGCAGTGGTTCTCAACCGGTGGGGCGCGAGTAGGCTACAGGATGGGAGGAAAAAAAACCTGAAAAAAAAAAATTTGCAATTTTTTTTTTTAGCACTAAACTACTGTCATAAAAAAATTATAGTTTTGTATATACATAACTCCTGAATAAAAATTAAAATGTGTTTGGACTGATTTAAAAAAAAAGAGTTTTGAACAAATTTGATTGGTTTGTTGATAGTGAGCGCAAATGCAGGTGATAAGCGGTTTTATTAAGCGAGTCATTGAGTCGTTCATTCAAACGATTCGTTCAAACGGCCGATTCATCAAGAATGAGACAGATGTTTGTGCATGGGTCATTGAATCTTTGACTCAACCGATTCGTTCAAAACACTGAATCATTCAAAACACCATTGAGTGTTTCTGTGAGATGCGCAATGCTGTGATCTTTGTTTGGATTCATCGGATCTATTTTCGCTGCTAAAATAGACCAAAACAGTCATTATTTCGTCTAAAATGTAAGTGACTTAATATTATTAACTTGTTTGTTGAACTGTCATATAAAATCAGTGTCACATTTTCAATCGTGAGGTGATGGTAAATTAAGTGGGTCAATTGTCAGCTCTCTTGGTCGTCAGGTCGTGTGATGCATGTTGCTGAACTGTATTCAAATGTTATAAATATAAAAACACCACATTTTGAAATTTAACTGCAGTATGTCAATTTAGTTTATTTGTGTGTGCTGCGCTCATAGACTTTAGAAAACGGCGCTCATTTGTTTGATTTCTCCTCGAGAAGCTGCGCAAGCCTCAAAAGTTTAAGGTCCTTGCACCCTGACTGAGTCCGAAACTGTCGTATTCGTTTTTTCATATTCGTCATTTGGTGGCTCTTAATTGTCAAAAACACCCCTCAAAATATTTGCTACGGATGCAAAAAATGCAGAAAATCGAACCATCCGAATTAATTTTTATGACGGACGGAAGTTTCAGAGGCTGCAAACGTATAAAACGTGAGGTCGTATTTAGTTTTTTATATATATATATATATATATATATATATATATAAATATTAGTTTTTCGTTTATTATTCATTTATTCATTATTCGTTTATTATAAAATATTTGTTTATTCGTTTTATATATATATATATATATATATATAAAACGAATAAACTAGTCAGAATATAGGCTACAGTTAAAGCTTTCCTTTAGTTTTTGTGAAATACACGCACGCACGCAGCCACGCACACACATAGGCCTACATGTTTAAATACATTTATGTTGTTAATAAATAAATAACAATAAATTGTTGTAACAGCAATATCTCCAAGTTTTGTTTTTCACTGTAAAAATTTAATGATTTGCCAATGCAAAGAGAGTACCGCCACCTTTTCCCCCCACTTCAAGCACTGATTATAACACAAACAAATCATCCTCCTGGCGACTTTTTTTTTTGTCAAAAGCGACAAATCCAGCGACTTTTACTGGTGTTTTTGGAGACTTTTGTGGTGTTTGGAGACTCGAAAGCACGAATCACTCTGCAGTTAGGCCTACTGTGCTGAACGAGCAGCGGGTGCTGCCGTGAGCCCCTCTCCCATCCAAAAGCACTCACAGGCGGTCAGTCTCTCAGTAGCCTCGCGCAGCAGTCAGAGCGGAGACACACACCCCTCCGCGTCCAGGCTGCAAATGAATCGCGCATGCGCAGGGCCGCCGCCGTTCCCGCCCTGGCTTACAGAGCGGGGTGTAAATGTAAATGTAAATGTTCACTCACTCACACAAAAATAAATCACTGCATTTAAATTGACTCACGACATAGCTCTCCATTCACTCTAGTCTACACTGAAAAAAATGATTCATTGAATTTACTAATTTTTTTTAAGGTAAGTGGTTGCAATCAATTTATTTTAGCTACATTTAAATAAACAAATTTAGTTGACTAACTTTCAACAAAATTTGTTTATTTAAATGTAGCTAAAATAAATTGATTGCAACCACTTACCTTAAAAATATTTAGTAAATTCAATTAATATTTTTTTTCAGTGTAGTCTCTTGCCAAGTTCGCTTGTGCCAGCTCTCGCTAGTCTGTTATCAATCTCGATTTACATAGGCCTTTACTACAAAACCCCAACAGTCTTTTTAAAGACTAAACCCACAAACATTCTTGTTAAAGATTAGATCAAATCTCAGCCCTAGCCAGTAATTTTTTTTAACTGCTAGGCAGTAGCTACACTTAGCTAAAACTACCCACGTGACTAAGACACACACACACACACACACACACACACACTACAATCATTAAGTATTAAAATAAAATCTGAATTGTCTGCAAAATAATTATTTTGTTTGTTTAATTAAAGATCGTGCCTAAGTCCCGACTTATTAGCCCCTGATACGTCTCTCAACATAGCCACACACACAGTTACATATTGCCTAAACTTTATTGAAAACACATAACAAAAATGGAGAAATTTCTTGTGAGGACCAACAAGCCAACCGACGCACCACCAGCTGCAAAAAAGCTTCGAAGGTACGATGAAGCATACCTGCAGTTTGGGTTTACAGTCACGGCTGATCTGAGACCTCAGTGTGTCGTGTGTGTCGAGGTGCTGGCAAACGACAGTATGAAGCCCTGCAAATTAAAAAGGCACCTCGAAACAAAGCATGCTGGCATTAAAAATAAACCGGCTGAATATTTTAAAAGAAAGCTTGATGGCCTCCATCAGCAACAGGCAACCATTTCAGTGCACAGCACTGTGTCTAAACAGTGTTTGGAGGCATCGTATGTAGTGGCCAAAAGAATCGGTAAACTGGGTAAACCGCATACAATCGCCGAGACTCTCATTTTGCCGGCAGCGCAAGACATGTGCAGAATAATGATAGGCGAAAGTGCAGCAGCCAAACTCGGTGCAGTACCACTGTCCAATGACACAGTCGCTAGGAGAATTGAAGACATGTCCAATGATATCAGAGAGCAACTGATAGAGTTCGTAAAAAAGAGTCCTTACTACGCGCTGCAGCTGGACGAATCCACTGATATTGCTGGGCAGGCACAACTCCTCACCTATGTCAGGTATCTGCGGGACAAGGCGATTGAGGAGGATGTCCTGTTTTGCCGGCCTCTTCAGTCGCACACTACAGGAGAAGCCATTTTCAATGTCCTTGATATTTTTATCCGTGAAAATGGTTTGGCCTGGGACCGATGCGTTGGCCTATGCACGGATGGTGCGCAGGCAATGACGGGGCGTGAGCGTGGCCTAGCTGCTCGCGTTCAGCAAGTAGCTCCACTTGTGAAATGGACACATTGCATGGTCCATCGCGAAGCACTAGCTGCTAAAAAAATGCCGGTTCTTTTTGACTCCGTGCTGAACCAATCCATGAAAATGATAAATCTCATCAAATCACGGCCGCTAAACTCTCGCTTGTTTGGGGTCCTCTGCCAGGAGATGGGGTCAGGGCACGAACAGCTGCTTCTGCACACTGAAGTTCGCTGGCTCTCCAGGGGGCGGGTGTTACAGCTGTTGTATGAGCTGCGAGAGGAGGTGAAGTGGTTTTTGACAGAAATCAAATCAGATCTGGCGAAACATCTGGATGACACTATGTGGCTTGCGTCTCTGTCCTATTTGGTCGATATATTTGACCGCTTGAACGGCCTCAACCTGTCTTTGCAAGGCCGCGAAACTCATATTTTGCTCCTTGCAGACAAAGTGCACGCCTTCACACAAAAACTAGACCTCTGGCATGGCCGCATCAGTCGAGGGAACTGCGACATGTTCCCCAGCCTTGCAGACTTTATCACTGATGCAGGCACGTCACACGATTTCTCCTCCCTATTTCAATCAGCGTCTGAGCACCTGTCAGCAATGAGAAAACAATTTGCGACGTACTTTAAAGAGGATTATCGCTCTTTTGCGTGGGTTCGAGATCCGTTTGTGTGCACAGCAAACGAGCTATCAATTGATATGCAGGAACAGCTCATTGAGCTGAAGAGTGACAGTAGACTGAAGGAACTCTTTAGCTCCTCCCCTCTTTCGTCATTCTGGGCAGCATTGATGCAGGAATATCCTGAACTCTGTGACGTCGCCTTGAAGATTCTCCTTCCTTTCGCGTCGACATATTTGTGTGAGGCAGGATTCTCAAAAATGACTGCACTCAAAACGAAATACCGCAATCGTGCACAAATCGAGGATGATTTGAGGCTATGTTTATCAAACATTGAGCCAATAATTGAGGATCTTTGCAAGGCAAAGCAGGCTCAGGTCTCAAATTAACATCACCTACCTGCAAGCTTCTGTAAAAAAATGCAAATGATGCCTACTATTAGGCCTAGTAATAATAACAATAATAAAGCATAAATTAATATCAGAGGTCTGGTGCCAATTCCCAATTATAGCAATAGCCTAGTAATGATAATAGGCCTATACTGATGATAATAATAATAATAACAACAACAACAACAATAAAGCATGTAACCTCATATAATTATATAGCAATAGCCTAGTAATGATGATAGGCCTACTACTACTCATAATAATAATAATAATAATAATGTCTGCAAGCTCACATTAGAAGTCTGGTGCTACTGTCAATTATAACAATAGCCTAGTAATGATAATAGGCCTACCTACCGCTACTGATGATAATAATAATAATAATAATAATAATAATGTGGGCCTAAAAATAATAGCCTAGGGCTATCTATCTATCTATCTATCTATCTATCTATGCAAGGTGGTGTGGGTGGTGTGGGTGGTGTGGGTGGTGTGGGGGGGGGGGGCACTGGGGCCCCATCTGCAATGAACCAGCTTTGGGGGGGCCCAGCTTGCAAAAGGTTGAGAACCCCTGTGTTAGTGGAGTAGAAGCAATATTAACTACTACATCATCTTTGTTAAAGCTCTCAGACAATAGCCAGAAGTCAATTCTGGACTGACTGGACCCTGTTTTATTACTCCAGGTAAATGACTTATTATGTGGAAATTTGTCTCTCCAAATATCTGTTAGATTGAACATTTGCAATCATGTGTTGTGGCTGTGTTATAGGTCTGCGTGACTCTCGTTTGACAGCCTGATGCTAAATAGACCATTTGTGGGTGGCTGTTTGTTGTTTCTCCTATCAATTCGTGTCGATAAAGTATAATAGGGTAAATCCTGTATAGTGATATATCTTGCATAAAGCAAGTAGTGCATACACTTGTAGCTGTTATGTATCTTTGTAAGTCATTGTAAGCGCACCCCCCCCCCCCCCCCCCCCCCCCCCCCCCCCCCCCCCCCCGTTATATAAAAAAAAAGTGGGCTCCCCCAAAGTCCACGGTATAGTTCGAAGACTGCATCCAGTCATTGACAGTCTGCTATGAATCTCATCACCCCGGTAAGCAGGGAGGGGGCCAGAGCAAGAGGAAGATGAGAGACACCAGACCCAACAATCAAAGAAACCTGGGCTTCCATACCACCTCAGCAGTGCCACAAACTGATCACCTCCATGCCATGCCGAATTGAGGCAGTAATTAAAGCAAAAGGATCCCCTACCAAGTATTGAGTACATATACAGTAAATGAACATACTTTCCAGAAGGCCAACAATTCACTAAAAATGTTTTTTTTTATTGGTCTTATGAAGTATTCTAATTTGTTGAGATGGTGGGTTTTTGTTAAATGTGAGCCTAAATCATCACAATTAAAAGAAACAAAGACTTAAACTACTTCAGTCTGTGTGCATTGAATTTATTTAATACACGAGTTTCACAATTTGAGTTGAATTACAGAAATAAATGAACTTTTCCACGACATTCTAATTTATTGGGATGCACCTGTAAATGATAACTTCTCGCTCCAGTCCAGCAGGTGTCGCTATGAAGCTGTTCATCTGTTCGAGAACGACCAGAGAAACACAGAAGAAGAAGAAGACGAAAACGAAACTAAACCAAAACAAGAAATCGTCCGACATGACAAACAACAACAGTAAAGGACAGAAACAATAGTGCTTCAAATATTTCTAAATTATCTTCCTAGTGCTCAAGACTGCAAGTATATTTCAGTTTTTCTCTATTATTAGGGCTAAAATATGTGTTTCATACTGTCAGTGTAAGCGTGATTTAAATGTGAAGTTACAGGCCTATTCTTATTCCGGAAGTTTATCACAGGCTACTAACGTTACTCAGAAGAACCTGCCAGAAAATACTGTTAAAACTAAGTTTTTTGGGAAGGGGTTTTAAAAATCGAACGTTTCTGAAATTTTATGCTGATAAATAATACACTGCAATACAACAAGGAACAAACTAGGTTAGTTTTAAGTGCAGTATATCTATGTCCTGAACTTATAATTAGAGCCATGTGTCATTAGAGGATCTGCAATGATTCAGAGCTTTTTATGCTACATGGTAATATTTGGCTGCTGATTTTCTAAAGTGATTTAGTATGAGTCAGTGTTCTTGAATAAGTGTGATGTTGTTGAACTGCAGGTGAACAGCTGATTGTTTTCACAGCCAGTGCTGATCAGTTCAGCTTCAGTATGTCAGAGAAGCGAGGAACAGAGATCAGTCTCTCACAGAAACACAGGTAACACTGAGTCTGCTTCACACAATCATGTTAAACACCGCTGGAGCTTCAGATTTTACCTGTGAAAAAAAAAGATAAACTTTCTTTTATATATACAAATGCTTTGCAGAACTTTTAAACAACCTAAATGTTTTTTTTACATAGTCACAGATTAAAACAAATTAGAATAAATTAATACATATTAAAAATGGCTCAATTGAGGATAATTATTGTGCATATCCCACAGTCACAGTCAGTGTTTTCCCTCATGTGTTCTGTGTCATTAGTGTTAGATCAGGATCAGATGTGTCCAGCTCTGTGTCTGTGAAGAGTGACCAGTCAAAAGGTGAAGGACCACTCTTCAGTGAGAAAACACCATCATCTGCCAAAAGGTATTTCATGGATTTCTGTTTCAAAAAATATATCAGTGAATGTTTATCATATAGTTAAATATTTACCAAAGTATTGTATTTTTTTGTTTGACATATAACTATACTTCTTCTCACAAAGAGCAATTATTTAAAAAACTTAAAAGGCACTGTTTTATTTGCTTATATGACAGAAAATATTATAATAACAGACCTATTTTTTTCCTTTAATTAAAATCTGTACCACAATTCAACAAAAATTATGTACACAGATTCTACACTTTAAAATTGAACTGAAACAGCTAATGCTTTCATTGTTCTCTTACTTAAAACAAAATATTTACAAGAGATTTCTTTAATGTTTTGCCTAGAAATACAGTATTTTATTTTATTTTATTTTATTTACTAACAGTGTTCAACATAAGACATTACATTCAGATGTTCGGGCTCGCAGGAACCACAAGAATTTCAAAGAAAATCTCGAACAGATATTCAAGGTAAGAAAAGCACTTTTCATAAATGTTTAATATTTGTATCTTAATTAGGGATAGGTTTCGTTAAGGTTTTAACGATATTACTACTCTTACAGATACTGTTTATCGATCCGGTACTTTTTACTATAGTATATACTGTATACTAAACAAATGAATAGCTTAAATAACTTTTCTTTATATTCTGAAATGTAAAATAAATATAATTTAATGAAAGTAATATAAAAAATCAATTTGTAAATGCACCAGTGTGCAGGCATTTTTAGTGTTTTATATACATTACATACAGTAAGAACATGAACAAAGAAATAAAGGAAAACAAACTGACAAATACAATAAAACAAAGATACAAATTAAATAAACAGTGCATTAATTTTTTTCATGGAGATCTACTAACATTACTGTTCAGATAAGTAATACAGCCTACAAAAGAAATCTAATAAAATAACCAAATGTAAAATAACACTGCATAGTTTTCACTGTATAATTTGATAGATCCATGCTTATTAAAGCTAAAGTTATTCAGATAAAGAACTGTGAGTGATTTTCTCTTTGCATTTTGTTGATGGCCCAATCTTCAGAAGGAGACTGCATATACAGTCATGTGAAAAAGTTAGAACACTCTATTGAATTCCATGGTTTTCCATATCAGGACATAATAAAAAATTATCTGGTACTTGCGAGGTCTTAAAATTTGGAAAATAAAACCTCAGATGAACAACAACACATGACATATTGCATCGTGTCATTTGTTAATTTAACAAAAATAAAGCCAAAATGGAAAAGCCATGTGTGACAAAGTTAGGACACCCTTACTGTTAACATAGGAATTAAAGGGAAAGTTCACCCAAAAATGAAAATTCTGTCATCATTTACTCATCCTCAAGTAGTTCCAAACCTGTATTAATGTGTTTGTTCTGAACACAAAGGAAGATATTCTGAAGAATGAGGGAAACAGAGCAGTATTTTTTTTCCTACTATGGAAGTCAATGGTGCCCCAAAACAGCCTGATTACAAACTTTCTTCAAAATATCTTCCTATGTGTTCGGCAGAACAAAGAAATTCATACAGGTTTGGAACTACTTGAGGGTGAGTAAATGATGATATAATTTTCATTTTTGGGTGAACTATCCCTTTAAGAGGGTAAGTAGCAGTCAGACCCTGCTGGTAGGACTTTATTTTACAGTATGTGTAACTACTCGCTGGTCAATAAACAGTCCACGCTTCCAAAATACTGATGTCCGTATGTTTTATTTTTCTGATATGGAACACTGTGAAAACTACATGCAAACAAAAACAAAGAAAACATAGTTTTACACACAACAATTCGAAGGACATCAACGCAAATAAAGAAATATACAAACATTAACTCTTTTACCGTGTTGGCCTGATAACCAGCAGTAGAATGGTAAGGAGCTCTAACATGTGTCTCTGAATTCACATCTCGCCATTCAATTTGTGCCAATACTTCCAGGTTAAATTAATCAGGAAGGGTCATTTGACATTCATTTTAGTCAAACTGGGAGTACAACAAAAATAAAATACAATACCAACAAAATTATGAAATTGACACATGCACAGAAATACACACTTAAATCGTGAAATCATAAAGATACAAACAATATAAACATTAATCCCTGAAATCACAAATACATCATTCATAACTCATAACTGACCTATCAGCGTCAGCTACAGTACGTGTACTTCCCTGGTACATACATGATAACTATCTTGTACCTACAGGCAAATAAGTGGTAACACAAGGTACTTACCTGAGGTGTATGTACATGGTAACAAATAAGAAACAGCTGCAGTACTTAACAGTTGTACATGCATGGTAATTAGTTTGTACATACAGACAAGTGTGGGCAATAACGGTCACTTACAGGTAGTGCCCGTACATGGCAACTAATTAGATACTTTACTGTACTTACTAATGTATATATATGGTAAATATGTAGTACTTATGGACAAGTGGGTGCATAAAGGCATGTCCCTACAGTATCCATATATGGCAACTAATAAGGCACATTACTGTACATACTAATGATATATACCTGTACATGGTAAATGTGTAGCACCTACGGAAAAATTAAGATTTAAGATTTTGGGGCAGTCGTGGCCTAATGGATAGCGAGTCGGACTTGTAACAGGAAGGTTGTGGGTTCGAATCTCAGGTCCGGCAGGGATTGTTGGTGGGGGGAGTATCCTCCTTCAACATACTTAACATACATACTAATGATATATACATGGTAAATGTGTAGCACCTACGGAAAAATGTGGTATTATGTGGTAACAAACAAGACACTTACTGTACTTGGTATATACAGTACGCTTGGTAAGTCATAACCTTACCTGATAAAAAGAGGACTGTTTTTCAATTGCTTGTGTAGGACTGTTAATGCTAAATTGCTCTCCACAACAGCGCTTACAAAGTTTGAAGAACTGGTAATTCCTGTGTAATGTTTATGTAAAATGGTGCACTTTATTTTACAGTCCTATTTCCATATACTTACTATGCAAGTACTGGTGTATGTACCTATTAGTTAATGTACAGAATAAGTTATGTGGTACTCAAGTTGGGGGTATAAACATGGACCAAGGTACTTACTGAGTAATTGATGGTAGGTGTCATTGCAGTTTGGAACTTTGGAAGTTGTTTGGGAACACGGCAGTAACTGTGCAGCACTGTATAGTGTTAATACTAAGCAGGCACAGTCCTTTTAAATAGGGATTTTGACACATGACAAAAAGGAGTTGCAAGTGCAAATATGAGTCCGGTAGCTACTGTATAATTCCAAAATAAAATCTGTCTACACATATAATTATTAGGAATGTATGTCATCAAAAATCCCTATTGGACCAATTAGATAAGAGAATCAGTGTAGTTAAAAATAGAAGCAGTCGAACAGCAGAAGAGAACAGCAGTTTGTAAGTGTTTTGTCTTGTTTTATCATTAGATTTCAGCTCAGTTGTCGTTGCTAGGAAACATTGTTTTGCATACTATGTTTTACCTGGTAAACGCGTTCGCAAGTCGCGTTTGTTCTCGTGCTTATCGCGGGAGTTCCCAGTTTCGGTTTGCTAAGTAGGAAGGCGTGGTCTAAGCCAGAGAAAGTACTTATTTACCTGACTCAGTGACACTTGTTAGAAGAAGCAGTCGAACAGCAGAAGAGAGCAGCAGTTTGTAAGTGTTTTGTCTTGTTTTCTCATTAGATTTCAGCTCAGTTGTCGTTGCTAGGAAACATTGTTTTGCATACTGTGTTTTACCTGGTAAACGCGTTCGCAAGTCGCGTTTGTTCTCGTGCTTATCGCGGGAGTTCCCAGTTTTGGTTTGCTAAGTAGGAAGGCGTGGTCAGCTGACTTCAGGGACTAGTAATTAGGCAAGTATAAAACTGGTTTGTACACCGCGGCAGCGCTCGTGTGAAGCCCTCCTCGTGTGAAGACCGACAAGTGTAAAGACGATCGACTCTACCTTGCACGACTCCACCGAGCAAGGACACCGACAAGGCCCTTGAGTATTGCTTTCTCCCCTTTCTTTACTTTTTGTCTAACTTAGTACTTGTTTAGTCAATTGTACTCACTATGTGCTTTCAAATCTGTACTATTACTACTAACAGTCGGAGAGCACGCACTGTACGTTGGAGGCAGGCCAATCCTAATAATCTACGAACGGTCCCTCTGTCCTCTACTACTTTACTCTCTGTTCCAATTGGTCTTTGGAACTGCCAGTCTGCTGTAAACAAAGCAGATTTTATTCCTTCTATTGCTACCCATTCCGGTCTCAACCTCATGGCCCTAACTGAGACTTGGATTAAACCTGAGGACACTGCCACTCCTGCAGCTCTCTCCACTAATTTCACTTTTTCCCACACCCCTCGCACGATTGGGAGGGGTGGAGGCACTGGTCTCCTTGTTTCAAATGAATGGAAATTTGATCTTCTACCATCTCCTACAGGCAACAGTTCATTTGAATCTCATGCAATTACTATTACCCACCCTGCTAAAATCCACGTTGTAGTTGTGTATCGTCCCCCAGGTCAACTGGGTGACTTCTTGGAGGAGTTGGATGTGTTACTGTCAAACTTTCCTGAAGCTGGTACTCCTCTGGTACTGCTCGGTGACTTCAACATCCACCTAGAAAAACCCCAGGCTACTGACTTCAACACTCTTCTCACTTCATTTGACCTCAAACGAGTGTCTACTACGGCTACTCACAAATCAGGTAACTGACTGGACCTCATCTACACACGCTACTGCTCCACTGACAACACATTAGTAACTCCACTGCACACCTCAGACCACTTCCTCATCACTTCTAACCTCACACTAACTCCTGACATAGCACACGCTCCTTCGCAGGTCACCTTTCGACGTAACCTACGCTCGCTCTCTCCCTCTCGCCTATCCTCAATGGTTTCATCCGCACTACCTTCACCCTCTCAGTTTTCAGCACTCGACACAAACAGTGCTACTGACACTCTTTGCTTCACTCTAACATCTTGCTTAGACAACTTTTGCCCCCTTTCATCCAGACCAGCACGCGCTACCCCCTCTGCCCCCTGGTTGTCCGATGTTCTCCGTGAACATTGTGCTAAACTAAGGGCTGCAGAGAGGAAATGGCACAAATCCAAAAACTCTACCGACCTTAGTGTGTATCAGTCACACCTCTCTTCCTTCTCTGCAAATGTCTCCACTGCTAAAATGACATACTACCACAACAAAATTAACAACTGTTCCGACTCTCGCGCACTCTTCAAAACGTTCTCTTCTCTTCTCTGTCCTCCTCCCCCTCCTCCTTCATCAACTCTTACAGCTGATAACTTTGCAACTTTCTTCACAAATAAAACAAAAACCATCAGTGACCAATTCCTCACACCACAAACTAATAATAACTTCATAACGACAAATACACAATCTCTCACCTCCTTTTCTCCTCTCTCGGAGACGGAGGTTTCCAAACTCATCCTTTCCAATCATCCCACTACTTGTCCGCTAGATCCTATCCCCACTCACCTCCTTCAAGCCATTTCTTCTTCAGTCATACCTGCGCTTACTCACACTATCAACACCTCGCTTCACACTGGTACATTTCCCACAGCATTTAAGCAGGCTCGGGTAAGCCCACTGCTTAAAAAACCTGCTCTAAATCCAGCACTTTTAGAAAACTACAGACCGGTATCCCTTCTTCCATTCATTGCAAAGTCACTTGAGTGAGTTGTGTTCAACAAACTCTCTCTGTTTCTTGCACAGAACAACATTCTGGACAACAACCAATCTGGCTTCAGAAGTGGCCACTCAACTGAGACTGCCCTACTCTCGGTTACAGAGGCCCTGAGACTGGCTAGAGCAGCTTCCAAATCCTCTGTACTCATCTTGCTGGATCTGTCTGCTGCCTTTGACACAGTTAACCACCAGATCCTCATGTCCATCCTCAGAAAGATGGGCATCTCAGGAACCGCCCTCCTGTGGTTCAAGTCTTACCTCTCAGATAGGTCCTTCAGGGTGTCTTGGAGGGGTGAGGTTTCAAAGTCACAACTTCTTGCTACTGGAGTTCCTCAAGGCTCAGTGCTTGGACCACTTCTCTTCTCCATCTACACGTCGTCATTAGGATCGGTTATTCAGAAGCATGGCTTTTCCTACCACTGCTATGCTGATGACACTCAACTCTACTTCTCATTCCAACCAGATGATCCGACGGTAACTGCTCGCATTGCAGCCTGTCTGAGTGACATTTCTAGCTGGATGATGGACCATCACCTTCAGCTCAATCTTGCTAAGACAGAACTGCTCGTGTTCTCCGCCAACCCATCACTTCACCACAACTTCTCTATACAGCTGGGTTCGTCAACCATAACTCCTTCCAGGACAGCCAGGAACCTTGGAGTTGTGATCGATGATCAGTTAAGCTTCACAGACCATATTGCTACAACGGCCCGGTCCTGCAGATTTGCCTTATACAACATTAGGAAGATTAGGCCCTTCCTGTCAGAGCAAACCACACAACTCCTTGTCCAAGCTCTTGTTCTCTCCAGACTGGACTATTGTAATGCTCTCTTGGCGGGCCTTCCCGCATGTACTATCAAGCCTCTGCAACTGATCCAGAATGCAGCAGCCAGAGTGGTCTTTAATGAGCCGAAAAAAGCTCACGTTACCCCTCTCTTCATCAGGTTACACTGGCTACCAATAGCCGCTCACATCAAATTCAAGGTACTGATGTTTGCCTACAAGACCACAACTGGCACTGCACCAATATACCTAAACTTGCTAGTTCAAACTTATGCGCCCTCCAGAAGCTTACGTTCTGCAAGTGAACGACGTCTTGTGGTGCCATCCCAAAGAGGTACCAAATCACTCTCACGGACCTTTTCCTGGACTGCGCCCAGCTGGTGGAATGACCTCCCGATCTCAATTCGAACAGCTGAGTCTTTAGCCATTTTCAAAAAACATCTAAAGACACATCTTTTTCACCAGCACCTGACCAACTAATACTAACACTTACCTATTCTATTTAATAAAACAAATTCCTAGCTACGTGTACTGTGATAGACTAACTGAGACTTGTCATGGCACTTGTATACTGTTGCTCTCTCGATGGTCTGATTGCTTCTATTGTTCTCCTCATTTGTACGTCGCTTTGGATAAAAGCGTCTGCTAAATGATTAAATGTAAATGTAAATGTAAAAATAAGGCAGGTTAACTGCAAAAACCTCAATAAACTGGAGCAACGTTGTAAAGAAGAGTGGGCTAAAACTCCTCCAGAACAATGTGAGAAACTGATAAAGTTTCATACAGAAAATGATTACTTCAAGTTGTTGCTGCCAAAAGTCGATCTACATGCAATTGAATCATAGGGTGTCCCAACTTTGTCACACATGGCTTTTCCATCTTGGCTTTACTTTTGTTAAACAAATAATAACACGGTGTGATATGTGATATGGAGGTTTTATTTTCCAAATTTTAAGACCTGCCAAGGACCAGATCATTTTTTATTATGCCCTGATACAGAAAACCATGGAATTCAATAGGGTGTGTTTACGTGAGTACAACTGTGTTTAAGTGAGTACTATTGGGCATTTTGATCATTTGAACGCGCACCTGAAGCCCAAAGTGTAATTTGCTTGTTTGTTTTAGAGCACGCACACTTGGGGAACAGCGTCTCTCGCGCAGATTAATGTGCTTTCAACGTTTTATCAAACATGTCCCGCAAATTAGCAACAGTAAAGACTGCATTTTACAACAATCAATGATTGTGCTGATTCTGATGTTAAGTTTGAGTTTTAGGGAGGAACAGATGTGTGCCGCTGTGAAGGGAAAGAAGTTGCGCTAAACGTGACTAGTTTTTAATAGTTTTACCTCATATCTTCTTTTTATGATCCTTGGAAGCCAACATCAAAATCACCAATAAAATTAGCTTAATATCACAGCAACAGGCCTGAAGTGTAAGCAGACATTTGAATGTTTATTTCTCTCCTTTATCACATTTACATTTACATTTAGTCATTTGGCAGACGCTTTTATCCAAAGCGACTTACAATTGGGGAGTACATAAAGCGATTCATCTTGAAGAGGCAATCAGACAGAGGAAGTGCTCGTAACACCAAGTATCAGCCATTGTTCAAATAAGTACAAGCTAGCAAGGGAAGGAGAGAAAGATAAAGGGAAAGGTGTTTTTTTTTTTCGAACAAGTTTAGGATGAAGTCAAGTAGTGCCGAAAGAGATGAGTCTTCAGTTGTTGCTTGAAGATTGACAGGGATCCAGCATTCCGGATAGGGGTGGGAAGATTATTCCACCATCCAGGAATGGTGAATGAGAATGTTCTGGAGAGTGATTTTGAGCCTCTCTGTGATGGTACCACAAGGCGTCGCTCACTAGCATATCTCAGACTTCTGGAGGGGATTATCATCACAGTTAAACAGGCCTTTAATATTGTGCGCTCTGTAGCTCCTCTGCGTGAGCGCAATCTCATCTGAATTGCAAAAATGCATCATAGACAAATGTCCTAGTTAGGTCTGTGCAATTAATCAAATTCGATTATCATGCGCATCTCGTCAGTAAAGCCGGTTTCATGATTTGTAGTAAATCTCCATCACCTGCTTTCAGATGGAGCGGCATTTAATACACAGAGCTGTATTTCACTGACAAGCTACGCAATGCTGCTCCATTTGAAAGCAGGTGATGGAGATTTACTACTAAACACAAAACCGGCTTTAGTGACTAGATGCGCATAATAATCGAGTTTGATTAATTGCACAGCCCTAGTCCTAGTGTCCCAATATTATTGCATATACAGTAAAAACAGTGACTCTGGCTAAATAGTATTTGCAAGATAATGTCTAAATAGCAATAATAAATGTATGTGTAATTTTCTTAACGTCAGAGTTTATCGATACACCGCTCTTTCATAATTTAGCCTCAGGGCCCTTTTAATGCCTGGTTCCAGTACCCATCCCTAATCTTAACAAACAAATACTGTCACATGTTTGTTCCTGTTTTTCCTTATTTGGTTTGTTTCCTGTTCCCGTTAGTTAGTTAATTATCTTTCTGTCTGATCACCTGTGTTCGATTAATCATCTCGTTTGCTCCTTAGTTTGTCTGTCTTTATAAGTCCTCAATTCTCCCCTTTTCTGACCCATTTCAGGTCGGACCCATTTCAGTCTCTACTAATGAGCTGACGAGTTGAATCGGGTGTGTTAGATGAGGGAGACAGTGCTGGGCTGCTCCAGGACAGTTTTGAAAACCATTTCAGAGACATGTTCTTAATGTAACTCATATATAATATATTACATGCATGCACAGTTTTATGACAGCTTTAATCGCCTTTTTGGTAACTTCATGGCTTAACTGATCATGACAGATTCTTTAGCGATTTGATATGAAATGATTCAGGCTATGCGAGCACAGTACAGTTTCCCCGCTCGTTTGACTCGCGCCTGACGCCGAAGTGAAGTTGAAGCACGCGTCTGAATCGTCTCCTATTTGTTGTGATCGTAAAGAATCTGAACTGAATAAATACACTTCTTGTCAAGAAAAAAGAGACAGAATTAGCAGTTATGAGTGGGTGGCCAGTCCTAGCTGCGTTAACGGCGTTAAATAATTTTAACGTGTTAAACTGAAAAAAATAATTGCCTGCGTTAACGCGCTAATTTTGACAGCACTAGTATTTTTATTTCTTAAAATTATAGCTAATCAACACTTTTGTTTGTCCTTTAACTGATTATTTTTTTTTTTGAGTATGATTGAATAAATGATTTTGACCATATATGGATGTACGATTTGCTTACATTTTGTGGTTCTATTTCTCCTTTATCTTGCTTTCCTTGTAGGATCTTGAGAGCAAAATAATCACATTTCTAAAGAAAGAACTGGAAAATTTTAAGAAAATATTACAAAAAGAGAACACACAATGTTTTGTGAAGGAGTTTAATGAGAATAGAAGCAGTATCAAAGAAGCAGCTCTTGATCTCTCGCTCTGCTTCCTGAGAGAGATGAAGCAAGATGAAGCTGCTGTTCTTGTTCTTCCATTTACCTCTAACTATTTATGTCATTTCGCTAATTTAATACGATATTATAACAAACACGATACCGTCAGTCTCCACAGCGTTTAAATGTTGTTGCAATGTTTTCGTTTCTGTCAAGTTTTTACTTTCATCCCTCTCTGCTTGCTTCTTTGTATGTCTTTCTTACTTCCAACTCCTTTTACTGCACCGATCACCTGCTTTACTACACATACACACACAACACCCTATATCACACATCTGCACGGCACGACCATGTACATATACACTCAGCGTTAACGCAACCACTCCGACCTTACAGCGCACACAGACATGAAGGACATACTCGCATACAAGCGCGTACACGCCCGCTCATATCTTATTCATTTGAGCATCACACGCAGCGAGCAGCATTAGCTACACACACACATCTATGGGCGCACTGAGGTTTGTCACATGGAATGTGAATGGAGCTGGCTCCAGAGAAAAGAAGTTAAAAATATTTAGCCAGCTTAAAAAACTACAGGCAGACGTTGTTTTATTACAAGAGACTCATAGACCTGCCACAGCTACAGATCAACTTAAAACAACTGAGTTTCCTAATGTGTTCTCAGCCTGCTATAACTCTAGGCAAAGGGGGGTAGCAATTTTAATACATAAAAATGTTAATTTCACAGTACTCAACACAGTTATAGATCCAGAAGGTAGATTTCTAATCATTAAATTATCTATATTTGACAAAAAGTTATGTATTGTTAGTATATATGGTCCAAATGTTGATGACCCCTCTTTCTTTCACGGTTTTTTTACCGCACTCTCTGAACACCTAGATTGTGCACTTGTTATTGGGGGAGACCTCAACTTTGGACTAAATAAAGAAATGGACAGGCTGAGTACAGCTGGAACTCAGCGTAATTGGGAATCCACAAATATAGTTAAACAGTACATGAGTGACTATGGACTTTGCGATGCATGGTGTTCTTTTCACCCCAACCGTAGGGAATATACTTTCTTCTCACATGTCCATCACTCTTACTCTCGTCTGGATTATTTCTTAGTCAGCAGCTCACTGCTGAGTGACATTTCAGACACAGAGATAAACCCTATAGCTGTCAGCGATCATGCTGCTGTTTCTTTAACTCTAGTAAATAAGAAGGCCACTCCACCAAGTAATAACTGGAGATTCAATACATCATTGCTTAAAGGGTTAAAATAAAAAATATTTTAAAGAAGAGTGGGCTTTATATTTAGACTATAATGACCTGCCTGGAACATCAGCATCTGTTCTCTGGGAAGCAGGCAAAGCTGTGATGAGAGGTAGAATAATCTCATTCTCATCGCATAAAAAGAAAAGAGAAAATAAATGTATTCAGGAATTAGAAGAAACCATAAAAACTTTAGAAGAAGCCTACGTATCCTCCCAGGAACAGGAAACGCTGAAAAAAATATGTAAAGCAAAACTAGAATTAAATGAAATTATTAATAAAAAAACTAAATTCTTAGCACAAAGACTTCGCTGGCAAGAATTTGAATATGGTAACAAATCAGGTCAATTCCTAGCGAACCAGTTAAAAATAAATAAAGAAAAAACAACTATATGTGCTGTTAAAGATTTAACTGGGGATACAGTATATGACCCTGAAAGAATAAACAACACTTTCAGGGACTTTTACAAATCTTTATATTCTCCACAGATAAACCCATCTAAAGACGAAATTGACCAATTTCTTGACAATATAACTCTTCCGAAATTATCAGACAATCAAGCGATGGCATTGGATTCTCCACTGACATCAGATGAACTTCAGGAAGCCTTGAACAGTATGCCCAATAAAAAGGCTCCAGGCCCATATGGCTTTCCAGCAGAATTCTATAAAGAATTCTGGGCTATTCTGGCACCAACATTCTACAGAATGTTGCAGGAAACCAAAAAAAATGGCAGACTTCCACCAAATATGAATTCTGCCAACATTAGTCTCTTGCTAAAACCAGGCAAAGACCCTGTATTGCCTACCAGCTATCGTCCAATATCCCTTATTAATGTGGACACTAAAATAATTTGCAAAGCTATCTCAAAAAGAATAGAGAAGATAACCCCTCTCATAATTCATTCCGACCAAACTGGTTTCATAAAAGGGAGGCACTCCTCAACAAATACATGTAGGTTACTTAACTTGATAGACTATTCATGCAATAGAAACCTTCAAATTACAATATTGTCTTTAGATGCAGAAAAAGCTTTTGATAGGGTTAACTGGAATTTTCTATTTGCAACTTTACACAAATTTGGTTTTGGAAACTCTTTCATAAACTGGTTAAAAATATTATATAACTCTCCAATAGCATGTGTCAGGACAAATGCCCAAACGTCCTCTAGCTTTTATCTTAAGAGGGGCACCAGGCAGGGATGCCCCCTCTCCCCCTCACTGTTTGCAATTTTTATTGAACCACTAGCAGCAGCAATTAGACAGGCAACAGTGATTAACCCTCTGGGGTCTAAGGGTGTTTTGGGGGCCTGGAGAAGTTTTGACATGCCCTGACATTTGTGCTTTTTCAGTTGCTTATAAACATATAAATGGCTAAAGTCTAATAACACTGTAAACAGCACAAACTGGGCTACAATAATATGTTAGCAGCATTTATGTACATGGTTTTGTTTTTGAGAAAGAAACATTTATGCGTGGTTAGTGAAAAACTAAAATTTTGAAGTCACTGAAATAAGGCCATAAAAAACATACAGAACATTTGTTCACAAGACTTTTAGAACTGGATCTTGTAGCCTAGAGTTTTTGCTTCAAAATTATATGAAAATAATCTTGTTTACTTACTCACAGAAAACAATATATTGATTTAAATTTTCTAAGACACTTTTTGAATAGAAAAGGTCTATGCGAGAAGGCGTCAACCTTCACATTCACACCTGAGAAGACAAAGGCCCGCATAATGAGCTGCATAATGAGCTTCATAATGAGCCATTCAGGCAGGTATGTGACTGAGAGGGAAGAGTTACAAGAAAGAATATGAGGACAAAATACATTTATATATTTTTTGTTTGTAGTTTATTAAGAATATATCTAGCTATCACACAAAATAACTTGAGATTCACTTGCGAGTGCAGTTATATAGTTTATTAGGATCAATCAAAGCTGACTTTTTAGCATCATTACTCCAGTCACATGATCCTTCAGATCCTTCTTTATCATCACTTGTGTGCTATATAAAAGTTTTAATTTCTGTATATACTGACTCCAAGCTTTTGAATGGTATAGTGTATATTGTTACACTTGGAGTAAGACTGGAGTAATGATGCTGAAAATGTAGCTTTGTAGCTTTGTAGCTTAGTTTGTAGCTGTGTTCCAGGTTCCTGAGTGGGCTGCTTATTTGCATTGGCTCACTTTGCAACAGGTTCTTTTGCACTGTTATCCTCACATCTGAAATAAAAAGTAAGCATGCTGTTTACACAAACTACATTATTAACATTATTGTGATGGTCACTGATACTAGTACTAATTTATAGAAAAAAAGAACACAATTACCACATAGCACACATATTTTACCTTACAGTAAATAAATCAAATTAAAGTAACATCTGTAAAATGGTGAATGCACACTTACTCTGTATGATTGTGAATGGAGATGAAAACTGAACGAGACCAGCGCCCCCTTCCTTTGTGAGATGCAGGTGAAGGCGAGAGTATGTATTCACAGTCCTAAAAGAATGTTATAAACAATCGTCAGCATTTATTTTTCACAGTACCTTACAGAATGCCAATAACAAGAGCAGATATTCGCGAACAGAAGCTTAGTTACATTCATAAACAAGCATGCTTTGTATGTAGGCCTATACAATACAAAAACTATAGTTATAAACATCTACGGCTATATTCACAAACAGAGTATAGCTAAAGATTATAGAATACCCTTAAAGAGACTTTGGTATAGCCTATCACAGTAAAGTTTTGTCTAATCTTACTGTAACATTAAGCTATTAACATTATAACTCATATTACTTTTATATCATATTGCTGTCTATTTTAAAAAATACATCTTATATCTGAGAAACTAATTATTATTGTTTAGCATGTTATTAAAATCTATTTCTGAACAGAGTAGGCTATTAATAATAAACATGTTATAAACATACTTAGACTCGTAGCATTCATCATGTTACAGTGTACACTCATATTACTATTGTCACAATAACACGTTAACTAATGCAAAAAATAAACATTACTTACTCATCAGATTGATCTCCACTACTGGATGAAATATTGTTCTTCTTTTGAGGGAAGTCCTGCCTTTACTCAGCGCGTCTTCTTCCAGAAACGAACAGTAGCGATCTCCTCTTTGTTTATGTTTGGCGTCTCCATGAGCGCGTGTCTCACGTGGATATTTACATATGAACGGCGCGAGCCGCGAGGGGGCGGGATCGCATTAGAGATAATGAGTTAGACGGGAAAGACTGAACATCGTGTTGGTTTCATACGGATTGCTTTATCACAGAATATTTGTTTTCGATATGACTTACTTCATTTAAAAGAAGACACTTCAAGCTTTCTATAGATATAACTCCCATGTCTCTGTGTTGAGTTTTCGCTGAGTTACACTTCATTTTAGTGACGCGTTTCTAAAAGCAGTTCGTGGAGACGGAGAAGACAGAGAGCGCACCCTGTTTGTTTTCTTTATTCTTCAAAAGCACAAAGTTTAGTTGTTATTATGAGTGTATACAAATAAAAGTAGACCCCTTACAGATTCGAATGGTGTATTGCTCTTATCTGTACGATCAAAAATGACAGAGTAATTCAAGCTCATTTCGGCCTTATGAGGAAAATCTGCCACAAAACGCGTATTCGCGTTAGTCGACCCCAGAGGGTTAAAGGCATTAAATGCAAGAATGTAGAACATAAAGTTAGTCTTTACGCAGACGATATGTTACTTTTTCTTCAGCATTCACAAACCACTCCCTCTGAGGTAATTACATTAATAAACTCTTTCTCAAAATCTCAGATTATTCAATAAACTGGTTAAAATCAACAGTTCTTCCAATTAATTGCTCCTTCCAGAATTCTTCCACTCTACTGCAATCTGGAAATATTAAATATTTAGGTATTAATGTTTCTCCTAGGCTGGCAGATTTGATTAAATTAAACCACATCCCACTTTTAAAGAAGGTAGAAGATGATCTAACCAGATGGAGGTCTCTACCCATATCACTCATGGGAAGAGTCGCCTCAATAAAAATGATGGTTTTGCCAAGAATTAATTATTTATTTGCAATGATCCCGAGCAAACCACCACCTGACTGGTTTAGATCTCTGGACTCCTCCATCTCTAAATTCCTTTGGAAAGGTAAACCCCCGCGTATTAGCTTAAAAACGCTGCAAAAGACCAAGGATAAAGGAGGACTAGATCTACCTAACTTTCACCACTATTTCTTAGCAAACAGGCTTCAACACATTTCAGGGTGGTTAAAACACACCCTCTTAGATGAACCTTGGCTAGATGTAGAACAGGCATTATGCAATAATATAGAGATTTCGGATCTGCCATTCATTAGCTCGATCAGCAAACGACACGTATGCTTCAAAAGCATCAGTATCAGCTCTTCTCTGACAACATGGTGGGAGTTTCTAAAAATGACGGAGTCTTCACTAATTCCATGCAAACGTACCCCCATCTGGAACAATCCTGACATATTGCTAAACAACAATATGATAAACTTCACAGATTGG
This sequence comes from Schizothorax lantsangensis, assembly GCA_027422415.1. Taxonomy (NCBI): domain Eukaryota; kingdom Metazoa; phylum Chordata; class Actinopteri; order Cypriniformes; family Cyprinidae; genus Schizothorax; species Schizothorax lantsangensis. The sequence continues at coordinate 38,527,022 of CM049846.1, read as the reverse complement.
AGTTGTAAAGGTATTAAATACCTGGAACATATATTCGAAGGGACAGACTTTATTCCCTTTGACAAATTAGTTAAACAATATGGGATTAATAAGCATAGATTTTTAGAATATCAACAAATTAAATCTATTGTAAAAAGGAAATTTAAGTCTAATCATATCAATTTACAAATACCACCAAGTGTGGTAGATTTTCTTAATCTCAAAACCCCCAAATTAATGTCTAAAATATATAGGGCACTTTCCAAAATAGATGAATCAGTATCACTTCCTATTGCAAAATGGGAGGCAGATCTATCAGTAAGCTGGGACCATAATTTCTGGTCTCAGATATGTTTAAAAACCTTTGAACTGATTAGAAATCCTGGTTTACAATTAATACAATACAAAATCCTGCATAGAGTGCACTACACAGGTCATCGGATGTTCAGGAAGGGTTTTACAGCTTCTAACAACTGCTCACACTGTAAAGGCAATACACCTGACAATTATATCCACGCTCTATGGTTCTGTCCACCTGTTCAGAGGTACTGGTACAGGATTTGTGAAGACTTATCAAAGTGTCTTAAATGTTCTATTCCAGCCTCTCCTTTAGTCTGCTTGTTGGGCGACCTAGATGGTGTCACTACAGAAGGTAACACAATCCACATGGCTTTCACTGCCCTATGCATTGCTAAGAAGACTGTCCTCATGAACTGGAAAAATAAAAATAATCTTAATATCAACCAATATAGAGATTATTTGTGGGATTATATTAGTCTTGACACAGCTTCTGCTGCCACATTAGATCAATCTCTCTGGGCTCCTTTGATCAGCTCCATCACCTAGTGTGAGTGGGGGTCCTGATTCTGTCCGGCTGTGGTTTTTGTTGTTGGCGTGGGGTGGCGATGTGGGCCTGGGGCATCTGGGGGTTCCCTGGGGGTGGGTTTCTTGGGGGGGTTCGGCGCTGGGGCTGCGGCCTTGGCCTGGATGGGGTATTGGTGACTCTTGGGTGCTGCTTTTCTGGCGGCTGCATGCGGCGCTGCTGGGGATGCCTGTGCCGGCGGACGTAGGTTACCAGCCTGGCGGCCGCACTGTTCCGGGGTTGGTCCGGGGGGGGCTTGGGGTTCTGGGGGCGCTCTGCCTCCGGGTTGGGGTTACGGCTGGGCCTGGGGGGCTTGGGTCCTGGTTGGTGTGCCGCCGGGAGCATGGGTCGGTGCATGCGCTTGGGCCCGGCTCTGGTGTGGGGGTCTTCGATGCATCGGTGCCTCCGCAGGGGGGGGGGTCCAATAGAGGCGGGGTAAATGGGCTTTACCTGGGTGTCTTATTGTCTTTTGTAGTCTGGGAGCTGACTGAATGATGGGGTGGGGTAGTTTTTCCTCTGCTGTGGGGTCTGGTGGGCCGCCCCGGGCTGCCATGGGCCCTGGTCTGGATGGGCCTGGGCCCCCCGCCCTGGGCAGATTTGGGGTAGCGGGGGTGCCTATGGGGGTCAGCGGGGGAGCTGGCTCCAGAGGGGGGGGTATTTTGCCCCCTCTGATGCTTTCCTCCCCATCCCTAGGGCTTCACTTCTCCCGCTCCATCACACCAACACATAGGTAGGGTTTTGAGGTGCGGGTGTGTCGCTGGGATGCGGGGGAGGTGGTACTCCTCTGTCTCCTCGTGGCCGCCTGCATCTCAATCACACATTACAGCTTAGACATTCTCATTACTTACTGTCACATGACACATACATATAGGGCCTTGGGGGTGGGCACACTGAATGGCATCCGGAGGGCGGTCTGTTCATTCAGCCTTCCCTCTGGTGCCAGTGCCCACCTCTCAATTTTAAGTTACACATAGACATTGAGGGCTCTAGGGAGGGGACGAGCTGACACAAGCTTGTGGAGGGTGCCCCTCCCCTGTTTTAAAGCACCCCTGTTTTAAAGCACCTTAGAACAACACACACCAACACTACATTTGAGCGGGTGAGGTGAAGCATGGGGTCTCTCTTCTTTTTTTTTCTCACACCCCTGCTCTCTGTTCTCTGTCTGGGGCCGGGGGCTGTGAGGATGAGCTGGCCGCCCGGTCGGGGTCTGGGCTGTTGGTTTTCTCTGCTGCTGCGGGGACCGGGGTGGTCTTCCTGTCCCCGCGCCGGAGCGAAGGGGGTTCAGCTCCGGGATCGGGCGCTGGCTTCCCCTCTGGGGGTGGTGGTGCCTGGATCTAGGAGTATAGAGTGCATATGGGGAGTGTGAGTGTGGGTACCGTGTCCATTTTTGTGTGTCTACATGTGGGGCGAGGGTGTGAATATTCGTTTGCGTGCATGAGGGTGGGAACGTATGCTTGTGTATATGTGTGCTTGTTCGTCTACGTCTATGTGTCAGGTCGGGCCTTAGACTCCGCCTCACTCATCATCTCAGTCGACCCCCTCCCCACCACCATGCCCTGCCGGTGGAGGATGCCGCCGGTGCGTTGGTGGTTTCTCGCGCCGGGGCAGGATGCTCGGGTGAGCGCCGGCCCGCTCTCGGCGGTCGCTTGGCGGGGCCTGGCCCTACTGGCCTTGCTGGGGCCCGATTGGGGGGTGGGGGGCCTTTGGATCTCCGGGCCCAGGGCCCGGTCTGCCCTGGGGTGGTCGGCTGCCGGTGGAGCCTGCGGGCTTGCCGCCACGGCACCCTGGGGCGTCTACACTGTGACTGTCGGAGGTTCCACCTTCGGGCTCTCCTCTGCCCTTTTCTGGGTGGAGGCGGCAGTTGTCCCTGCGGTGGTTCTCCTGGGGGTCCCGTGCCCTGGGGGGCCCCCGGATGTTTGGGGCCCGGGTCTTTTCCATGCCTGCTTCATGCCTTGCGGGATGGGGCTGTTGTGCCCCACACACACTATTAAACATTTACATGGAGGAACCTTATGAACACAAGTGCGCTCACACACACAGGTGTACACTCAAGCAGTCACATTGGTGTAAAAACAGGTGCTCACAGACACGCATTGTCTTGATCTGCTGTTGCTTCAAAACTTATTTTGTAATATTAGTTATGTGTGCTGCTCAATAACATTTAACATTTAGAATTTATTGTGATTCATACAGATGTTGGTTGTTGCTGCAGTCTCTATGATGTTGTGTCTTCTGTTGTTTTCTTCTGTTGTTTTCTCTTTTTGTCAGCAGGTATCGAAGCAAATTATCTGTTTTTTTTTTGGTTTTTTTGTTTGTTTGTTTTTTGTTTTTTGTTTTTTTTTCCTCTCTCTCTCTATCCCCCATTCTCCTTTTTTCTCTCTCTCTCTCCCCCTTCTCTGTTGACTTTCCCCACAACTTTTTTTTTTTTTTTTTTTTTTTTCTTTTCTTTCTTCTTTCTCTCTCTTGTTTTCTCTGTCCCCCGGTCTTGTCTGTCATAGTGTGGTTAAATAAAAGGGTATATAAAATTTAATTAATTAATTAAAAAAAAAAAAGGCTGTGAATGATGATAGCATAGCTACACATACGTACTGTCATGTGTTATCTGTGTTACTGACAGGCCGAAAAAAAAAAAAAAAAAAAAAAAAAAAAAAAATGATACGTCTCCTGTTTGTTGTGATCGTAAAGAATCTGAACTGAATAAATACACTTCTTGTCAAGAAAAAAGAGACAGAATTAGCAGTTATGAGTGGGTGGCCAGTCCTAGCTGCGTTAACGGCATTAAATAATTTTAACGTGTTAAACTGAAAAAAATAATTGACTGCGTTAACGCGCTAATTTTGACAGCACTAGTATTTTTATTTCTTAAAATTATAGCTAATCAACACTTTTGTTTGTCCTTTAACTGATTTTTTTTTTTTTTTGAGTATGATTGAATAAATGATTTTGACCATATATGGATGTACGATTTGCTTACATTTTGTGGTTCTATTTCTCCTTTATCTTGCTTTCCTTGTAGGATCTTGAGAGCAAAATAATCACATTTCTAAAGAAAGAACTGGAAAATTTTAAGAAAATATTACAAAAAGAGAACACACAATGTTTTGTGAAGGAGTTTAATGAGAATAGAAGCAGTATCAAAGAAGCAGCTCTTGATCTCTCGCTCTGCTTCCTGAGAGAGATGAAGCAAGATGAAGCTGCTGATACTCTAGAAGGTAAGAGACCCACCGTCTGTCAGATTGTCACTTACAGATATTTTTCATCTTATTTTTCTCTTTGACATCTATATTGCTGTCTTTTCTGTGTTTAGATGAGCTGTTCTTCATTCATCAGCTGAAATGTAGCTTAAAGAAGAAGTATCAATGTGTGTTTGAAGGAATCACAAAGCAAGGTGACTCCACACTTCTGAAGAACATCTACACAGATCTCTATATCACTCAGGGTTGTAGTGAACAGGTCAATACTGAACATGAGGTCAGACAGATTGAAGTTGCTTCCAGACGTCATGAATCACAAGAAATACAGGTTGAATGCAAAAATTTGTTTGAAGCAGCTGAACAAGACAAGCAGATCAGAACTGTGTTGACAAAAGGAGTTGCTGGCATCGGAAAATCAGTCTCTGTGCAAAAGTTTGTTCTGGATTGGGCCGAAGGAAAAGAAAATCAGGATATCAGCTTCATATTTCCTCTTCCATTCAGAGAAATTAACTTAAAGGAGAAAGAAAACCAAAGTTTGATGGACCTTATAACTCAGTTTTTCCCAGAGACAAAAGGACTGAACCTTACAAGAAGAAATCAATTCAAAGTTTTATTCATTCTTGATGGATTGGATGAATGCCGTCTTCCTCTAAACTTTGCTGGTAATGAAACGTGGTCTGATGTATCGTCACCAGCGTCTCTGGATGTTCTCCTGACGAACCTCATCAAGGGAAATCTGCTTTCTTCTGCTCTCATCTGGATCACCACCAGACCAGCCGCTGCCAGTAAGATTCCTCCTGACTGTATCGACCGGCTGACAGAGATACGAGGATTCAGTGATGCACATAAGGAGGAGTACTTCAGAAAAAGATTCACAGATGAGGATCTGGCCAGAGAAATTATTTCTCATGTTAAACAATCAAAGAGTCTCTTTATCATGTGCCACATCCCAGTCTTCTGCTGGATTTCAGCCACTGTTCTCCAGAACATTTTAGAGGAGAAAATAAATAATGTTGTGAAAAACAATCAGGTTGATGAAGCCTCCAAAACACTGCAGGACTCAAACACTGAAGACACTCCCAAGACTCTGACACAAATGTACTCACACTTTCTCCGCTTTCAGATCCAGCAGAGCAGACAAAAGTATGATGGAGAAAACAGACCAGATGTTTCCTGGGATAAAGATGCCATCCTTTCACTGGGGAAACTGGCCTTTCAACAGCTGCAAAGAAACAATGTGATCTTCTATGACACAGATCTGGAAGCCTGTGGTATTGATGTCGATAAGGCATCAGTGTATTCAGGCATGTGTACCCAGATCTTTAAGGAGGAAACAGGGATCACTGTTGGTACCATGTACTGCTTTGTTCACTTGAGCATTCAAGAGTTTATTGCAGCCCTTTATGCACATCTGTGTCTAGACATCAACAAGAATAGTGTGTTTGTTCAAGACTATACAGAACAGGAAAACAAAAGTGAAACAATGATTGATTTGCTCAAGACTGCAGTGGACAAGGCACTTGAGAGTGACAATGGACACCTGGACCTTTTCCTTCGATTCCTCCTCGGTTTGTCACTCCAGTCCAATCGTCGACTCTTAAGAGGTCTGTTGACACAGCAAGACTGCAATGACCAGAGCAACGAGGAAATAGTTCAGTACATCAAGCAGAAATTTGAAGCTGATCTGTCTCCAGAGAGATCCATCAATCTGTTCTACTGTCTGAATGAACTGAACGATCAAACTCTGGTGAAAGAGATTCAGACCCACCTCAGCAAAGGACGTCTTTCATCTGCTGACCTTTCACCTGCCCAGTGGTCTGCTTTGACCTTTGTGTTGTTGACATCAGAGGAGGAGCTGGAGGAGTTTGAGCTTCAGAAATTCAAGAAATCAGACGAGTGTCTCATTAGACTATCAGCAGTCATCAAAACCTCCAAAAGAGCTCTGTAAGTCAAAGTAAACAAAACGTCTAATGGAGCTAGCACTTTCAAATGTATAATTCATTGTCATTAAAGCTATAGGTAGCTACTGTATATTTTAGATAAAGGCCAAAAATGGATTTAATATAGGCATTTAGAAAATGTATTCAATCGAATTATTCTGTAATCTTATTTCCCTTGTAGGCTAAATGATTGTGGCTTAACAGGGAAAAGCTGTTCAGCTCTGGCTACAGTTCTTAGATCAGATACCAATCTGAAAGAGCTGAACATGAGCAATAATAATCTGCGGGATTCAGGAGTGAAGCTGCTCTGCGCTGGACTGAAGAATATAAAGTGTCATTTAGAGATACTGAGGTAAGTTGTGTGACGATAGACACAAATTAAATTGAACTCAACAAAAACTTATGGTGAAATCCAGACTTGGATAATGAACATTTCTGTATGTTCTGCAAGATACTTTTATATTAATGCCTGCCATGGTGTTCTTTTTCTGATTTGGTCTGTCATTGACTTTGCCGAAGCCAATGTGTTGTGCTGTACTGTTTACAGAATGAATTTGGTTATGGTGTGGATATCTTACATTTGATGGTTATATCATGTATATCTGTCATTAGTAAAAGATCAAAAGATGTGTATTTACCCGACAGACAGCATCCGCTAAACCGTATTCGGCTAAAGTATTTGTTGTCATCAATTTTAGGTTAAATAAAGTAATGTTAATGAGTGGGGTAACTATAAAGAGATTGTAGCTTGTATTTGGATATAAATCTGTATAGATATAGAACAGAATTATTTTATTAAAGTTCCAAGAGGTCCGGTCTCTATGCTCCCTTCCCAGCGGAGGTGCACACAATACTTTTTTTGGAATCGTAATTCATATTTCCATCTGGACAGCAGTGGTACTTTGTAAAAAAACAAACAAACAAACAAAAAAAAAAACGAAACAGTCAAAATAGTCGTCACAGATGAGTATTTTGGGCCCTGAGAGCCAAAGCAGTGGTGCCTAAGAATTAATAATAATAATAATAATAATAAAAAGTAAATATTTCATTCCTGAGTTCAGCCCAATTGGATATTAAAAGGTAAGATCCGATGTTTTATCAGGCTTTTATTTTTACATTTTTACATTGCATTTACTGATAAAAGATACTGTATGGGGTTCAGAGTTTATCTCTTGAAGACTTTGCCGTATTTAGATTTAGCTTAAAATAAGTATCTTCTAAAACAAACAAACAACATTCATAATCAAAATGCTAAAAAGTTAACTAGTTTAGTCACCTGTATTTATTTAGCACTTTATACAATACATATTGTTTCAAAGCAGCTTTACAGTGATAAACAAGAAAATAATGATTCAGTGATGCAAACATAATTCAATTCTGCTGTAAAGCAGCTCTAAAAAGACGATAGTAAACAGTAGTAATTTTCACTTGAAATCAGTTCATTGTTGATTCAGTTTGGTTCAATAAATGTGTAATGTCCATCAATTTTGGAGTGAGTTTAATTCATCTATAAAGCAGCACTGGAGAAAACAGTGATTTCATCATCAGTTCAGTTCACTTCTCATAATTTCAATTTTACTAATTCATAAGTTTTAATTGTTTTACCTTGCCATTTAAAAATAATTTTCCCAGTTATAATTGTTTATTATGAAATGCTCTTTAACATATTGTATATTTGGCCTAATCCTAAGTGTAGATTAAAGGGCACCTATTATGCAAAATCCACTTTTACAAGGTGTTTGGACAGAAATGTGTGTTGGAATTGTCTGTAAACGGCCATCTTAGAATGATACAATCCATCCAGTCTTTTTTTTTTAATCTTCATTAAATCAAATCAGGCTCAAAAAACAAGCGCTTTGGATCCTGTTCGCAATATGACATCATATTTCGGTAGCCCCGCCCACCTCTATTGATTGATAGGTGTGTATTTTCAGCACAGATTTTCCTTGTGCTTTGCACTTTGAACCCTGGCTAACAAGCAGATAGCGACGAGAGCTCGTGCAGCGCTGTCAGAATACATGCAATTCATGTGCGTATTAGAAAACATAACGTTCTGCAGTTTATTTACTAATTGTTGAAGGCCATTTCATGATTTCAATCATCGTACAGTAACCAGCAACAACCACCCTTCCTCTTCTCATCGCAGTCATGCGATGCATTGCTAAACAGTCTCTCGCTGTCAGGGCTTGTAATGATTTATGTGTCTTTCTCGAACAGTTTTAAATGCTTCCACACTGCCGACATATCTGCTGCATTATAAAGAGTGGTCACCTCTATTTAATCGTGTCACGTCATTTTTCGGTACAATTTATTTGGTCTTTTCGCCGAATAATTTTGGTTGCTTAACATTCGGTGCATCCCTAGATGCAACGTCGAAGTAATATTTGAACATGACGCAACAGTACCCCTTACATAAATGTCATGTCGTTATAGTGCTTAGCTTATGTTTTAACTGTATTTGTGTGCGTGCCATTTCAGTAAAGCACATAGTGAACGTTATCGCAGTATTTGTGTGTATGTGTGTTGCTCATCCGTTGTTTCAAATGGGCTGTGAAAACTCTACAATTACATAAATGTTTCAAATTACCATTCCGAGACGTCCTGGTTCATTCTCAAAGGTGTTTCTGCTACCGGAGTCTCTCCTTCACACTGAACACCAGTTCTCTCGCTGTCAGTCATGTTGTTTCTATCAACTGTTTATTGATGTAGGTATGCAAAGCAAAGATGTATACACTACGCCCTCTTCTGAAGACAGGGCGGGAATATGCAGCTCATTTGCATTTAAAGCGATACACAGCAAAACAGCTCTTTTTTTAGACATGCCCCAAAAATGACATTTTCAACATGTTATAATAAATGATCTGTGGGGTATTTTGAGCTGAAACTTCAGACACATTCTGGGGACACCTAAGACCAATATTACATCTTGTAAAAAGGGGCATAATAGGTGCCCTTTAAAAAAATCTTAAATCTGATTTGTTACACAGTTGTACACTGTACACTGTATTTTGGATGGATAAAGCTAATTATATTTGCTGCTTTCTTTCTTTATAGGTTTTTTTTAGTTAGCCATTATGCTTTTTCCAATGGTCATTAATACAGACCCTCTCATCTCCCAATAGTAAGACAATCTCTGGCCTTAGTAATCCTGAAGACATTGATGAGCTTGTTCGGGTGTGTTTGATTAGGGTTGGATCTAAACTCTGCAGGACTGAAGCCCTGCTCTAAACCTGTCCCTCAAATAAACCTTTCTGCAGTTTTAGATTTTCAAAAAACTTTGAACTTTAAACGTTCTGTAGGATTTATAAGCTTGTTTCCAAAAATGTCCTCACAAGGTCAAAATTTATTGGTATTACTATCCTAAAGCCAAGTTCACACTACACGACTTTACACGTCGGCAGATCGCTGTGCTGTTCAGACTACATGACTTGATTGTCTGTCTTTAAGTCATTGTGGTGTTCACACTACGTGACTCTATGTAAATGATCCGCAACCAGGGGTTACACACTACACGAGCTAACAACAACTCTGTCACCCAACGACTCGATTCGGTCCCTAAACCATGTTTTGTCATGAAAACACACGCTAGAATTGGAAAGGTAGTGATGGGCAAATGAAGCCTCGTGATGCAGTGAGTGTCATGGTGCACACAGCAGGAAGAGACGAGGAACACGCAGACGAGGATACACTTCAAAATAATAGTCTTTAATGACGACATCAAGGGTAGACAGGGCAATGCAGACACACAGAAACACCGGGAATAACGAGTAGACCAGACCACATTGAATTCAACAGACAGGACTAATATACACCAGATAATAAACATAATCACACACACACAGAACTGAATTAACTAATAATGACATGAAACGAGGACAGGAAACTAACCATATAAGGAAACAAGAGGCGGGAACACAAGACACACACGACAGAGGTCTGACATAACTCCCCCCTCCCGGAAGGCACGTCCCGTGCCGTAACAGTACTACCAGGGAGGGGGGATGGGCACTCTGGAGACCCCTCAGGACCGACACAGAGACATACACAAGACGGGGCCTCCAGAGCGGAACAGACAGACAGAGGCCGAGGTGGAGCAGGGAGCTCAGGAGGCCAAGGCAGGTGGTCCATGGTGGCCGTGGCCTCGTCCCTCGGCCCGGCCTCTACAGCCGGGACCTTTGTACCCCCCCCAAAAAAATCCATGGGGCAGCTCAGGGGTATCAGGAGCCCTCCTGGGCTAAACAAACTCAAAACAATACTTAAAAAGACCTTGGTCACAGTCTGGTCAATATACGGCCATGACCGGCTGGCGAAACCATAACCGGCTGGCTTGACCACCCAACGGCGGGGGCCGGCGGGCTGGAGGAAGCCACAGCCGGCGGCGGGCCGAGTGACCGCAGACGGCGGGTTGGCCTTCCCCGTGAACTAGAGGGAGCCGCCGACGGTGGGTTGGCTTTCCCCACGGACGGCGGCGCGATCTCCCGCGAACAGCGGGGTCAGTGAGCCGCGGACGGCGGCGTGAACAGAGGAAGTGGCGAGTTGGCTTTCCCCGCCAACGACGACCAGCGGGCATGAGTCAGCGGCAATCCGGCGAGCTTGAGTCAGCGGCAATCTGGCAGGCTTGAGTCAGCGGCAATCCGGCAGGCTTGAATCAGAGGTAGGCCGGCGGGCTTGAGTCAGATGCAGGCTGGCGGGCATTGATTCAGCGGCGGGCCGGTGGGCTAGGGTTAGCCGTGGACGGCGGCATCGTCATCTCCTGCGAACTGTGGGCTGGTTGATCCGTGAACGGTGGCGTGAACTCCCGCGAACGGCGGGATGGCTGAGCCGCGAATGGCGGTGTGAAGTCCCGCGAACCGCGGGATGGGAGAGCCGCGAACGGCGGCGTAAACTCCCGCGAACCGCGGGATGGGAGAGCCGTGAACGGCCACGTGAATTCCCGCGAACGGCGGGATGGGAGAGCCGCGAACGGCAGTGTAAACTCCCGTGAACCGCGGGATGGGAGAGCCGCGAACGATGGCATAAACTCCCGCGAACCGCGGGATGGAAGAGCAGCGAACGGCGGCGTAAACTCCCGCGAACGGCGGGCATGAGGGCAAAACACTGGAACCAAAAGAACAAACTTGAAAAAACGAACAAAACAAAACGAGGTGAAGGGACGACGCTTACTGTTTGGTCTGGTCTTCTGTCACGGTGCACACAGCAGGAAGAGACGAGGAACACGTAGACGAGGATACACTTCAAAATAATAGTCTTTAATGACGACATCAAGTGTAGACAGGGCAATGCAGACACACAGAAACACCGGGAATAACGAGTAGACCAGACCACATTGAATTCAACAGACAGGACTAATATACACCGGATAATAAACATAATCACACACACACAGAACTGAATTAACTAATAATGACATGAAACGAGGACAGGAAACTAACCATATAAGGAAACAAGAGGCGGGAACACAAGACACACACGACAGAGGTCTGACACTGAGGCTTTCCTCTGACTGTTTCGGGAAAAGATTCAAAGATTCGAGTGTGTCGAAAACAGCACCATCTGGTGGTTAATAAAAAATATAGCAGCCAAAAGCCTGTGAAAGAGAGTGAAAGATGCTCTGTAGGACGAAGCATCTACCACACATTCTATAGATCTATTATAATTTATTAAATCATAAATTAAAATGGCCCATTGGGACAAGATCGCGGGAATCAGATAAGCCCTTTACACAATCTGACATGGCTGCGGTTGGAATTGCACTGCGGGTTTCGTCTGGCCAGAGGAGAACTGGCCCCCCAACTGAGCCTGGTTTCTCCCAAGGTTTTTTTCTCCATTCTGTCACAGAGGGAGTTTTGGTTCCTTGCCGCTGTCGCCTCTGGCTTGCTCAGTTGGGGACACTTAATTTCTAGCGATTATCATCAATTTGATTTCACAGATACTAATTAAACTAAACTGAGCTAGATAATGACATCTCTGAATTCAATAATGAAATGCCTTTAACTGAAAATTGAGTGTTTAATCTTATCGTTATACATTACTGACACTCTATCCTCCAATTTGATACTGTTAAGTGCTTTGACACAATCTATTCTGTATTGTTAAAAGCGCTATATAAATAAAGGTGACTTGACTTGACTATAGGTCGATGCAAGTTTTATGTGCAAAACCTGGATAGCTGACCTGTCGGCGAGCTCGCAAATTTGCAAATCGGGCTTAAATCAGGCTTAAAATCCTGTAGTGTGAACTAGCCTTTAGCGAACACCATAAAATTCTCACAAAATACAAAATAATAAGGAAAAAAAATTATTACATTGATGTCACTTTTGACCGTGAAGATCACGAGTGAGACTCACAAATGAGGAGCATCAGAGGATTAGAGCTTGAAAATGACTGTAAACTGGAGATAGTAAAGTGAATTGATGTCTAACGATTAAAAAATATATTTATTTGTTTGACTGTATTCAGTTGTCAGTTTTTGCTTTGGAAATTTTAGTTTATTTGTATAAGGAAAAAAAATATAATTCACTTTAAATTGTTTTACATTTTTCAGGTAATTTCTAGATTAAGTGATTAATCATCTGAATGTAATATGTTCATTCCTGTTCTAGACTCTCAGACTGCAGTATCACTGAAGAAGGTTATAAAGCTCTGTCTTCAGCTCTGAGATCAAACCCTTCACACCTGATAGAGCTGGATCTCACTGGAAATGATCCTGGACAATCAGGAGTGAAGCAGCTTGATGATTTACTACAGGATCCAGACTATCAGCTGAAGACACTGAGGTGACACATGTTCAAATATCACTATATAAATAAATGATGTGCAGGTTAATATATTTGTGTAATAATCTGGACAGTGTGTTGGCTCAGAATGATCAGATCAGATGCTGCTGATTCTGTTGTGCTGATGATGACTGTCAACAGTTTAGCTGTGCTGCTATTCTGGAGTATGATATACCTTCATAATTAACATGCACAGTTGTGTTTTTATGGACACTTCTGGTTTTAGTCGACTGGTTTGAATGTTTCTGAACACACTGTAGATTAATCTCCATCAAGCTCAGATTGACACAGTTTCTCTAAAGCAGCTCTGTGAGTCTCCAGATGATCACAAACATTCAGTTTCTCAAGCAGTTTTCTCTGTGCTGACGTTTCTTCTGCTCAAAGCCAGAGAGATCTTCATTCTTTAATTTCACTCTCTGTATTCATAATGAAAATCATCATCTAGTGAGCTTTTGCTCTTCTGTTCTGTGGGATGTAGTTTGCTTTAGGACTGAGTGTTGCTCTAGTTTCTTTCAAATAACTCTGATTATTAGACTCTGTTTTCAAGTATTGGTGTATTTATTTCTGTATTTGAATGTAAATAACTAGAGCTTGTTTTCAGAATAATAAAGTTTAACTGAATTGAATCGTGCTTCATCTTGTCTTCTGCAGATTTTTGGGTCCTGCTGCAGATGAAGGCTGTCAGTATGTGAGAGGAATTGTGGGTAAAAACCCGTTACTCCTGAGAGAGCTGGATCTGAGTAAACGTGAGCTCGGAGATACACGAGTGAATCAGATCTCTGCTCTACTGCAGGATAAACACTGTACACTCAACACACTGAAGTGAGTATTGATAGTTTATTTACAATGTTTCATTACTTCTAATAGTAATGTTACTGTAGCTGATAATAATATCTCCTTGTTTGAGTCAGAGCAGTTTTTCCCTCAGCATCACAAAGAGCCGCTATAATGTGAAATATTAAATTAAACAGCCAATTACAGAGTGACATCAAGCTTTAAACAGTTGAGTAGTCAGTTTGATCATGAGTCAATAATTATTTACAGTCACTGTAGAGAGAGAAAAATGATTTTCTTCTAGAGTTTAGAAAACTCATTCAAACAAGTGATAGATTGTAAAAACAGCAGCGCTATAAACACACATATGTCTCTCCTAACATTAACAGCTCAGTTATGTCTAAATTAAAGATAAATGTGCTTATATTGATCTGTTTGAATATATGACTGCTGAATGTGATCATGTTTACTGATTGCTGATATATCTTTTTGTGACAAAAACAATTATTCATAACTGCTTTCAATTTAATGTTTTTATTTCACACAATGTAAAATGTCTAATTTTGGTGCAGCATATACAGTGGCTTGTAAAAAAAAAAAAAAAAGACTTTACCTGATTAAAAAAGTATGAATTATCAATCAGAGGACAGAAGGCATGACATATGTTGTGTAAAACAATTTTTTCAGCAAAGTTTTGGTCATATTGAATTTTGTGTATTAATTATGATACAGTAGGCTATTTTCACATGTAGCCATTATACTTATTGTTCAACATAATTTTCTGATTTCTCTTTATGGTCTTGACCTCTTTAGAGTTATTTATTTTAATTTTATTTTATTTATATAGCACTGTATAAATACAACTAAGTTGCCCAAAGTGCTTTACAGAAAAGAAGAAACAATCTATAATGATAGTACAACCATTAAAACTAATTCAATCATAAAACATCATCCATTTTAAAATGCCAAAGACAATAAATATTTTTTTAACTTGGATCTAAACATAGCCCTTCTAATCACTAGTGGCAACTTATTCCACAGATTTGGGCCAATCACCGCAAACGCACGATCACCTTTGTACTTGGATCTAGTTCTGGGCACTGTCAAGAGTGCCAGATCACTGGATCTAAGTGATCTAGAGGGAGCATGTCTTACAAGGAGATCTGCCAAATAAGCTGGAGCGCGGTTGTTAATAGACTTAAATACCATTACCAGAATTTTAAACTCAATTCTATATTTAACAGGTAACCAGTTTAGGAAGGCCAGAATAGGAGTGATATGTCCGGGTCAGGAGTCTGGATTACCTGATGTTAACAAAAAAACTTGTGAATTTAAAACTGTATTAGTAAATGTTGAAGCTGACATTAAGGTTATTAAAAGCTGTACTAGTATTGTTCATCATTGGTCCATGTTAACTAATGTAGTTAATATTAACAAATTAAATCTTATTGTAAAGTGTTAACGAGTCAGCAGTGTGTGAGAACAACAGACATAAACACATTTACCATAGAGAGCAAAAAGTGATGTGAAATTAATGTGTAAACTAACATTGGATTAATAGATCACATCTTAATGAGTAAGTTTGTTGATTTTCAACCTTTGTAAACTTTGTATAGTTGTTAATAGGTTTAATTGCCATAAATCTGATTGATTGTCTTTTCTCTTTCTGTCTTCAGGCTGTGGGGATGCTGGTTTACAGAGAAACAGAGTCTGATCCTGACTTCAGCTCTGAAATCAAACCCATCACACCTGAGAGAACTGAACCTGAGGAGTAATAAACTAGGAGACTCTGGAGTGAAAAGCCTCAGTGATCTACTGATGAACACACAATGCAAGCTGGAGAAACTAGAGTTAGTATCATTATACTGTACAGCAGCTACAGTCTGATTAAACTTTACTGTGTAGTTTAAGATCGCTGGACTCATGTTCATCATTTCTAGCGCTGCATCTTCTGTGTTTCTCCATCTGAAGAAAGATTCAGAAACACTATTAGTTCATGGGTTTGTATCTGTAGAAACAGCATCAAACTCACTGAAATCTGACAAATCTTTGCTGTGAAACAAGACAGAAGTGAAAACAGAATAAAAACAGTGTAACAGATGACAGTAGATTATTCTGAGTCACATTTATACTGAACTAATGTACTTTTCACTAAATCTTTTATTATGCAAAATGCATATTTAGTATATTTGTATATTTAGAGATTGTAAACTACACTCTAAAATGGCTTAAAATAATTGATTTGATGATTTTCTTGCATTAAAAATGTAAAAGTAGACCATTTAATTTTGTGATTTTCTATTGTTTCCACATTAATCCTCTATATTAATCTATATTGGTTAAATTCACTTATTTGTTGACTGAGGCTGGATCCAGGCTTGGAATTGTAACTAATATCCTCAAATGCTCCTCTCTTGGTTTATTTGTTCATATATTATACGTTTACATTATTTTGCTTGTGTATCAGTGACTGTATGACATTTACTCATGATGTGTTTAACTCAGATATGAACTTAGATCTGATTGATTATCTTTTCTCTTTCTGTCTTCAGTCTGTGTGGATGCAGTATTACAGAGAAACAGAGTCTGATCCTGACTTCAGCTCTGAAATCAAACCCATCACACCTGAGAGAACTGAACCTGAGCGGGAATCAAATAACAAACACAGGAGTGAATCACTTATGTGACGTACTGAAGGATTCAGACTGTAAACTGGAGAGATTGAGGTCAGGAACATTCACATACAAGAATCACAATCATTCAAATCACTACAAAACACTTTATACTCAATATCTCATGATGAGTCTGAGTTCACATTATATTTGTGTCAGATTCTTCACATTAATGATTGTTTGTGAGATGATCTCTCTTCCTCTGTTTGTCTCTTTCTAGTCTTTATGACTGTGGCATTACAAATGTTTCTTCTTTAACTCAGTCTTTGAGAAACACAAAAGCGCTGCAGTTTCTAAAAGAGCTTGATCTGAGTATTAATATGATTGGAGACTCGAAGCAGCAGCTCATTGATGTGATACGATACTCAAACTGTAAACTGAGGTGAGAAAACATCACTCTGATATTAAAGAGATCTTCAGTTACTGCTGATATGAACAAATATATTCTGTCAAATATTAGTGAAAGGAGATCCTCAGATGATCATCAAGCTTTACTGCAGCAGAGGGTTATTGTGTCAGAATGAAATGTAAAGTTGATTAAATGTTGAACACAAAGGAGGAAAGAGAACAAAAGCACACTGTCACAGCTTTATACAACAATACCTGCTTTATTAATAACATCAGTAATAGTGAATCATTTCAGTCTGAAAACAGATTTGATCAGATTGTAGGAAAACGCTGTGAAATCAGAGCAGATTCCAGCATCACATGATCAATGTCTCTGTGTTTTTACTTTCACCAGCAACACGTCACTTTACTTTACACTTACTTTACTTTCAGTTCTTTACTAAGACCAACACAAACATGTTTAAACTAGACGACAAACGCCTTTAACTACTGGAACATTTAACTAAAGCTTTTGATTTAAGGCAAAATCACATCTGTATTTGTTCTGTGTCGTTTATTATATATGATGTACAATCATTAGCATGTGTTTCTCTTTATAGTGACTGAATAGGAGCCACACAAACAGACAAACATATTATATATAATTCATATTCTAAATGTATTTAAAACACAAATATTGTTTTAGAAATATCTATGCAAGATCATGTAAATGTAACTTCTTTTTACTAAAAAAAACTGTAATTGAAATAGTAATTAATTTGTAATTTGTTCCACTGAGCACTGATTGTTTTCTCTTCTGTTCCACCTTACAGAGTAGATGAAGATCCATCGCTAATACAGTATATAGTCCCTGATAGAGTTCAGTCATCAACAGTCCCTGAAAGAGTTCAGTCATCAAAAGATGATAAATGCTGTATATCATAGTTTGAGATGATGATGAAAGGAGCAGTGAACATCAGGTGAGGATCCACAGAAGAGCTTAACTACTGTGTCTATGAGCAGAAATAAATATGATCATACAGCTGGAAGAGACTCTTTACACTGAAATAATGCAGCATGTGTGTTAGAAACATGTCATATTGAATGATTAGTGTTGCTTTAGTATTCAATGATCATGTTGTTTTATTTAAAGGTGGAACAGAGGCGGAAGAAGCTCAGATGAGTCTGTCTGGATCTTCAGTTTAACACCTACAAATATAATAATATTTCATAATGATTAATGTGTTTCTAATCATAAATGTGATTGTCAAGTGCAGCACTTAAATCTATCAAAAGATATAAAGCAAATCTACAATGTGAAATTTCCATGTCACTTAAAACATTTACATGATCTCTCTTATATTTTATACTCATTGTTATTCTGTTATATTATATTGAGTTAATTATGTGTGTGTCTGCTGTTAATGTACAGATATCCAGTATATTTTCAGATGAAGAGAGATAATCTTTCTTAAATAAATGCATGAAACATAAACTGTATGAATGATTGTAACAGAGTTCAGGATCCAAATGCATGGCTTTATTAAATCTGCTTTGTTTTCTTCTTGAATTTAACTCTTGTTTCATCCCTCAGGGTTATAAGTAACAACAACAACAAGAAATGCAATTTTTGATGCATTATGATTATATGAATATTATGATTATTGAAAGATATTTAACATTGTCATTGTGCTGTTTTCTGTGTATATAATCTCATACTATGATATTGTTTTGTCATTATGATTGTTCATTGTTAAAGATACAACTCTCCCTGATCTTGTATGCAATTATAAGTTGTGCAATAAAGAAAAAAGATCAGAGCGACAGGTTCATCTCACAGCATCAGTAACTCAACCTTACCTACAGTTCTCCTGGAGACACCTGAGACTTATATTACATCAGGCGCCCTTTAAAAACAAGATCTTCTATTTCAGAAAACAAGACAGAATTTAACAAGATGGCGCCGCAGATGGCAGCTACAGTGCTTTGCTCTTCAGTGTTTGTACTGTTTTTGTTTCTCAAACACGATCTATTTTGTACATTGCCTATTTGTATATTGTTATTTTGTTATCTGTGTCCTGTCCTGTTGCTGTCATTCTGTTGCACTGTGGAGCTTCTGTCTGTTACGGGGCGAACGAGACGTGAGACATGCGGATCCAGATGCAAGGCTTTATTTTGAAACATGGTCAAAACACAGGCAGGGTCGGACAGTGGCAAACAGGTATAACACAGACAAGGCAGAGAGTAATCCTAGGGCAAGCGTGGGTCGACGATCGGCGAACAATATCCAATAGGGCAAGGCAGAGAGATAATCCAGGTACACAAGCAATAATCCAAACGAGGTGCGAACAGAGTCCGAACGGCAAGGCAAAGGGTAATCCAGGGCAGGAATCAAAACACGAGAAAACTATCAAGGAAAGACTAACAACTGAGTGGGCTCCGTAGAGTAGCTATCAGCTAGGGCAACGATATGCGCATACAATACTCGGCCCAGAGCAAGAGGAAGTCCACGGCTTATAAAGCGTGTGTGATTGGGTGATAGTGATTGTGTGAAAGTTCTCAGGTGTGAGCGTGATCAGTGCAAACAGCTGTGTCAGTGCAGTGGATGATGGGAAATGTAGTTCGATGGTGAATGGCAACAGTAATGTGGTGTAAGAGTCAATGTGGTGAACGAGTGACCTCTGGTGGTGAGTGAACGGAATTGCATGGACAGGATTTGTGACACTGTCACTATAACAAATTCCTCGTATGTGTAAACATACCTGGCAATAAAGCTCATTCTGATTCTGATTCTAAAGTTGCTTTGACACAATTTGTATTGTTAAAAGTGCTAGATAAATAAAGCTGACTTGACAAGTGTCACACAGACAGAGAGATGATAATTCTGAACGTACGAACAGAAAACGTGTGTACGCGTCTCTTTCAGATGTGAAATAATCGATGAATCACAAATGATCTTGAGCTTGCACGCAATTGAATGGTTTCAGCTCTCTGCTTGTAAACGACTCCTAATTAATGTCATTAACATACAAAAGATCACCAATCATCATAATATAGAACAGCGAGCTGCAAGAACAGCTTATATTTAAAAAAACCTGCAATACTCCGACAATAAAGAGTGTGTACGTCTGTTCAGACCCTGACGTGAAGCTAAGAGCTTTTCCACGTCAAAAGACCATCTTTATAAATATGAGCGCTGGCGTGGATTTAAGCGTACGCACACTCTACGATCAAATCTGAGCAAAGCACACTATATAAACGAGGTCCCAGGACACCTAGATGATCCCCAGAGACAGACCCCCAGTGAAGACCTCGTCTCCTAGACGACCATCAGGACCAGACCACAGGAACCAAATGAGTCCTCTGCACAATCTGACTCTGCTGCAGACTAGAATTAAACTGCTGGTTCATCTGACCAGAGGAGAACTGAACACTATTTCACTGATTAATACTGTAAAGCTGCTGTGGATGTTACTGACACAATCTGCATGGTAAAAAACACTATACAAATAATGGTGACTTAATGTTTTAATTGCAATTATAGACACAATGAATGGTATTTGTTCATAAAGTGTGTTTTAAAAAATAAAATTAAATCAGAATCTTTGCTAATATTATTTACTGTGTGGCTCCCAGGTTGTTTATCTGGAATGAACCAGAGACTGTCAGATCCAGCTCAGTCCAGGCTAATGTTGTTAATTAATCACAAAGAGTATTAAGGATCCTCGGGTGGAGGAGGAGTGATTTTGATTTAATTAATCTGATCTGATCAGCATTGTTATTATCCCTCACATACTGTATATACAGCTACAGGTAAAGAGACATTGTCCACTGCAGACCGGTTATCCTCTTTCTGTGATGCAGACAAAAAGATGAAGTAAAGCACAATTTAACCATGATCACGATTCACTTTTAATCAGAGCATTCTGGGAACATTTCTCTTTATATTTATTTTTCTGTAATATTTACAGACATTATTATAATTATTATTCTTGGCAGTTCATAATTATACATTTATCTATTCTGATTAATCTAACTATTAGTTGTAATGCATTAAAATGTAATTCTATATTTCAGGTAATTATGGCTAGTGAAGAAATACTTTCTGATAAAACAGCTTGGTATTTACACACTGACACAATCTGCTCGTTAAAACACACACACACTGAAATAATGCGTTCACCATCACAAATCATGGTTTCAATCAAACTTTATTACAGACTCCAGGTCCAAAAAAAAAAAAAAAAAAGAAAAAAAAAAAGAGTATAGGACAACATATATGGTAGTTGTTATTCTGTTTATATCTTATACCAGAAACAACACAAATGTTTATGAGAGATATTTTGTTTTCTGAGAGCACAGGATTTGCAGTCTTCAGATTCCCAGCAAGTCTTCAGTCACCTGAGATCCCAACAGAGCGTTCCCATCACACACACACTGAGACAGACCGTCTGCTGAAACACACACACACACACACACACACACACACACACACACACACACACACACACACACACAAATCACTGGAAAGCACTAACACAGAATATGTGGTGTGAAATAGTTTGAATATCGTCTCACGTTTCTGAGAGCGGATCCATGACGTGGCCTTCATGGCCACAAACTGCCACTCATCCTGCTGATCTGATTTATACACATATAACCAGATGAGAGCGAGGACGGTGGCCCACACTGACCTGTCCACCTGAAACACAAACACACCTCAAACACACACACTCAACCAATCATCAGCCTGTCCAGGATATGACATCATATGTCTCACCTGTGCTGACTTCTGATTGGTCACCTCGTCCTCCGTCTTCCCATTGATCTCCCAGCATCCCGCGGCCTTCTGAAGAGAGACCAGCTGGAGCAAAGGGTCCTTCTGAGGCTCAGCTTCTGCTCAAATACACAGATAGTTCATCTGGACACCCATAGCAGCATTATTTCTGATATGTTTATGATGAAAGCACATAAATGAAATGAATTAAAGCAGCATAACTGCCTTGAGTCTTATTCAGACAGGATTTGTTTTGTTTTTGTAACACACGTCTATAAATGGGTGCCAGTAATGTCTATTTTTCAATGTTCTCACAGAGTGAGTTTTTGCCATTTCTGAAGTTTAACATCAACACCTGATGTCATCCAGCTGTGATGACATCATCATCCAAATGCTGTGATGTCATAATTTACAGTTTGACTTTAAATGACAAACATTTAACTGGTGCAAGACACACTTAAAAACAAAACAGAATTCTAACCAAACCATGCATTTCTATAATGACAAAAACAGTCTACTTTAGAAGAACTGTACGTTATAATGTACTTTTCTCTTTTAATCCCGTCACTTGAATAAAGTGAATCAAAGACAATCATGAATTTACATTTCTAATCTGATGACAAGTTGATTAATTCTGAAACACTTACATTAATTGTTTTTTCACTATATAAAGTGCTTAGAGCACATGTACATAAATGCTGAAGAAGAAAAAATAAGTATAAATAGCAAGCGTTATCGCTTGTACTTCATTTGTTGGCTATTTATATGTATTGTGACTGGAAACATCCATATGGAATATCTGAGCTATGAGAATATTTACACAAGAATTGACTACAAGACTTTGAGAGCTACACAATGATACTACATTTACCTCAAATGGTACATTTTTTACCAGTTTGTCAATAATTGCTGTTAACTTTAGTTATTGTTAAGGGACATTCATAGAAGGTAATAAATGCTGTAAACTTTAAAAGACATGGAATGAGAAAAATAACTGAAATGGTTAAAATCCAAAAACAGCCCAGTAACTAATACATACTGTGGTGTCCTCATATATAATCAATCCTGTCTGATTAGGACATTGTTTTCCAAACCTGAGCCTGGTTTGTTTGACTTACCCTCAAATAACATGGAATCACATTCAATCCTCATGCTGTTCGATTGTGTGTCACATGCTAAAAAACAATCATTCAGAGAGTGACATTCATGAAAAGGCAATTATATTGATATACACATTCAAAACAAGAACAAGAAAAGCTCAGTCAAGTGGTTGTATATTTTTCTTACACTTTGGAGAACCAAATACTGCGGAATCCACTGCTGAGAAAACAGAAAAGCCTGGGCTGTTAAAAACATATGCTAAAAACAATCATTCAGTGAGTGACAAAATAAAAGACAATTAAAAGGGGGAAAAACACTTAAAAAAAATAATAATACAAGTTCAGTGAAGTGCTGATGTCTGTGTATTTCTCTTACGGCTTGCAGAACGTTTCATCATTTTGCGAGCACTCCGTGCTGAGAAAACAGAGAGAAAAGCAGATACTGTGTAATAATAAAAAACACTTTGAAAACACATATCTGACAGAATCACAAACAAAAAACAGTCACAACAAACCAGCTTTTGACAATAGGGCTGTCGCGATAACCGCAATACCGTGCTATTGACGAGCATAAACGCAGAGGAATGCAACAACTGCAGCAACCGCGATATTTCCTTTTTTTTATTTTTTTTTCATAAGGTTACGCCCTTCTCGTTTTATACTTAGTGCATATGTACTGAATATTAGTAATGATAACAATGTGTACCATGCTGATTTGTACAGAGGCTCAGTACATTTGCACTTAACAAGCCTAAACAGACAGCGAATGAGAGAGATCGACTGAGCGCGTGCGATTACCTGAGTCTGTCCTTCAGGCCGAGTCATGTATATTTGTGAAAACAGGTTGTCATGTCCAAGGAAAGCCAAATCTGTCTTAACATCGACGCTCTGCTGGTCAGCTGAGCCTTTAAAAGTGGCGCTCAAAGTTAAAATGATTTCAGCAGCTTGTTCATTACATATCTCGAATGAATCAGTGTTTTTGAACGTGTAGGTGAATGAACGGTTTAAAGACCCACTCAAAGACGGCCCCTTACCACCACCGTGTGGCGCAACAATGAAACTGCACTGACTGAGACCCGTCTAGAACAGTGGTTCTCAAACCTGTCCTTGGGACCCCCAGCCACCACACATTTTGTATGTCTCTCTCATAGGCCACACCCATTTCAAGTCTTGCGGATTCTACTAATGAGCTGATGAGTTGAATCAGGTGTGTTAAATGAGGGAGACATACAAAATATGCTGTGGTTGGGGGTCCCCAGGACAGGTTTGCGAACCACTGCTCTAGAACACACAGGTGAAATATCAACAGAAAAACTATCTTGTCAGTCAGATTCGAGGATCAGAACTAACTGTTATATATATATATATATATATAGGCTAACAATAGACTAACGATCTTATTGTCAGGTTTATGTTTTGTTATGTGGACCATTATTTTATCATTCTCTTCTGTTTACTTCACTCCCTGTTTCAACGTGATTTAGTTTCAGTTTCATTGATTTCTGAATATGACCTCGTTACATCGTAACACGTACACACAGATTATATATATAATCTTATATACATATATATATATATATATATACATACCGCATATATACCGCATATGTACCGCATATATATTTATAAAATGGTTAGTTCCATTCCTCAATTCTGATTGGTCAGCAGCTGTGTTTTATTCACGATACAGCAGGGCTATGACCGCTTCACCCAACCGTTCTGTGTATCACTGAGCAACACCCTTAGAAACCACCCTTAGCAACATAAACAATCAATAATATAACATTAAAGCTGTTCCGTGTATTATGTATTTTGGCAATATTAGCTGTTTGTTATTTATTTAATGGAGTATGAGTGACCCCTGCTGGCGTTATGTTGCATCTTTCATCTAATTTTGAGACCACGCCCTTCCCTCATCTAATAAACGCTTCTCACGCGGAGATGTGTGTGCGGCGCGCGTCTGTGTGAAAGCCCACAGTTTCCGAAGTGAGGAGGGAATATTACTGTATTTATTTGTTTTCTTTTTCAGGTATGATTCTGTATGTCTATATGTCCATCATTTTACACTGTAATGACGCTTGCAAACTCGCCCTGTGCTGCGAATTGTTCTGTTTTAAAATAAAAAAAACGGAAAACAGACATTTTCTCATGCTGAGAGATAAGCATATGTGTGTGTGATAAAATATCATATATGTAAAAAAATTAATGGCACAGCGGATGATAAGAGCTCCTATTCTCTGTTTTTATTTAAGCTCCATTAGATGAGGAACATTCTCTTGCCGTTTACTGTTGCTGTCAGGAACTATTTTTTTAGCGGAAGGACAGCATTTAATGAACTTGATTCAAAAAAGTAACATTTCAATACATACATTTTGGGTTTTAATATTTTTTATTGTGTGGTAACCGTTTTATAAAAGCAATAAGGTACTCGAGGCCATGCTGTATCATGAATAAATCACGGCTGAAGGGGTTGCAGGCACTCGAGTACCTTATTGCTTACATATATATAGGCTATATATACACACACACATATATATATATATATATATATATATATTAGGTCTGTCAATCGATTAAAATTTTTAAGCACAATTAATCGCATGATTGTCATGAGTTAACTCGCGATTAATCACAATTAATCGCACATTTTTATTTGTTCTAAATGTACCTTAAATCAATACTTTTCAAATTTGTAACACTCTAATCAACATGGGCATGGACAAATATGGATGCTTTATGCAAATGTACACTATATTGCCAAAAGTATTGGGTCGCCCCCTTCTAATGAACAGGTTTGACTACTTTAGTAATTTCTATGAGTACAAATCTTAATGTTAAAGCATATAATGATATTCTAGGAAATTGTGTGCTTCTAATATTATAGCAACAGTTTGGACTCTTTTCTATTCTAACATGACAATGTCTCTGTGTATAAGGCAAGGTTCAAAAAGAAAATTATTGATTGAGTCAGTGTGGAAGAACTGGTCTGCATAAAACCAAGTCCTAATCCCAGTTTAACACCTCTGGTGTGACTGTAAATGCAGACCTTGAGACAAAAACTCATCACCAAACACCAATGACTTGTACATATGGGTTCAGTCATTTTAGACACTTACAAAACTGTTGCAACAGAGATGGAAATACAATTTTTAAATACATGAATTATGTTCCCATCGTTGTTGCCACAGATTTGGAAGTGCATTTTTCTGTTCTAAAGAAGGGGGTGTCCCAATACTTTTGTCTATATAGTGTATGTACAAGTCATTGGTGTTTGGTGAACACATTTTTTGCACATAGGGCAGCTCTTCTTCTGAAAATGCAAAATGTACATTTATTATTTATTATTACATTTGTTTCCCTCTCTGTGCCCACATACTGTATTTTGATGAAGCTATATTCTCAATAAAACTGTTTTCATTGGTATATTTTACTGTTTCTGTTGTCAGACAATGGAATGAATATGAAATAGTGACTGAAACGCGACCCATTAAGACATAACCATAACCAGCTCTCCCTTCCAAGATGTTAATCTGCACAAAAAAATCATGATAATCGCACCGTCGTCTGATGAAATCAAATACACATAAGATAAAGACAATAGCTGTGCTGTGATTTCGGCTATACTTGCATGTAAAATTAGAGAAGCAACATAATATCTGTGTTTAACTGAATTAAAGCGCTGCTCCTCTCTCTGCCACGCGCTGAGCAGACGCAGAGCGAGAGAGAGAGAAAGAGAGAGAGAGAGAGAGGTGTGCGCGCGCTGAACAGAGCAGACGCAGAGAGAGAGAGAGAGGTGTGCACGCTGAACAGAGCAGACGCAGAGAGAGAGAGAGAGAGAGGTGTGCGCGCTGAACAGAGCAGACGCAGAGAGAGCGAGAGAGAGAGGTGTGTGCGCACGCTGGGAGAGCAAGACCTCGCGCTGGCGCGGCAGTATCGTTGATTCTCAGAAACTAGGTTTGGGCGCTTTTTTGAAGGGAAAAAGGTCGCTAAAGGGGTCTGCAATGTTCCTAAGTTGGCAACACTGTGCATCTCCATTTCTCCAACAAGGGGTTGGACCACGGGTCAAGCAGAAAATACGCGCTGCGTTAATCGCGCGTTAAAAAAATTAGTGCCGTTAAAATGAGTTTGCGTTAACGCGTTATTAACTTTGACAGCACTAATATATATATATATATATATATATATATATATATATATATATATATATATATATGCGGTAATACCGCATACCGCGCTATTGACCCACTCAAAATTACCGCAAGGGAAATTCCTTCACCGCGACAGCCCTATTTGACAAAAACACAAATCTTTCTCAAGTTGTCCAAAAATTGTAAAGTTGGTTGACTGACCATTCGTAATTGTTTTTAATGATTAACTCTATATGTTGGTATTGAAAAACCATACATTTTTTGTTTTTATTTCACTTAGTTTAACCACAGCAGCAATCTTTGTGTCATGACCAACATTATATTTTCATTATTCAGACACTTACAAAAACCTCAATATCTAATATAATGTGCTGTAGTTTAATAATAATCTCTAAAGAGCAGTTTTGTTCCAAGGAGCTATGACCATCCTGAGCTGAGATATTGAGGTTTATGTAAACATCTGCATAACCAAAACAGGTGCTTTTTCAATAACAGTACATACATCATAGAGGTAATCAATCAACACACAAATCTGGAAAATTAAAAATAGTCAAACAACCTCTACTGGGCCGCTTGAGATGGACTGAACCATGAAAACAGAGAATACTGTACTGTTGGTTGTTTCTTACCACACATTATCCCACCGCCACCACGCAATGCAGTCATCATATCTAATAAAAGAATTGAATGTCAAATGTTGATGATGTGAATACACCAAGAAAATACTTTCTGCAGTGCTTTTAAGGCATTTTCTCGACAGGCCCAGCGTGTGTCACTCAGCTGTTTTAATTCCCAGGTTTTCTCTCCAGCATACAACAACTTTTGCATTTCTATGAATGCAGCATGACACTTGCTAGAAGACAGGAAAGTGTAGAGCCTCTCTACCAAATTAAAAAAACGCACAAAATGAGGACTTGATTTCGCAGTCTCCACTAACACCAAGTTTAAACAGTGTGCGTGGCAGTGCACAAAGAGTGCTTTTTCATTTTGCCTCTGAAGTCTAGCCTGCAGCCCCTTGTAACTAGCACTCATGTTGGCTGCACCATCGTAGCCTTGCCCCCGGATATTTTCAGCATTCAACCCATTTTCTGAAAGAAGGGCCATTACTACTTCCTCCAAGTCTTGGCCAGTTGTTGATTTAACCTGACACACTTGGATGAAATGCTCCTTTATTTGCATGTCATGAACAAACCGTACCACAAAGGAAACTTGCTCTGAGTGTGACACAGAATTATCAATTCGGGTGAATTACGCAGAACAAAAACTTCTCATTAAGTATTTTATGGACTGTAAAATACGTATAATAGCTTATTAGCTTAAAAATATCATCTTTCACACACCTTCATCTTTATTCTCTCGTGAGAGGGATGCTACCTTTGGCTGCATGAGAGAGTTCCTTGTGTTTTTCTTTTGATCCTTTCTTTCCTTGGCATTCTATTGAAGTTGTTGATATAAATAGAATGCACACCTCAAACAAAAATAAGGAGATGATGATAATATTACTAAACATTAACATTAACAAAACAGTGAGTCAAGAAGTTAATCATGTTGATTTCATGTTTAGTTTTGTTGATATTGTAAACTTTATGTTTGTATTACATGGATGAAAATGCTGCTAGCTATCATTAAATCAAAGATACAAATGTCTTGCACTTTAGAGTTAGAGCTAATGACATGAGAACATGCTAAACCATTCTAGCGCTGTTTAATGGCCTCAGATAAAACAAATGAAACATCAGTGTCAGAAATGTGGCAGCAATCAAGTGATGCTTATATTATAATTAAGCATAACTCGCATGCTGCCGCATTCGCTAAGTTTACAACAGCATTATGGTAGGATAAATGTAAATTTTTTGCGTTACCGGTCTGCTACTCGTGTATTGAAGACCGCGGCTAAGATGCTGCAACCGTACCACAAAGGAAACTTGCTCTGAGTGTGACACATCGGTAGTTTCATCCAGAAGAATTGAAAATATCTTGGCCTCTTTAATCTCTTTCAGAATGACATTCCTCACTTGTGTTCCAAGAGATCGTATTAGGTCATTCTGGGTCCTGTTGGATAAAAGTGTCACCTGTGGCTTCTTCTTTTGGGACTGAGTGATCTGTATACACTCAAGATGCATTCTGAGGACACTGTCATATTCCGCTAAGAGGTGCACAAGCTCAAGGAAGTTTCCTCTGTTAGAACTGGTGCTGCTTTCATCATGTCCCCTAAATGCCAGTCCTTGTCTTGCCAAATATACTGTGATGTCTATTAAGCGAAACAGGATTTCTCTGTTCTTCTGTCTTTCTTTTTAATTTTGTAACTCACATTCTGCAGCCTGAGCTAAATGCTTCAACTAAAGGCCCCTTTCTATAGTTGGCCCACCTCACCATACTGATCATATGGGCTTCAGTGGCTGCATGCTCATGGATCTTTTCAACAGCCTTCCTCCAGTTGACAACTCCAGTTGTTCTCCATGCAGTCCTAGCTTTAAATGTGTCTTCTGTCAAGAAGAGATGACAACTAAAGCAGTACATGGCATCTTTTTCCACCGAATACTCCAGCCAGTTGTTGCCAGCATACCAATGGCTCTGAAAAGACCGTCCTTGTGGATTTTTTGGAAAGCCAGCTACTGGTTGACATGGCCCAAGAGAGCAGCAGAACTGTATATAGTTGCTATTAAGCTTTATTTTAAGCTGTTCAACATGAGCTGGGTCTGTTGGAAACTGTAAGGCCATCAAGGATGGGTAATTGTCTTGTTCATTTGTACCCTGAACCTGGTATTCAATATCTGCTTCTGCAGCTCCTTCCTCTGTTGTCTCTCTATCCTTTTCTTGAATCATCTCTCCTTGTACCTCCCTTTTCATCTCTTCCTCTTCCTCACTGGGCCTAATGTCTCCTTGTATTTCCTCATTTATCTCACTTTCTTCCTCGTTGGCTCTAACCTCTCCTTCATCTTTCTCACTTGTCTCAACTGCTTTCCCTTGAATCTCTTCAATACTCTCCTTATCTGAACTGCAACTATGAAAAACAAACATTACATTATTTTTATATTAAAGGGATAGTTTGCCCTGAAATGAACATTATTTATTCTGTGGAACATAACATTTAATTACATAATAATTTTGCCCATATATTTAATGGAAATGCGGACTCCATTTTGTTTCCCACTCACTCTCAATGTATGGACAAAAATCTTGTAAATATTCCACAGAAGAAAGTCATACAGATTTGAAACTACATATAGATGAGTAAATGATGACAGAATTATCAATTCGGGTGAATTACGCAGAACAAAAACTTCTCATTAAGTATTTTATGGACTGTAAAATACGTATAATAGCTTATTAGCTTAAAAATATCATCTTTCACACACCTTCATCTTTATTCTCTCGTGAGAGGGATGCTACCTTTGGCTGCATGAGAGAGTTCCTTGTATTTTTCTTTTGATCCTTTCTTTCCTTGGCATTCTATTGAAGTTGTTGATATAAATAGAATGCACACCTCAAACAAAAATAAGGAGATGATGATAATATTACTAAACATTAACATTAACAAAACACTGAGTCAAGAAGTTAATCATGTTGATTTCATGTTTAGTTTTGTTGATATTGTAAACTTTATGTTTGTATTACATGGATGAAAATGCTGCTAGCTATCATTAAATCAAAGATACAAATGTCTTGCACTTTAGAGTTAGAGCTAATGACATGAGAACATGCTAAACCATTCTAGCGCCGTTTAATGGCCTCAGATAAAACAAATGAAACGTCAGTGTCAGAAATGTGGCAGCAATCAAGTGATGCTTATATTATAATTAAGCATAACTCGCATGCTGCCGCATTCGCTAAGTTTACAACAGCATTATGGTAGGATAAATGTAAATTTTTTGCGTTACCTGTCTGCTACTCGTGTATTGAAGACCGCGGCTAAGATGCTGCATAGCGCTGTAAAGGAATCTCCACCTCCGCTAATACATCCGCCAAAATCAAAATATTTTATTTTGTGTTTATTATTATTGTTAGTGACAAATGGTATAGAAGCGTATTGGTATTTATAATAATGACATTTTAATGACATTTATAATAATGGTAAAAGTAATTATAATTTACTATGAGAAGAGACGGGCACTTTACACTTTTAGACAAAAAGTGCAGGGGCTTGAGCCCCCCCCCCCATACCCCCCCCCCCCAGATCCCAGATCACAGATCACAGATCACAGATCCCAGATCCCTCATTGTTTGAAGTTATTGCTTTTGCTTGCACTGCTCCAGATATTATAATACAATTCAGCAATTATAATTTTGCTATCATTGTGATATGTATTAGTATATTGTAAATACACAGTAAAGAACTTGTTAATTTTATTTAGTTTGAAAAGTTGAGTAATACTGTTGTAATCCAGCAGATTCAGACACATTCTCCTGATTAAAGCATGAGTGATCTTGAGAAGAAACATTCAGACCTGACTAATATATGAAGACAAGTGTTATATAATATATAAGGATTCCTGTGAACCATCACGACTGGGAAGGTGAATTAAAAACAACATGCTTGTTATAAAAAGGCATGTTTTATTAAATAAATATATGAAGCAAACAAGATCTTGACAAGTAGCCCATCTGAGATAGAAACATGCAGGAGCGCCACATTAATAATCATAAACACATCAGCATAAGGAAGTCAAATCTTATAGTATTAGTTTTATTGGTAAGGATAAACGCTGCTCCTCAAACTGCATCAGTCTAATAGAATGGAAAATATATCTGCAGTTTCTCAAGATCAGCGCTAGACTTCATCACATCATGTGAAGTGTATTTATGAGCATCAGTAATGATCAACAGGAGACTTTATGTTGCTGCTGGAATAAATGAACTTGAAGAGTGTTAGTGAAGTTATCAGAGAAGATAAACAGATGACATGCTGCTTAAAACAGCTGGATATATTTAATAAGGTGTAGCTATATAAGACAATGCGATAATAATTCACTTTGCTAAACCAGGAGAATATTGTTCAGTAGCTGATGTTATAGAGCTGTTGCTGTCAGATAATGTTGATGTAAAGAACATCATTTTCAAAGAGCAGAAGCATAATAATACAGGTTTATGTGATCAGAATCAGGAAGCATAAACTGATACAAACAGGAGCTATGAAGCTGTTCATCTGTTTGAGAACGACCAGAGAAACACAGAAGAAGACGAAAACGAAACCAAAACCAAAATATGAACTCGTCCGACATGACAAACAACAACAGCAAAGGACAGAAACAATAGTGCTTCAAATATTTCTAAATTCTCTTCCTAGAGCTCAAGACTGCAGGTACATTTCAGTTTTCTGGGAAGGGGTTTTAAAAATCTAACATTTGTGACGTTTTTTATTTTTTCACCCGTTTCTGTTTCATTTTAGGCTGATAAATAATAAACTTCAATACAACAAGGAACGAACTATGTTAGTTTTAAGTGCAGTATATCTATGTCCTGAACTTATAATTAGAGTTATGTGTTATTAGAGGATCTGAATTGATTCAGAACTGTTTATGTTACTCCGTGGATCATCATACCGACAGATGAACGCAGGAGGCGGCGCAGGGAACGCAGGCAAGAGCGGGGCTTCAGGGCTGGCCTGCTAACAAGGCTAAACAGATCACCCCATTAGCCTGCTCAGCCCAGCATCTTTCTCACAAACGCTGTCACTCAGCAACAAAACAGACGAATTGGATTTGATAATATCGACGCAAAAACAATAAAAGACTGCTCGGTCATAATCATATGTGAGTTCTGTCTGCACTCGGGGGTTTGTGAGGAAGCTATCGCGCTAGCAGGCCGCACAGCGCACCGGGACAGAAACAGCATCTCCGGTAAGAGAGGAAAGGCTGATTATTTACTCTTCTTCTTCTTCTTTTAGTTTAATGGCGGATCGCAAACCAGCATTTATAGGTGCATACCGCCACCTACTGTACAGGAGTGTCTAACATCAGGGTTTTATATACTTTAGTTCCCAAAAAACAAAAAAAACAATTCAATAAATAAATCAAATAAAACATATATATTATTTGTTTCTTTCCTTTCTTTCCCCCCTCTTCTTTCCCTTTCCCCTAGCTTCCCCTTTTCCTCCCTTCCTTCTCCCTTTCCTTTTCTTCCTCTTTATTTCCTTTCCTTTTTTGAATTATAACCTACCTATATTTTCTGAGCTAATCCTGTATTTCTTAGAAATTACAACAATCCCTCATTTTCTCATTCCTTCCTAAAATCCCTTCCAAATTCCATCCACGTTTTAATCCATACATCTTGTCACGTAAAATTATCCTCTCTGCACTATATTTATTACACCACAAAATCACATGCTCAACATTTTCTGGTACATTACAACCGTTACATTTATCAGAAACGCATTTTGTCATTAAATACAAAGTTGACTTTAATCCTGTTTGTCCAAGTCTTAACCTTCCGAGAATCACTTCATCTTTTCTACTCTTCCCTTTAAATGTTTTCACTGTGATTGATTTTTGTATGTTATAATAGTGTCTCCCTTTATTATCTGTGTCCCACTTCTTCTGCCACAAATCCCTCACTGCCTTTTTGATCAATGATTTGGCCTCACCTTTTCCAAATGGAATTTTCTTAATTTTGATTATTTACTGAATGAGGATAAGTGATGTACAGACACCACCGTCACAGACAAACACTGCTCGCAGCACTTACAGTATATAACAATAAGATATATAACACTCTTTTACTTGCCGCGGGAGTTCACTGTTGTTATTGTTGTGGCTGTGTGCATTACACCAAGCGCCAACACCAAACAAGCACATATTAATATTGTTATTTTAAATTTGATTATTTATAATTATTAATTAATATCAGTCTTTTTTGACAGTTCTGCAGCTGTTACCTGAATGGGATGAATTTTTATTATTTATTTATTTGATCAATTTGCTTAAATTAGGGCTACATTTATTTGTCCCATTTTTATCTAAATAATTTAGCTTTTTACTTTTTAAAATGCCAAATTGTATATTACATTTTTTATTATTTATTATGTATATATTTATGATTAATATAAATTATAAATTAATAAATATGATCTAACATTAATTATAATCTATAAATTCATCTATCTAATGTCTAAAAATATAATAATTATGTCTACTAAGCTATGATAATGTATGGAATATTATATTAGCAGACTATCTAAATTTTAATAAAACAATAGGCCTATATCTTGAAGCACAGATGTGTCTGTCACTTTATGGTTCACCCAAAAATGAAATTCTGTCATAATTTACCCAGTTGGTTCTTAACCTGCATAAAGTTCTGTCTTCTGTTGAACACAAAAGAAGATGCTTTGAAGAATGTGGGTAACTAAACACTGCTGGTCCTCAGTAACTTCCATAGTAGAGAAATATACTATCAGAGTCATTGAGGACCAGCAGTGTTTAGTTACCCACATTCTTCAAAGTATCTTCTTTTGTGTTCAACAGAAGACAGAAATTATTACAGGTAGGGCTGGACGATATATCGAACGCGATTGTCATGCACATCAGTTCTGTGATTAGCGCTAAATCTCCATCACCTGCTTTCAGATGGAGTGGCATTTAATACACAGAGCCGTAGTTCACTGACAAGCTACGCAATATCGCGTTCATTATCGCAAATAAATCGCCTTCAGGTCTGGTAATGTAGAACTATGAAGTACAGCCAGATCCAACCTGAAGAGGAGCATCACTTTCTGAGGATGCTGAGGAAAACTAACCTGTCTCAGCAGCTGCTTGTGTGCTTTTAGCACCGTTCAGTAGGAAGCATGCTTTCCCGTGGCATTCTGGTGTGGTATGCTGGCTGCAGTATGGCTGAGAAAAAAGCTTTGCAGAGAGTCATCAACTCCACTCAGAAAATCACTGGTGCACAGCTGTCTTCACTTGCTGACATATACAGCACCAGATGCTTACGATGGGCCAGAAGTATAATAAAGGACTCTTCCCACCCCAGCAACCACCTCTTCACTCTTTTACCCTCTGGAAGATGCTTCAGATCCTTCAAGACACGCACCTCCAGACTCCAGAACAGCTTTTATCCTCGTGCCATCTTAGAACTGAACTCCAATTAACAGAAGGCGTATCACTCAATCACAAGCTTCAAGGTTGTGGAATACTAAAGCCTATACACTTACTACTCATACAGCTACTGGTGTAGTTGTGCAATACAATGTTCTCATATTTATATATTTAATCCTTAAAGGTGCACTGTGTAATATTTAGGATGATCTATAGACAGAAATGCTATGTAGTATACATAGCTAAGTTTTCAGAGGAGTATAAAGACCATACATAATGAACCGTTATGTTTTTATTACCTTAGAATGAACAATTTCTATCTACATACTCCGCGGGTCCCCTCACATGGAAGTCGCCACCATGTTTGTACAGTAGCCCTAAACGAACAAACTGCTCTACAGAGCGCGTTTCGTCACTGTTGTTCTTGTGAAAAAACACTGACACAATGATGAACAAGTAACAGTAATATTCACAATGACATTGGTTTATTGAATAATTAAGTAAATATTATGACTTAATTTACCTTTGTAAAGAAACCTCACTGCTCTCTGCGTCTCAGACGACGGCATCTCAGCCCTGTATCGGCCACCGTAGCTTCTCTAAAGGGAGGGGTGAGCGGGGGACTGAGCCATTGGATGCAGTTCACAACCTCAACCGCTAGATGCTGCTAAAATCTACACACTGCACCTTTAATTATCTTGTATTTATTAATATTTCATTCACTATTGTACATATTTGCTACATTTGCACTATATATATACTGTAACTGTTTACATTTGCACTGTCTACTTTTCTGTATCATTGTTTACATTTTGTTAAAAGTACATTTTTGTATGTATATGTATACTTGTGTATGTGTACTTTCAATGTGTCAGCAAAAAAAAATAGTTGTACAGCTGTACAATGACAATAAAAAGCTATTCTATTCTATTCTACATGGTAATATTTGGCTGTTGATTTTCTAAAGTGATTTAGTATGACTCAGTGTTCTTGAATAAGTGTGATGTTGTTGATCTGCAGGTGAACAGCTGATTGTTTTCACATCAGTTCAGCTTCAGTATGTCAGAGAAGCGAGGAACAGAGATCAGTCTCTCACAGAAACACAGGTAACACTGAGTCTGCTTCACACAATCATGTTAAACACTGCTGGAGCTTCAGATATTATCTGTGAAGAACAAAACCTTATGCAGTGATTTAGATTTGCAAATGCTTTGCAGAACTTTTAAACTACATACATGTTTTTTACATAGTCACAGATTAAAACAAAACTATTAGAATAAATTAATACATATTAAAAATGGCTAAATTTAGGATTATTATTGTGCATATTCCACAGTCACAGTCAGTGTTTTCCCCTCATGTGTTCTGTGTCATTAGTGTTAGATCAGGATCAGATGTGTCCAGCTCTGTGTCTGTGAAGAGTGACCGGTCAAGAGACAATCCACCAAACTTCAGTGAGAAAACACCATCATCTGACAAAAGGTATTTCATGGATTTATGTTTCAGAAAATATATCAGTAAATGTTTATCAAATAGTTAAATATTTACCAAAGTATTCACATTGTATTTTTTGTATGACATATAACTATACTTTATATGACATATAACTAACTATACCTAACCCTCACAAAAAGGATTTACAAAGAGCAACGCTTTAAAATAAACTTAAAAGGAGCAGACTAAGCATCAGCAGAAACGATTCAGTCACTAAAATTATTTGATGTGAATTATATTTTTTGTGATACCCATTTAATTTTTTGTGCTGATATTATGCTGGACAGAATTGTCAACACAAGATTTACTATTATTCACTAGCCACTGTTTTATTTGCTTATAGGACAGAAAATGTAATAGAAACCTAGGTTTTACTTAAATTTAAGTCTGTATCACAATGCAACAAAAATTACACTTTAAGATGACCTTAAACAGCTAATGCTTTGTTTTTCTCTTTTTTAAAAATATTTTTTTTATAGATTTTTTTTTATTATTATAAGAGATTTCTCCAATATTGTTGCCTAGAAATGCAGCATTTTATTTTATTTTATTTCTAATAGCATTCAATATGAGGCTTCAGATTCAGGCATCCAGAACCAAAAGAGTTTCAAAGACAATGCAATAAAAGGTATCTTTTTCATGTTAATCAGAGTTTTTGTCCTAACAAGCCGCGACGGCGACACACAAAATTTCTAATTTAGAAACGGTTTCTATTTCTGCGACATCGCGGCTGGAACAAGAACATACAATGACAGTGATAATCTCAAGTACTGATTATGTGCTTTATTCAAAGTTAAACGTGTCTAATGTGAGTTTGAATATCATTCTGCGTGACCGTTATAGCCACAACAGACAGTTTACCTCAGATCTTGAAAATAAGATTAAAACTGCAAACTCAGTGCGAACCAATAAGCATATTCCATGACAAAGATGGTATCAGTCACTCAGTATGTACTTTTAATAATGTTAAAAAGGTTTAATATTTATTAATTAGATTATAAACATATCCATTTCGTTGTGA
Source organism: Schizothorax lantsangensis (assembly GCA_027422415.1). Taxonomy (NCBI): domain Eukaryota; kingdom Metazoa; phylum Chordata; class Actinopteri; order Cypriniformes; family Cyprinidae; genus Schizothorax; species Schizothorax lantsangensis. The sequence continues at coordinate 38,489,925 of CM049846.1, read as the reverse complement.
GTGCAGTGCGCTTCAAGGGAGAACCCGCCCACACACGCTTCTGATTGGCTGTGATATTCTGATTCTGTCTCGTCGCGCTGCATGTAGTGTGGACAGTCAAACTGCGTTTCGCTGGAATCCTGTCGCATCGCGTGTAATTAGGACACGGTGATAGAAACCGTTTCTAAATTAGAAATTTTGCATGTCGCCGTCACGGCTAGTTAGGACAAAAACGCAGATTAACATGGAAAAGATACCTTTTATCACGTGTCGCGTCGCGTGTAGTTAGGACACGCTGTGAGTTTCACACAATCATGTTAAATACTGCTGGACATTTTCAGATTTTATCTGTGTAGAACAAAACCTTATGCATTGATTGAGATTTGCAAATGCTTTGCAGAACTACCTAAATGTTTCTTACATAGTCACAGATTAAAACAAAACTATTTGAATAAATTAATACATATTAAAAATGGCTAAATTGAGGATAATTATTGTGCATTTTCCACAGTCACAATGACTACGTTTACATGGACATCAGTAATCTAATTATTTACCTTATTCTGAATAAGACAATGATATGATTAAGGTGTTTACATGAGTTGCTTTTAGAATAATCCTTTCATGTTCCCGTTTTACATGTTGTAGTACACAGATCGATTAATGGCACACGTCATTACGTCACCACATGACGCCATCCGACGTCCAACCCAGAATTTCACGTATAAACATATAGTTCGTCTTCGTGATGATGCCATATACAATTTTGGGTGTTTCATTATTCATTTTATGAAAGCTTCAGTGCAGTTAATTATTTGTACGTGCATACAGATGACGGCGGTGTTGAAGCTCTTTTATTTGCCGTCAAACGGTTGATCATCACTGCCGTGTGTGTGTCCTGTCGCAAAATGCGGTGAAAAGTCCTACACGACGGTAATAGTGTGATTAAGGTGTTTACATGTCTGTACCGCACTTCAGTAATGCGACTAAAATAGGAATACTCCACATGTCTTAATTCGATTTGTGTTTACTTCGATTATGACTTTAGCCGGATTAAGGTAATCAAAATCTCTGTTTACATGGTAGACTCTTAATCAGAGTATTGTCTTAATCGTATTAAAATCGGAGAATTGATGTCCATGTAAACGTAGTCAGTGTTTCTCCTCATGTGTTCTGTGTCATTAGTGTTAGATCAGGATCAGATGTGTCCAGCTCTGTGTCTGTGAAGAGTGACCGGTCAAGAGACAATCCACCAAACTTCAGTGAGAAAACACCATCATCTGACAAAAGGTATTTCATGGATTTATGTTTCAGAAAATATATCAGTAAATGTTTATCAAATAGTTAAATATTTACCAAAGTATTCACATTGTATTTTTTGTATGACATATAACTATACTTTATATGACATATAACTAACTATACCTAACCCTCACAAAAAGGATTTACAAAGAGCAACGCTTTAAAATAAACTTAAAAGGAGCAGACTAAGCATCAGCAGAAACGATTCAGTCACTAAAATTATTTGATGTGAATTATATTTTTTGTGATACCCATTTAATTTTTTGTGCTGATATTATGCTGGACAGAATTGTCAACACAAGATTTACTATTATTCACTAGCCACTGTTTTATTTGCTTATAGGACAGAAAATGTAATAGAAACCTAGGTTTTACTTAAATTTAAGTCTGTATCACAATGCAACAAAAATTACACTTTAAGATGACCTTAAACAGCTAATGCTTTGTTTTTCTCTTTTTTAAAAATATTTTTTTTATAGATTTTTTTTTATTATTATAAGAGATTTCTCCAATATTGTTGCCTAGAAATGCAGCATTTTATTTTATTTTATTTCTAATAGCATTCAATATGAGGCTTCAGATTCAGGCATCCAGAACCAAAAGAGTTTCAAAGACAATGCAATAAAAGGTATCTTTTTCATGTTAATCAGAGTTTTTGTCCTAACAAGCCGCGACGGCGACACACAAAATTTCTAATTTAGAAACGGTTTCTATTTCTGCGACATCGCGGCTGGAACAAGAACATACAATGACAGTGATAATCTCAAGTACTGATTATGTGCTTTATTCAAAGTTAAACGTGTCTAATGTGAGTTTGAATATCATTCTGCGTGACCGTTATTGCCACAACAGACAGTTTACCTCAGATCTTGAAAATAAGATTAAAACTGCAAACTCAGTGCGAACCAATAAGCATATTCCATGACAAAGATGGTATCAGTCACTCAGTATGTACTTTTAATAATGTTAAAAAGGTTTAATATTTATTAATTAGATTATAAACATATCCATTTCGTTGTGAGTGCAGTGCGCTTCAAGGGAGAACCCGCCCACACACGCTTCTGATTGGCTGTGATATTCTGATTCTGTCTCGTCGCGCTGCATGTAGTGTGGACAGTCAAACTGCGTTTCGCTGGAATCCTGTCGCATCGCGTGTAATTAGGACACGGTGATAGAAACCGTTTCTAAATTAGAAATTTTGCATGTCGCCGTCACGGCTAGTTAGGACAAAAACGCAGATTAACATGGAAAAGATACCTTTTATCACGTGTCGCGTCGCGTGTAGTTAGGACACGCTGTGAGTTTCACACAATCATGTTAAATACTGCTGGACATTTTCAGATTTTATCTGTGTAGAACAAAACCTTATGCATTGATTGAGATTTGCAAATGCTTTGCAGAACTACCTAAATGTTTCTTACATAGTCACAGATTAAAACAAAACTATTTGAATAAATTAATACATATTAAAAATGGCTAAATTGAGGATAATTATTGTGCATTTTCCACAGTCACAATGACTACGTTTACATGGACATCAGTAATCTAATTATTTACCTTATTCTGAATAAGACAATGATATGATTAAGGTGTTTACATGAGTTGCTTTTAGAATAATCCTTTCATGTTCCCGTTTTACATGTTGTAGTACACAGATCGATTAATGGCACACGTCATTACGTCACCACATGACGCCATCCGACGTCCAACCCAGAATTTCACGTATAAACATATAGTTCGTCTTCGTGATGATGCCATATACAATTTTGGGTGTTTCATTATTCATTTTATGAAAGCTTCAGTGCAGTTAATTATTTGTACGTGCATACAGATGACGGCGGTGTTGAAGCTCTTTTATTTGCCGTCAAACGGTTGATCATCACTGCCGTGTGTGTGTCCTGTCGCAAAATGCGGTGAAAAGTCCTACACGACGGTAATAGTGTGATTAAGGTGTTTACATGTCTGTACCGCACTTCAGTAATGCGACTAAAATAGGAATACTCCACATGTCTTAATTCGATTTGTGTTTACTTCGATTATGACTTTAGCCGGATTAAGGTAATCAAAAATCTCTGTTTACATGGTAGACTCTTAATCAGAGTATTGTCTTAATCGTATTAAAATCGGAGAATTGATGTCCATGTAAACGTAGTCAGTGTTTCTCCTCATGTGTTCTGTGTCATTAGTGTTAGATCAGGATCAGATGTGTCCAGCTCTGTGTCTGTGAAGAGTGACCGGTCAAGAGACAATCCACCAAACTTCAGTGAGAAAACACCATCATCTGACAAAAGGTATTTCATGGATTTATGTTTCAGAAAATATATCAGTAAATGTTTATCAAATAGTTAAATATTTACCAAAGTATTCACATTGTATTTTTTGTATGACATATAACTATACTTTATATGACATATAACTAACTATACCTAACCCTCACAAAAAGGATTTACAAAGAGCAACGCTTTAAAATAAACTTAAAAGGAGCAGACTAAGCATCAGCAGAAACGATTCAGTCACTAAAATTATTTGATGTGAATTATATTTTTTGTGATACCCATTTAATTTTTTGTGCTGATATTATGCTGGACAGAATTGTCAACACAAGATTTACTATTATTCACTAGCCACTGTTTTATTTGCTTATAGGACAGAAAATGTAATAGAAACCTAGGTTTTACTTAAATTTAAGTCTGTATCACAATGCAACAAAAATTACACTTTAAGATGACCTTAAACAGCTAATGCTTTGTTTTTCTCTTTTTTAAAAATATTTTTTTTATAGATTTTTTTTTATTATTATAAGAGATTTCTCCAATATTGTTGCCTAGAAATGCAGCATTTTATTTTATTTTATTTCTAATAGCATTCAATATGAGGCTTCAGATTCAGGCATCCAGAACCAAAAGAGTTTCAAAGACAATGCAATAAAAGGTATCTTTTTCATGTTAATCAGAGTTTTTGTCCTAACAAGCCGCGACGGCGACACACAAAATTTCTAATTTAGAAACGGTTTCTATTTCTGCGACATCGCGGCTGGAACAAGAACATACAATGACAGTGATAATCTCAAGTACTGATTATGTGCTTTATTCAAAGTTAAACGTGTCTAATGTGAGTTTGAATATCATTCTGCGTGACCGTTATAGCCACAACAGACAGTTTACCTCAGATCTTGAAAATAAGATTAAAACTGCAAACTCAGTGCGAACCAATAAGCATATTCCATGACAAAGATGGTATCAGTCACTCAGTATGTACTTTTAATAATGTTAAAAAGGTTTAATATTTATTAATTAGATTATAAACATATCCATTTCGTTGTGAGTGCAGTGCGCTTCAAGGGAGAACCCGCCCACACACGCTTCTGATTGGCTGTGATATTCTGATTCTGTCTCGTCGCGCTGCATGTAGTGTGGACAGTCAAACTGCGTTTCGCTGGAATCCTGTCGCATCGCGTGTAATTAGGACACGGTGATAGAAACCGTTTCTAAATTAGAAATTTTGCATGTCGCCGTCACGGCTAGTTAGGACAAAAACGCAGATTAACATGGAAAAGATACCTTTTATCACGTGTCGCGTCGCGTGTAGTTAGGACACGCTGTGAGTTTCACACAATCATGTTAAATACTGCTGGACATTTTCAGATTTTATCTGTGTAGAACAAAACCTTATGCATTGATTGAGATTTGCAAATGCTTTGCAGAACTACCTAAATGTTTCTTACATAGTCACAGATTAAAACAAAACTATTTGAATAAATTAATACATATTAAAAATGGCTAAATTGAGGATAATTATTGTGCATTTTCCACAGTCACAATGACTACGTTTACATGGACATCAGTAATCTAATTATTTACCTTATTCTGAATAAGACAATGATATGATTAAGGTGTTTACATGAGTTGCTTTTAGAATAATCCTTTCATGTTCCCGTTTTACATGTTGTAGTACACAGATCGATTAATGGCACACGTCATTACGTCACCACATGACGCCATCCGACGTCCAACCCAGAATTTCACGTATAAACATATAGTTCGTCTTCGTGATGATGCCATATACAATTTTGGGTGTTTCATTATTCATTTTATGAAAGCTTCAGTGCAGTTAATTATTTGTACGTGCATACAGATGACGGCGGTGTTGAAGCTCTTTTATTTGCCGTCAAACGGTTGATCATCACTGCCGTGTGTGTGTCCTGTCGCAAAATGCGGTGAAAAGTCCTACACGACGGTAATAGTGTGATTAAGGTGTTTACATGTCTGTACCGCACTTCAGTAATGCGACTAAAATAGGAATACTCCACATGTCTTAATTCGATTTGTGTTTACTTCGATTATGACTTTAGCCGGATTAAGGTAATCAAAAATCTCTGTTTACATGGTAGACTCTTAATCAGAGTATTGTCTTAATCGTATTAAAATCGGAGAATTGATGTCCATGTAAACGTAGTCAGTGTTTCTCCTCATGTGTTCTGTGTCATTAGTGTTAGATCAGGATCAGATGTGTCCAGCTCTGTGTCTGTGAAGAGTGACCGGTCAAGAGACAATCCACCAAACTTCAGTGAGAAAACACCATCATCTGACAAAAGGTATTTCATGGATTTATGTTTCAGAAAATATATCAGTAAATGTTTATCAAATAGTTAAATATTTACCAAAGTATTCACATTGTATTTTTTGTATGACATATAACTATACTTTATATGACATATAACTAACTATACCTAACCCTCACAAAAAGGATTTACAAAGAGCAACGCTTTAAAATAAACTTAAAAGGAGCAGACTAAGCATCAGCAGAAACGATTCAGTCACTAAAATTATTTGATGTGAATTATATTTTTTGTGATACCCATTTAATTTTTTGTGCTGATATTATGCTGGACAGAATTGTCAACACAAGATTTACTATTATTCACTAGCCACTGTTTTATTTGCTTATAGGACAGAAAATGTAATAGAAACCTAGGTTTTACTTAAATTTAAGTCTGTATCACAATGCAACAAAAATTACACTTTAAGATGACCTTAAACAGCTAATGCTTTGTTTTTCTCTTTTTTAAAAATATTTTTTTTATAGATTTTTTTTTATTATTATAAGAGATTTCTCCAATATTGTTGCCTAGAAATGCAGCATTTTATTTTATTTTATTTCTAATAGCATTCAATATGAGGCTTCAGATTCAGGCATCCAGAACCAAAAGAGTTTCAAAGACAATGCAATAAAAGGTATCTTTTTCATGTTAATCAGAGTTTTTGTCCTAACAAGCCGCGACGGCGACACACAAAATTTCTAATTTAGAAACGGTTTCTATTTCTGCGACATCGCGGCTGGAACAAGAACATACAATGACAGTGATAATCTCAAGTACTGATTATGTGCTTTATTCAAAGTTAAACGTGTCTAATGTGAGTTTGAATATCATTCTGCGTGACCGTTATAGCCACAACAGACAGTTTACCTCAGATCTTGAAAATAAGATTAAAACTGCAAACTCAGTGCGAACCAATAAGCATATTCCATGACAAAGATGGTATCAGTCACTCAGTATGTACTTTTAATAATGTTAAAAAGGTTTAATATTTATTAATTAGATTATAAACATATCCATTTCGTTGTGAGTGCAGTGCGCTTCAAGGGAGAACCCGCCCACACACGCTTCTGATTGGCTGTGATATTCTGATTCTGTCTCGTCGCGCTGCATGTAGTGTGGACAGTCAAACTGCGTTTCGCTGGAATCCTGTCGCATCGCGTGTAATTAGGACACGGTGATAGAAACCGTTTCTAAATTAGAAATTTTGCATGTCGCCGTCACGGCTAGTTAGGACAAAAACGCAGATTAACATGGAAAAGATACCTTTTATCACGTGTCGCGTCGCGTGTAGTTAGGACACGCTGTGAGTTTCACACAATCATGTTAAATACTGCTGGACATTTTCAGATTTTATCTGTGTAGAACAAAACCTTATGCATTGATTGAGATTTGCAAATGCTTTGCAGAACTACCTAAATGTTTCTTACATAGTCACAGATTAAAACAAAACTATTTGAATAAATTAATACATATTAAAAATGGCTAAATTGAGGATAATTATTGTGCATTTTCCACAGTCACAATGACTACGTTTACATGGACATCAGTAATCTAATTATTTACCTTATTCTGAATAAGACAATGATATGATTAAGGTGTTTACATGAGTTGCTTTTAGAATAATCCTTTCATGTTCCCGTTTTACATGTTGTAGTACACAGATCGATTAATGGCACACGTCATTACGTCACCACATGACGCCATCCGACGTCCAACCCAGAATTTCACGTATAAACATATAGTTCGTCTTCGTGATGATGCCATATACAATTTTGGGTGTTTCATTATTCATTTTATGAAAGCTTCAGTGCAGTTAATTATTTGTACGTGCATACAGATGACGGCGGTGTTGAAGCTCTTTTATTTGCCGTCAAACGGTTGATCATCACTGCCGTGTGTGTGTCCTGTCGCAAAATGCGGTGAAAAGTCCTACACGACGGTAATAGTGTGATTAAGGTGTTTACATGTCTGTACCGCACTTCAGTAATGCGACTAAAATAGGAATACTCCACATGTCTTAATTCGATTTGTGTTTACTTCGATTATGACTTTAGCCGGATTAAGGTAATCAAAAATCTCTGTTTACATGGTAGACTCTTAATCAGAGTATTGTCTTAATCGTATTAAAATCGGAGAATTGATGTCCATGTAAACGTAGTCAGTGTTTCTCCTCATGTGTTCTGTGTCATTAGTGTTAGATCAGGATCAGATGTGTCCAGCTCTGTGTCTGTGAAGAGTGACCGGTCAAGAGACAATCCACCAAACTTCAGTGAGAAAACACCATCATCTGACAAAAGGTATTTCATGGATTTATGTTTCAGAAAATATATCAGTAAATGTTTATCAAATAGTTAAATATTTACCAAAGTATTCACATTGTATTTTTTGTATGACATATAACTATACTTTATATGACATATAACTAACTATACCTAACCCTCACAAAAAGGATTTACAAAGAGCAACGCTTTAAAATAAACTTAAAAGGAGCAGACTAAGCATCAGCAGAAACGATTCAGTCACTAAAATTATTTGATGTGAATTATATTTTTTGTGATACCCATTTAATTTTTTGTGCTGATATTATGCTGGACAGAATTGTCAACACAAGATTTACTATTATTCACTAGCCACTGTTTTATTTGCTTATAGGACAGAAAATGTAATAGAAACCTAGGTTTTACTTAAATTTAAGTCTGTATCACAATGCAACAAAAATTACACTTTAAGATGACCTTAAACAGCTAATGCTTTGTTTTTCTCTTTTTTAAAAATATTTTTTTTATAGATTTTTTTTTATTATTATAAGAGATTTCTCCAATATTGTTGCCTAGAAATGCAGCATTTTATTTTATTTTATTTCTAATAGCATTCAATATGAGGCTTCAGATTCAGGCATCCAGAACCAAAAGAGTTTCAAAGACAATGCAATAAAAGGTATCTTTTTCATGTTAATCAGAGTTTTTGTCCTAACAAGCCGCGACGGCGACACACAAAATTTCTAATTTAGAAACGGTTTCTATTTCTGCGACATCGCGGCTGGAACAAGAACATACAATGACAGTGATAATCTCAAGTACTGATTATGTGCTTTATTCAAAGTTAAACGTGTCTAATGTGAGTTTGAATATCATTCTGCGTGACCGTTATAGCCACAACAGACAGTTTACCTCAGATCTTGAAAATAAGATTAAAACTGCAAACTCAGTGCGAACCAATAAGCATATTCCATGACAAAGATGGATATGTATATGGCACTTCAGTAATGCGACTAAAATAGGAATACTCCACATGTCTTAATTCGATTTGTGTTTACTTCGATTATGACTTTAGCCGGATTAAGGTAATCAAAAATCTCTGTTTACATGGTAGACTCTTAATCAGAGTATTGTCTTAATCGTATTAAAATCGGAGAATTGATGTCCATGTAAACGTAGTCAGTGTTTCTCCTCATGTGTTCTGTGTCATTAGTGTTAGATCAGGATCAGATGTGTCCAGCTCTGTGTCTGTGAAGAGTGACCGGTCAAGAGACAATCCACCAAGCTTCAGTGAGAAAACACCATCATCTGCCAAAAGGTATTTCATGGATTTATGTTTCAGAAAATATATCAGTAAATGTTTATCAAATAGTTAAATATTTACCAAGTATTCACATTGTATTTTTTGTATGACATATAACTATACTTTATATGACATATAACTAACTATACCTAACCCTCACAAAAAGGATTTACAAAGAGCAACGCTTTAAAATAAACTTAATAGGAGCAGACTAAGCATCAGCAGAAACGATTCAGTCTCTAAAATTATTTGATGTGAATTATATTTTTTGTGATACCCATTTAATTTTGTGTGCTGATATTATGCTGGACAGAATTGCCAACACAAGATTTACTATTATTCACTAGCCACTGTTTTATTTGCTTATAGGACAGAAAATGTAATAGAAACCTAGGTTTTACTTAAATTTAAGTCTGTTTCATGTAATAGAAAATGTAATAGAAACCTAGGTTTTACTTAAATTTAAGTCTGTTTCACAATGCAACAAAAATTACACTTTAAGATGACCTTAAACAGCTAATGCTTTGTTTTTCTCTTTTTTAAATATATTTTTTTTATTATAAGAGATTTCTCCAATATTGTTGCCTAGAAATTCAGTATTTTATTTTATTTCATTTCTAACAGCATTCAATATGAGACATTAGATTCAGGCATCCAGAACCAAAAGAGTTTCAAAGACAATCTTGAGCAGATCTTCAAGGTAAGAAATGCACTTTCATAAATGTTTAACATTCACATAATTAATAGAAATAGAATAGAAATATATTTTCTAATTTCTCTTGACCAATTAATTTTCCTTTTAAGAGCACAATAGGGAATCTAAAAAATAATTTGTATTTTCTTTTCTTAAAGTCACAGCTAATCAAAACTTTTATTTGTCTTTTAACTGGATTTTATTTTTCTAAATGTGATTGAATAAATGGTTTTGTCCATATATGGATGTATGATTTGGTTACATTTTGTGGTTCTGTTTCTCCTTTTTCTTGCTTTTCTTGTAGGATCTTGAGAGGAAAATAATCACATTCCTAAAAAAAGAACTGGAAAAGTTTAAGAAAATATTACAAAAAGAGAACACACAATTCTTTGTGAAGGACTTTAATGAGAATAGAAGCAGTATCAAAGAAGCAGCTCTTGATCTCTCGCTCTGCTTCCTGAGAGAAATGAAGCAAGATGAAGCTGCTGATACTCTAGAAGGTAAGCGACCCACCGTCTGTCAGACTGTCACTTATAGATGTCAAAGAGAAAATTAAGATTAAAAATATCTGTATTTTTGTTTCTGTTTAGGTGAGCTGTTCTTCATTCGTCAGCTGAAATGTAGCTTAAAGAAGAAGTATCAATGTGTGCTTGAAGGAATCACAAAGCAAGGTGACTCCACACTTCTGAAGAACATCTACACAGATCTCTATATCACTCAGGGTTGTAGTGAACAGGTCAACACTGAACATGAGGTCAGACAGATTGAAGTTGCTTCCAGACGTCATGAATCACAAGAGATACAGGTTGAATGCAAAAATTTGTTTGAAGCACCTGAACAAGACAAGCAGATCAGAACTGTGCTGACAAAAGGAGTTGCTGGCATCGGAAAATCAGTCTCTGTGCAAAAGTTTGTTCTGGATTGGGCCGAAGGAAAAGAAAATCAGGATATCAGCTTCATATTTCCTCTTCCATTCAGAGAGATGAACTTAAAGGAGACAGAAAACCAAAGTTTGATGGACCTTATAACTCAGTTTTTCCCAGAGACAAAAGGACTGAACTTTACAAAAAGAAATCAATTCAAAGTCCTGTTCATTCTTGATGGATTGGATGAATGCCGCCTTCCTCTAAACTTTGCTGGTAATGAGACGTGGTCTAATGTATGGTCACCAGCCTCTCTGGATGTTCTCCTGACGAACCTCATCAAGGGAAATCTGCTTCATTCTGCTCTCATCTGGATCACCACCAGACCAGCCGCTGCCAGTAAGATTCCTCCTGACTATATAGACCGGCTGACAGAGATACGAGGATTCAGTGATGCACAGAAGGAGGTGTACTTCAGAAAAAGATTCACAGATGAGGATCAGGCCAGAGAAATCATTGATCATGTTAAACAATCAAAGAGTCTCTTTATCATGTGCCACATCCCAGTCTTCTGCTGGATTTCAGCCACTGTTCTCCAGAACATTTTGGAGCATAAAAGAAATAATGATGTAAAAAACAGTCAGGCTGATGATGCCTCCAAAACACTACAGGAATCAAACACTGAAGACACTCCCAAGACTCTGACACAAATGTACACATACTTTCTCCGCTTTCAGATCCAGCAGAGCAGAAGAAAGTATGATGGAGAGTACACACCATATGTTTCCTGGGATAAAGATGCCATCTTTTCACTGGGGAAACTGGCCTTTCAACAGCTGCAAAGAAACAATGTGATCTTCTATCACACAGACCTGGAAGCCTGTGGTATTGATGTCGATAAGGCATCAGTGTATTCAGGCATGTGTACCCAGATCTTTAAGGAGGAGTCAGGGATCAATGTTGGTACCATGTACTGCTTTGTTCACTTGAGCATTCAAGAGTTTATTGCAGCCCTTTATGCACATCTGTTTCTAGACATCAACAAGAAAAGCGTGTTTGATCATGAGTCTACAGAACAGAAAAACAAAAATAAAACAATGATTGATTTGCTCAAGACTGCAGTGGACAAGGCACTGGAGAGTGACAATGGACACCTGGACCTTTTCCTTCGATTCCTCCTCGGTTTGTCACTCCAGTCCAATCGTCGACTCTTAAGAGGTCTCTTGACACAGCAAGACTGCAATGACCAGAGCAACAAGGAAATAGTTCAGTACATCAAGCAGAAATTTGAAGCTGATCTGTCTCCAGAGAGATCCATCAATCTGTTCTACTGTCTGAATGAACTGAATGATCAAACACTGGTGAAAGAGATTCAGAACCACCTCAGCAAAGGAAGTCTTTCATCTGCTGACCTTTCACCTGCCCAGTGGTCTGCTTTGACCTTTGTGTTGTTGACATCAGAGGAGGAGCTGGAGGAGTTTGAGCTTCAGAAATTCAAGAAATCAGACGAGTGTCTCATTAGACTATCAGCAGTCATCAAAACCTCCAAAAGATCTCTGTAAGTCAAAGTAAACAAAACGTCTAATGGAGCTAGCACTTTCAAATGTATAATTCATTGTCATTAAAGCTATAGGTAGCTACTGTATATTTTAGATAAAGGCGCCAAAAATGGATTTAATATAGGCATTTAGAAAATGTATTCAATCGAATTATTCTGTAATCTTATTTGCCTTGTAGGCTAAATGATTGTGGCTTAACAGAGAAAAGCTGTTCAGCTCTGGCTACAGTTCTTGGATCAGATACCAATCTGAAAGAGCTGAACATGAGCAATAATAATCTGCGGGATTCAGGAGTGAAGCTGCTCTGCGCTGGACTGAAGAATATAAAGTGTCATTTAGAGATACTGAGGTAAGTTATGTGACAATAGACACAAATTAAATTGAACTCAACAAAAACTTATGTTGAAATCCAGACTTGGATAATGAACATTTCTGTATGTTCTGCGTGAAGATACCTTTATATTAATGCCTGCCATGGTGTTCTTTTTCTGATTTGGTCTGTCATTGACTTTGCCGAAGCCAATGTGTTGTGCTGTACTGTTTACAGAATGAATTTGGTTATGGTGTGGATATCTTACATTTGATGGTTATATCATGTATATCTGTCATTAGTAAAAGATCAGAAAGATGTGTATTTACCCGACAGACAGCATCCGCTAAACCGTATTTGGCTAAAGTATTTGTTGTCATCAATTTTAGGTTAAAAAAAGTAATGTTAATGAGTGGGGTAACTATAAAGAGATTGTAGCGTGTATTTGGATATAAATCTGTATAGATATAGAACAGAATTATTTTATTAAAGTTCCAAGAGGTCCGGTCTCTATGCTCCCTTCCCAGTGGAGGTGCACACAATACTTTTTTTTGGAATCGTTATTCATATTTCCATCTGGACAGCAGTGGTACTTTGTAAAAAAACAAAAAAAAAAAAAAAAAAAAAAAAAACAGTCAAAATAGTCGTCATAGATGAGTATTTTGGGCCCTGAGAGCCAAAGCAGTGGTGTCTAAGAATTAATAATAATAATAATAATAATAAAAAGTAAATATTTCATTCCTGAGTTCAGCCCAGTTGGATATTAAAAGGTAAGATCCGATGTTTTATCAGGCTTTTATTTTTACATTTTTACATTGCATTTACTGATAAAAGATACTGTATGGGGTTCAGAGTTTATCTCTTGAAGACTTTGCCGTATTTAGATTTAGCTTAAAATAAGTATCTTCTAACACAAACAAACAACATGCATAATCAAAATGCTCTTATTATGAGCAGAAAAAAGTTAACTAGTTAAGTCACCTGTATTTATTTAGCACTTTATACAATACATATTGTTTCAAAGCAGCTTTACAGTGATAAACAAGAAAATAATGATTCAGTGATGCAAACATAATTCAATTCTGCTCTAAAGCAGCTCTAAAAAGATGATAGTAATTTTCATTTGAAATCAGTTCATTGTTGATTCAGTTTGGTTCAATAAATGTGTAAAGTCCATCAATTTTGGAGTGAGTTTAATTCATCTATAAAGCAGCACTGGAGAAAACAGTGATTTCATCATCAGTTCAGTTCACTTCTCATAATTTCAATTTTACTAATTTAAAAGTTTTAATTGTTTTACCTTGCCATTTAAAAATAATTTTCCCAGTTATAATTGTTTATTATGAAATGCTCTTTAACATATTGTATATTTGGCCTAATCCTAAATGTAGATTAAAGGGCACCTATTATGCAAAATTCACTTTTACAAGGTGTTTGGACAGAAATGTGTGTTGGAATTGTCTGTAAACGGCCATCTTAGAATGATACAAATCCATCCAGTCTTTTTTTTTTAATCTTCATAAAATCAAATCAGGCTCAAAAAACAAGCGCTTTGGATCCTGTTCGCAATATGACATCATATTTCGGTAGCCCCGCCCACCTCTATTGATTGATAGGTGTGTATTTTCAGCACAGATTTTCCTTGTGCTTTGCACTTTGAACCCTGGCTAACAAGCAGATAGCGACGAGAGCTCGTGCAGCGCTGTCAGAATACATTAAATTCATGTGCGTATTAGAAAACATAACGTTCTGCAGTTTATTTACTAATTGTTGATGGCCATTTCGTGATTTCAATCATCATACAGTAACCAGCAACAACCACCCTTCCTCTTCTCCTCACAGTCATGCGATGCATTGCTAAACAGTCTCTCGCTGTCAGGGCTTGTAATGATTTATGCATCTTTCTCGAACAGTTTTCAATGCTTCCACACTGCCGACATATCTGCTGCATTATAAAGAGCGCGTGCCTCTATTTAATCGTATCACGTCATTTTTCGGTACAATTTATTCTGTCTTTTCGCCGAATAATTCCGGTTGCTTAACATTCGGTGCATCCCTAGATGCAATGTTGAAGTAATATTTGAACATGACACAACAGTACCCCTTACATAAATGTCATGTTGTTATAGTGCTTAGCTAATGTTTTAACTGTATTTGTGTGCGTGCCATTTCAGTAAAGCACATAGCGAACGTTATCGCAGTATTTGTGTGTATGTGTGTTGCTCATCCGTTGTTGCAAATGGTCTGTGAAAACTCTACAAGTACATAAATGTTTCAAATTACCATTCCGAGACGTCCTGGTTCGTTCTCAAAGGTGTTTCTGCTACTGGAGTCTCTCCTTCACACTGAACACCAGTTGTCTCGCTGTCAGTCATGTTGTTTCTATCGACTGTTTATTGATTTAGATATGCAAAGCAGAGATGTATATGCTATGCCCTCTTCTGAAGACGGGGCGGGAATATGCAGCTCATTTGCATTTAAAGCGATACACAGCAAAACAGCTCTTTTTTTAGACATGCCCCAAAAATGACATTTTCAACATGTTATAATAAATGATCTGTGGGGTATTTTGAGCTGAAACTTCAGACACATTCTGGGGACACCTAAGACCAATATTACATCTTGTAAAAAGGGGCATAATAGGTGCCCTTTAAAAAATCTTAAATCTGATTTGTTACACAGTTGTACACTGTATTTTGGATAGATAAAACTAATTATATTTGCTGCTTTCTTTCTTTCTTTCTTTATAGTTTTTTTTTTAGTTAGCCATTATGCTTTTTCCAATGGTCATTAATACAGACCCTCTCATCTCCCAATAGTAAGACAATCTCTGGCCTTAGTAGTCCTGAAGACATTGATGAGCTTGTTCGGGTGTGTTTGATTAGGGTTGGATCTAAACTCTGCAGGACTGAAGCCCTGCTCTAAACCTGTCCCTCAAATAAACCTTTCTGCAGTTTTAGATTTTCAAAAAACTTTGAACTTTAAACGTTCTGTAGGATTTTTAAGCTTGTTTCCAAAAATGTCCTCACAAGGTCAAAATTTATTGGTATTACTATCCTAAAGCCAAGTTCACACTACACGACTTTACACGTCGGCAGATCGCTGTGCTGTTCAGACTACATGACTTGATTGTCTGTCTTTAAGTCATTGTGGTGTTCACACTACGTGACTCTATGTAAATGATCCGCAACCAGGGGTTACACACTACACGAGCTAACAACAACTCTGTCACCCAACGACTCGATTCGGTCCCTAAACCATGTTTTGTCATGAAAACACACGATAGAATTGGAAAGGTAGTGATGGGCAAATGAAGCCTCGTGATGCACTGTGGCTTTCCTCTCACTGTTTCGGGAAAAGATTCAAAGATTCGAGTGTGTCGAAAACAGCACCATCTGGTGGTTAATAAAAAATATAGCAGCCAAAAGCCTGTGAAAGAGAGTGAAAGACGCTCTGTAGGACGAAGCACCTACAACACATTCCATAGATCTATTATAATTTATTGAATTATAAATTAAAATGCCCCATCGGGACAAGACCGCGGGAATCAGATAAGCCCTTTACACAATCTGACATGGCAGCAGTTGGAATTGAACTGCGGGTTTCGTCTGGCCAGATGAGAACTGACCCCCCGACTGAGCCTGGTTTCTCCCAAGGTTTTTATCTCCATTCTGTCACAGAAGGGGTTTTGGTTCCTTGACACTGTCGCCTCTGGCTTGCTCAGTTTGGGACACTTAATTTCTAGCGATTATCGTCAATTTGATTTCACAGATACTAATTAAACTAAACTGAGCTAGACAATGACATCTCTGAATTCAATAATGAAATGCCTTTAACTGAAAATTGAGTGTTTAATCTTATCATTATACATTACTGACACTCTATCCTCCAATTTGATACTGTTAAGTGCTTTGACACAATCTATTCTGTATTGTTAAAAGCGCTATATAAATAAAGGTGACTTGACTATAGGTCGATGCAAGTTTTATGTGCAAAACCTGGATAGCTGACCTGTCGGCGAGCTCGTTAGTTTGCAAATCGGGCTTAAATCAGGCTTAAAATCCTGTAGTGTGAACTAGCCTTTAGCGAACACCATAAAATTCTCACAAAATAATAAGGAAAATAAAATTATTACATTGATGTCACTTTTGACCGTGAAGATCACGAGTGAGACTCACAAGTGAGGAGCATCAGAGGATTAGAAAAGCAACAAAAGCATAAGGTGAAATCCAGACTTGAATAATGAACAAGTCTGTATGTTCTGCATGGAGATACTTTTATATTAATGCCTCCCATGGTTGTTTTCTACAAAGCCCCTCCTTCCTACAAGCACAGTCTGCTCTGATTGGCCAACTGACCCAGAGCATTGTGATTGGCCGAACACCACAAGCGCGCGTCAGAAATGTAACACCCCTTACCATAATCGCAAGCTTCAGCTTTCAAAGTAAATATAAAGACAGTTAATAATGTCCTTAGTTGTAGGACAGGAGGATAAGCAGGCAGCCTTGTAGTTAGAACAGTTCCCCAAAATCGGACGATCTTGAAGCGCAACACTATAAAGTTCAGTCAAACTCCATGACGCACAGATATCCTTCACAGGAAGCAATACTTCACAAGCGGCCGTCTTTTCCACTCCTCACGGTAATCCATTACTCTCACTCATACTACTGCAAACCTTGCAAGCAAACTTGCACTTCAGCTTTCAAAGTAAATATAAAGACAGTTAATAATGTCCTTAGTTTTACCATCAGTTCAAGCCCAAGAGGGGAACAGAGTCACGTGACAGACACAGTGATGAAGCTCGTATGTATTTGCACACAAGCCGCGGTTAAGACAGCTGACTCCACTGTGATGTGACCCTCTCTCTCTCTCTCACACACACACACACACACACACACACACACACAGACACACACACACAAAATGCGTTACTCTACACTGCGCAAAACTCCGCATTTGAACAGTCAATAGCAAATACTTCAACTAATAACAAAACATACTTGCAGTCGCTGATTCAGAAGCACCAGATTTTCAGAGCAAAGTCGGAATTGACCCTTTTTTTTTTTTTTTTGAAATAGCATTTGTGCACAGCCAGCCTTGTACTCTCCTAGGTTCACAAAACGGTCATCCATAAAATGCGTTGCACAAATTCGAACATTTGGGTTTGCTGTTCTGTTGTAAACAAATCTTAACCAATGATTTCTAATTGCATCTACATTCGGAAGACCAAATAAAGTGCTTTTGCTTTGGCATAGAAACACACAGTGTCTCCCTGACATGGCTGCTTCAACACTACTGCGTTTACTGAAACCACGCCTTCTTTCCTCGCGTGAACATTTGGGTGGCATTACACAAATATTTCCACATCGTGATGTAGACATGTGGGGGCATTTGAATGAGCCGTTTTAGCCCGGTCTGGATCAGCCTTCTCTTTTAGATAGAATAAATCCTTTTCTGGGAGACTTTGAGCTTTGTAACTCTGCAGATCTTATACATGCACAAACAACTACATAACACACTAAAGAAAGGGGGTAACACTTTATTTTAGGGTCTCTTAACTAGTTGCTTATTAGCATGCTTATTACTAGAATATTAGTAGTAATTAAGCACATATTAATGCCTTATTCTACATCCCTAATCCTACCCAATACCTAAACCTAACAGCTAACTTACTAACTATTAATAAGCAGCAAATTAGGAATTTATTGAGGGAAAAGTCATAGTTAATAGTGAATAAGCGTTCCCTATTCTAAACTGTTAACAGAAAAGGAAAACAAGAAATCGCATCATATGACCCCTTTAAATTCCAAGAGGTCTGGTCTCTATGCTCCCTTCCCAGCGGAGGTCCAGACAATACTTTTTTTTGGAATCACTATTCATATTTCCATCTGGGCAGCAGTGGTATTTTGTAAAAAAAAAAAAACTAAACTAAACAGTCAAAATAGTCATCACAGATGAGGATTTTGGGCCCCGAGGGCCAAAGCAGTGGTGTCTAAGAATTAAAAAATAATAATAAAAAGTAAATATTTAATTCATCAATTCAGCCCAGTTGGATATTAAAAGGTATGATCAGATGTTATTCTTATTTTTTACATTTTTACATTGCATTTACTGATGAAAGATACTGTAAGGGGTTCAGAGCTTATCTCTTGAAGACTGTGCCGTATTTATATTTAGCTTAAAATAAGTATCTTCTAAAACAAACAAACAAACAACATTCATAATCAAAATGCTCTCTCATTATGAGCAGAAAAAAGTTAACTAGTCAAGTCACCTGTATTTATATAGCACTTTATACAATACAGATTGTTTCACAGCAGCTTTACAGTGATAAACTAGAAAATAATGATTTAGTGATGCAAACTAGGGATGGGCCCGATACTGAGCTCATGTACTCGTACTCGTTAAAATGCCCCGATACCAAACGCCGATACCACACAGCATGTGATAAGTGCCATATTCAGACAAAGAAACACACAACAGAATAACAGGCAGCAGAATTGAGTTATTAGAGATTTAGGATGTCTGTGAAGCAGATGTATGCAATGAATGATGTTAAACATTCAGTATTAATGCCTTTATAGCTGATGTGCGCGAGCTGAAAAGCAAAGCGCTGTGTGGATTGCGCGCGCGCCGGCGCAGATGCGCGAGCTCGTCGAGTGAATATTCATTTCTCACAGACATCACTGGAAAGTTTGTAGTTCTGTTGGATATGTAGTAAAAGTAAAACAATGCACAAGTTACTTAACGGTAGGGAGGGAGAGAGAGAGAGTGCGCTCTTCTGTGGTGTGATCTTTATTGATGTTCGCTCACTTAGCACGCATTATTTGGATTAAAACTAAATCATAAATATAAGACAATTGATAGGGGCATTCACTATAAACTTTATTTATTTTCAACCTTAAGCATAGGCTACACGACTTTCTGGTGAAAGTGAAACTAACAGCCTGTTTGAAATGTGCAAGGCTGTTCTGTACTTGTCCCTCTCATTCTGCACCAGTACAAATACGTGCGCGCGTTTTGCTTGCTTCATGAGTGATTCTGCATTATACAGTATGAGTGGCTTTGGAATATAAATCGCAGCATGTTTCAGATGAAAAGAAAAACGCGACTTCTATTTCTGAAAATATCACAGTTAGGAGATTTATAACGAGTGGTTCCCTGCATTATTTCAGCAAAGCGCGTGATTACAGTACTGAGCCGCTGCAATGGAGCAGCTCTAATGCTATTAAATTAAAGATGATGCACCAGAGAGCAAAAAAATGAACAGTGAAAGTAACAAAAACTTGTACAAATACATTTTAATGTGCATAATTAAGTGTGAAAATAACCGAAGGATATACAGTCAAACCAAAAATTATTCAGACCAAATATAATTTTTGATATATTTTACTAGTGAGTGCAGGACACTATAGTTCATTTGTGTAAGTGAGGATAGCAAAATAAAGTAAACTGTGACATATTATATCCAAAAATTCTTCATACAGTGGACTACCAATAAAATTGATAAAAATCTGGAACCAAAAATTATTCAGACAGAGTCTGGGAAGAAACTGAAGTTCAGGTTTGCATTGACAGCACACCCAGGAGACTACAGGCTGTCATTAAGTCTAAGGGTTGCCCGACAAAGTATTAATAGTTGTGTAAATATTGTCATACTAAAAGCTGTCTGAATAATTTTGGTTGATTGTAATCCATCACATATCTTTCCATCAAAGTTATCTGACATTATCAAGCTGAATTTGATCTGACACAGTTTAACTCTGAGTTCTTGTCATATTTTATTACCATAAACCATAGTGAATAAACACTGATAATGTGAGAAATGTTGAAGGTGTCTGAATAAATTTTGGTTTGACTATCTATTTGATAAATGAAGTTAACCAATTAACATTATACATACTCTTTTGGTTTCTGTACCCAATATTTGAAAAATTTACAAATGCAATGAAAATATCGGTATTGGTACTCGGTATCGGCAAGTACCAAAAATAAAAGTATCGGTATCGGGTGAGTACTGGAAAAAGTGGTATCGGTGCATCCCTAATGCAAACAGAATTCAAGTTTTTCTGAAAAGCAGCTCTAAAAAGACAATAGTAAACAGTAGTAATTTTCAGTTGAAATCAGTTCATTGTTGAATGAATGAATGATGCATTTATATAGCGCTTATATTGTGTATTGCCATACACCCAAAGCCCTTTACAATCATGTGGGGGGTCTCTCCTCAACCACCACCAGTGTGCAGCATCCACTTGGATGATGCGACGGCAGCCACAGGACAACGGCGCCAGTGCGCTCACCACACACCAGCTACAGGTGGAGAGGAGAGAGAGTCATAGAGCCAATCAAGTTGATGGGGATTATTGGGAGGCCATGATTGACAAGGGCCAGTGGAGGGAAATTGGCCAGGACACCGGGGTTACACCCCTACTCTTTACGAGAAATGCCATGGGATTTTTAATGACCACAGAGAGTCAGAGAGTTGTTGATTCAGTTTGGTTCAATAAATGTGTAAAGTAAAGATACTCCACCCCAAAATGAAAATTTTGTCATTAATCACTTACCCCCATGTCGTTCCAAACCCGTAAAAGCTTAATTTGTCCTCGGAACACAATTTAAGATATTTTGGATGAAAACCGGGAGGCTTGTGACTGTCCCATTGTCTGCATAGTAAATTACACTGTCAAGGTCCATAAAAGTATAAAAAACATCATCAGAATAGTCCATCTGCCATCAGTGGTTCAATCTGAATTTTATGAAGCGACGAGAATAATTCTTGTACTCAAAGAAAATAAAAATAATGACATTTACTCAAAAATCCGTCTCCTCTCTGTCTCTCTGTGTCTGTGTAGAGCCATTTTGGAAAGCATCCGATGGACACAAAGTGCGTACGTTATTCTCTGTCATCAGTAACGCATGGATGTGCTGTTTCCGTTCAAATCAGCGTAAATAAACGTACAATACATATCCATGCGTTACTTATGACAGTAAGTGATTAATGTCAACATTTTCATTTTGGGGTGGAGTATCCCTTTAATTCATCTATAAAGTAGCACTGGAGAAAACAGGGATGTCATCATCAGCTCAGTTCACTAATTTCAATTTTACTAATTTCAAAGTTTTAATTGTCTTTACCTTGCCATTTAAAAATTATTTTCCCATTTATAATTGTTTATTATGAAATGCTCTTTAACATATTGTATATTTGGCCTAATGCTAAGTGTGGATTAAAAAAAATCTTAAGCCTGATTTGTTACACAGTTGTACACTGTATTTTGGACAAATAATACTAACTATATTCAAGGTCAAGGTCAAGGTAGGTTTATTTGTCACATACACAATCATACAGAGTACAATCAGCAGTGAAATGCAGGGATTTTTTGAAGAAAAATACAGCAAACAAGAGGAGAGAGAGGAGGAAAAAAATAACCCCCAGACTATGCTCCTTGGGGAGTACAGTGTGAGAACAGGAAAAACACCTCAGCAAAAAGCACATAATACACCATAGACACACGACTTTGCAACAGGGGAGGTAATCCAGCTCCAACAGCAGCCATCCGGTCCAGCAGCTAACCCAGCAGCGCTAGTCACAGACCCGCTTGTCAGGCTGGCGGTTCAAAGCGACGGAGGCGTGGGATCGGGATTGGGGAAGTGAATGCATATGTGTGTGTGTATGTGTAATAGTTTGTAATCAGTATGTGTGTATGTGTGTTTATGTGTAATCAGCAGGTGTCTGATCGGGGAGGAACGCAAGAGCGTCTCACTTCAGTGCTCTTCCCAGGGTTGATTTTCCAGCAGCAGCCTTGGCCAAGGCCAGTGCTGGTTCAGGGGAGCCAAAAGATAAGATTGCAGTTGTTTAGTCTTGGGGCGAGTAACTGCATTCCAATTCCATGGCTACTCTCTTTGTCCAATTCTGATCTCCATGATCAAATTTCCTTTGCAAAGCCGTGAGATTCTCCATGATAGAATCCATATTGCCGTTAATAGTCTCAGTCTCAATGCTGACCGCTCTTCCCACTGCTTCAATCATGACGGGCAGCCTTGTGAGGCTTTGGACAGCTGTTCCCGTTTTCTTAATTCTTCGATAACCCAGGGCAAAGCCTAATCCAATCAGCAGAAGACCTGTTATCATGGTTCCGAATAGGTAGATATCTTCGGTGTCAATTGCGTTGAGAGACCAGTTGATCAAATCCATAATTTTTCAGTTTGGTGAGCATTGCAGAGAGAGTCTCTCAATAGAAGACGAGACGAGACAGGAGAGCAGGCAGGGAAAATAAGGGCGAGGACGGGGAGTGAAAAAATGCGACCGCCTCCGTTGAGTGCCAAAGAGAAGGATATTTGCTGCATTCTTGTTTTTTTAGTGTTTTTTTAGTTAGCTGTTATGCTTTTTAATGGTAATTAATACAGACCCACTCATCTCTCAATAGTAAGACAATCTCTGGCCTTGCATTATTATGTTGTAAATTCAGGTCTGTTTGATGAGGGTTGGATCTAAACTCTGCAGGACTGAAGCCCTGCTCTAAACCTGTCCCTCACATAAACCTTTCTGCAGTGTTAGATTTTCAATAAACATTGAACTTTAAACATTCTGTAGGATTTATAAGCTTGTTTCCAAAAAATGTCCTCACAAGGTCAAAATTTACTGGTGTTACTATCCTAAGTGAATACCATACAATTCTCACAAAATACAGAATATTAATGAACAAAAAAATGAAAAAAAATGTATTACATTGATTTTGCTTTTGACCGTGAAGATCACGAGTGAGACTCACAAATGAGGAGCATCAGAGGGTTAAAGCTTGAAAGTGACTGTAAGCTGGAGATAGTAAAGTGAATTGATGTCTAATGATTTAAATTCTCTTTTTTGTTGTTGTTTGACTCTGTATTCAGTTGTCAGTTTTTGCTTTACAACTAAGTTTTAGTTCATTTGGAAAATAAAATAAATAATGTAATATGTTCATTCCTGTTCTAGACTCTCAGACTGCAGTATCACTGAAGAAGGTTATAAAGCTCTGTCTTCAGCTCTGAGATCAAACCCTTCACACCTGATAGAGCTGGATCTCACTGGAAATGATCCTGGACAATCAGGAGTGAAGCAGCTGGATGATTTACTACAGGATCCAGACTATCAGCTGAAGACACTGAGGTGACACATGTTCAAATATCACTATATAAATAAATGATGTGCAGCTTAATATATTTGAGTAATAATCTGGACAGTTTGTTGGATCAGAATGATCAGATCAGATGCTGCTGGTTCTGTTGTGCTGCTGATGATGATGACTGTCAACAGTTTAGTTGTGCTGCTATTCTGGAGTATGATATACCTTCATAATTAACATGCACAGTTGTGTTTTTATGGACACTTCTCGTTTTAGTCGACTGGTTTGAATGTTTCTGAACACACTGTAGATTAATCTCCATCAAGCTCAGATTGACACAGTTTCTCTACAGCAGGTCTGTGAGTCTCCAGATGATCACAAACATTCAGTTTCTCAAGCAGTTTTCTCTGTGCTGACGTTTCTTCTGCCCAAAGCCAGAGAGATCTTCATTCTTTAATTTCACTCTCTGTATTCATAATGAAAATCATCATCTAGTGAGCTTTTGCTCTTCTGTTCTGTGGGATGTAGTTTGCTTTAGGACTGAGTGTTGCTCTAGTTTCTTTCAAATAACTCTGATTATTAGACTCTGTTTTCAAGTATTGGTTTGTTTATTTCTGTATTTCAATGTAAATAACTAGAGCTTGTTTTCAGAATAATAAAGTTTAACTGAATTGAATCGTGCTTCATCTTGTCTTCTGCAGGTTTTTGGGTTCTGCTGCAGATGAAGGCTGTCAGTATGTGAGAGGAATTGTGGGTAAAAACCCATTACTCCTGAGAGAGCTGGATCTGAGTAATCGTGAGCTCGGAGATACACGAGTGAATCAGATCTCTGCTCTACTGCAGGATAAACACTGTACACTCAACACACTGAAGTGAGTATTGATAGTTTATTTACAATGTTTCATTACTTCTAATAGTAATGTTACTGTAGCTGATAATAATATCTCCTTGTTTGAGTCAGAGCAGTTTTTCCCTCAGCATCACAAAGAGCTGCTATAATGTGAAATATTAAATTAAAAAGCCAATTACAGAGTGACATCAAGCTTTAAACAGTTGAGTAAATCAGTTTGATCATGAGTCAATAATTATTTACAGTTACTGTAGAGAGAAAAATATGATTTTCTTCTAGAGTTTAGAAAACTCATTCAAACAAGTGATAGATTGTAAAAACAGCAGCGCTATAAACACACAGATGTCTTTCCTAACATTAACAGCTCAGTTCTGTGTAAATTAAAGATAAATGTGCTTATATTGATCTGTTTGAATATATGACTGCTGAATGTGATCATGATTACTGATTGCTGACAAACATAACTATTCATAACTGCTTTCAATTTAATATTTGTCCTTCACAAAATATAAAATGTTTCATTTTGGTGCAGCATATACAGTAACTTGTAGAAATTGGGAAAAAAAAGTCTTTACCAGATTAAAAAATTATTAATTATCATGAAAAGATTGTTTAAAACAAGTTTTTCAGCAAAGTTTTGGTCATATTGAATTTTGTGTATTAATTATGATACAGTAGGCTATTTTCATAAGTAGCCGTTATACTTATTGTTCAGCAGAAGTTTCTGATTTCTCTTTATGGTCTTGCCCTCTTTTGGGTTAATCTGGATTACCTGATGTTAACAAATAACCTTTGAATTTAAAACCGTATTAGTAAATGATGAAACTGATATTAAGGTTATTAAAAGCTGTATTAGTATTGTTCATCATTGGTTCATGTTAACTAATGTAGTTAATGTTAACAAATGAAATCTTATTGTAAAGTGTTAACGAGTCAGCAGTGTGTGAGAACAACAGACATAAACACATTTACCATAGAGAGCAAAAAGTGAGGTGCTGATTTTCAATCTTTGTAACCTTTGTAATGTTGGTAATAGGTTTAATTGAAATATATCTGATTGATTGTCTTTTCTCTTTCTGTCTTCAGTCTGTGTGGATGCAGTAAAACAGCTTTGTTACCAACAGGCTTCAATATACATTTTATGTTCCACAGAAGAAAGTAAGTCATTGAGGTTTGAGTAAATGATGACAGAATTTCATTTTTTTGGGGGGGGGGGCGAACTATCCCTTTAATGTTTTATTTTCATTTTTTTATTTTTTATTAAATGATTACATTTTAATTAAATGATACTCTAAATAAGAAACTTAAAATAAGGTGGCGGTAAATGTCTTTATGAGTCATTCGTTCGAACGGCTGAGTCATTCTCTTTTAAACGGCTCTTTTAATGAAAGGTCTTTGAATCATTGATTCACATGATTTGTTTAAAACACGGATTCATTCAGAAACTAAACACAGCTGTGTTGCTCGGAGACTCACATCAGTTCTGCTATGGTTTTAAGCTATGTTCTCTGCAAAATTGAGCTAAAACACATAATATCATGTTTAAATATAACACAATATTTACTGAACTGTTGTATAAAATCACATTTGCACTCATGCAAATCAGGACAAAAGCGCCACTCATGTGATATTGCTCTCGCTGCTCATGTGATATCGCTTCTATGGTATAAATATGAGACAAAAAGATATGAGAGATATGAGACATACAGGGACATTTGTTTTTTTTCTATTGTGTCTACATCAGTCCTATATATGAATCTACATTAATAAAATGCACTTGTTGAGTGAGAACAAATCCAGACTTGGATTATAACTAGTGTCCTCAAACACTCCTCTCTTCATTTACATTTACATTTACATTTATGCATTTAGCAGACGCTTTTATCCAAAGCGACTTACAGTGCATTCAGGCTATAAATTATTTTTTTATCAGTATATGTGTTCATTTGTTTCATATCATTTTTCTGGTTTATTAGTGACTGTATAGTATTTACTCATGATGTGTTTAACTCAGATATGAACATAGATCTGATTGATTGTGTTTTCTCTTTCTGTCTTCAGTCTGTGTGGATGCAGTTTTACAGAGAAACAGAGTCTGATCCTGACTTCAGCTCTGAAATCAAACCCATCACACCTGAGAGAACTGAACCTGAGCAGTAATAATCTAGGAGACTCTGGAGTGATAAACCTCAGTGATCTACTGATGAACACACAATGCAAGCTGGAGAAACTAGAGTTAGTATCATTATACTGTACAGCAGCTACAGTCTGATTAAACTTTACTGTGTAGTTTAAGATCGCTGGACTCATGTTCATCATTTCTAGCGCTGCATCTTCTGTGTTTCTCCATCTGAAGAAAGATTCAGAAACACTATTAGGTCATGGGTTTGTATCTGTAGAAACAGCATCAAACTCACTGAAATCTGACAAATCTTTGCTGTGAAACAAGACAGAAGTGAAAACAGAATAAAAACAGTCTAACAGATGACAGTAGATTATTCTGAGTCACATTTATACTGAACTAATGCTACTTTTCACTCAATCTTTTATTATGCAAAATGCATATTTAGTATATTTGTATGTTTAGAGATTGTAAACTACACTCTAAAATGGCTTAAAATAATTGATTTGATGATTTTCTTGCATTAAAAATGTAAAAGTAGACCATTTAATTTTGTTATTTTCTCTATTGTTTCCACATTAATCCTCTATATTAATCTATATTGGTTAAATTCACTTATTTGTTGACTGAGGCTGGATCCAGATTTGGAATTGTAACTAGTGTCCTCAAATGCTCCTCTCTTGGTTTATTTGTTCATATATTATACGTTTACATTATTTTGCTTGTGTATCAGTGACTGTATGGCATTTACTCATGATGTGTTTAACTCAGATATGAACTTATATCTGATTGATTGTCTTTTCTCTTTCTGTCTTCAGTCTGTGGGGATGCAGTATTACAGAGAAACAGAGTCTGATCCTGACTTCAGCTCTGAAATCAAACCCATCACACCTGAGAGAACTGAACCTGAACTTGAATCAAATAACAAACACAGGAGTGAATCACTTATGTGACGTACTGAAGGATTCAGACTGTAAACTGGAGAGATTGAGGTCAGGAACATTCACATACAAGAATCACAATCATTCAAATCACTACAAAACACTTTATACTCAATATCTCATGATGAGTCTGACTTCATATTATATTTGTGTCAGATTCTTCACATTAATGATTGTTTGTGAGATGATCTCTCTTCCTCTGTTTGTCTCTTTCTAGTCTTTGTCGCTGTGGTATTACAGATGTTTCTTCTTTAACTCAGTCTTTGAGAAACACAAAAGCGCTGCAGTTTCTAAAAGAGCTTGATCTGAGTTATAATAGGATTGGAGACTCGAAGCAGCAGCTCATTGATGTGATACGAGACTCAAACTGTAAACTGAGGTGAGAAAACATCACTCTGATATTAAAGAGATCTTCAGTTACTGCTGATATGAACAAATATATTCTGTCAAATATTAGTGAAAGGAGATCCTCAGATGATCATCAAGCTTTACTGCAGCAGAGGGTTATTGTGTCAGAATGAAATGTAAAGATGATTAAATGTTGAACACAAAGGAGGAAAGAGAACAAAAGCACACTGTCACAGCTTTATACAACAATACCTGCTTTATTAATAACATCAGTAATAGTGAATCATTTCAGTCTGAAAACAGATTTGATCAGATTGTAGGAAAACGCTGTGAAATCAGAGCAGATTCCAGCATCACATGATCAATGTCTCTGTGTTTTTACTTTCACCAGCAACACGTCACTTTACTTTACACTTACTTTACTTTCAGTTCTTTACTAAGACCAACACAAACATGTTTAAACTAGACGACAAACACCTTTAACTACTGGAACATTTCACTAAAGCTTTTGATTTAAGACAAAATCACATCTGTATTTGTTCTGTGTCGTTTATTATATATGATGTACAATCATTAGCATGTGTTTCTCTTTATCATAGTCTGAGATGATGATGAGAGGAGCAGTGAACATCAGGTGAGGATCCACAGAAGAGCTTCACTACTGTGTCTATGAGCAGAAATAAATATGATCATACAGCTGGAAGAGACTCTTTACACTGAAATAATGCAGCATATGTGTTAGAAACATCATATTGAATAATTAGTGTTGCTTTAGTATTCAATGATCATGTTGTTTTATTTAAAGGTGGAACAGAGGAAGAAGCTCAGATGAGTCTGTCTGGATCTTCAGTTTAACATCTACAGATATAATCATATTTGTATTAAACTCATCCATAATGATTCATGTGTTTCTAATCATAAATGTGATTGTAAAGTGCAGCACTTAAATCTATCAAAAGATATAAAGCAAATCTACAATGTGAAATTTCCATGACTCTTAAAACATGATCTCTCTTATATTTTATACTCATTGTTACTCTGTTATATTATATTAAGTTAATTATGTGTGTCTGCTGTTAATGTACAGATACATTTTAATTCTTTAATATTGTTTTTAGATCCCCATTAATTATTAACCTTGTTAATAATCAATATCATGTTTTGCTATAATGTGAGCAATGTCAAACTTTAATTTAACTGACATTTTTTCCATTTGTCTTTTAAATATTTTTATGATGAAAATGCTGATTGATAGAAGAACAGAGTATATAGTTACCTACACAATGTGTGATTGACGTGAATAAAATCAGTCATCATATGTTTGAAAGGAGGTGTCAAGATGGCGCCAGGATGTTTGCCGGCGTGCCGTCACAGTCTGTTTTTACCTGTTTTAGTTTTTTGTTTTCTTGTTTGTTTTATTACGCGCTCTGTCTGCTCCCCTCTGGTGTACGATCGCGTAACTTTATTGAATATTCGGTCAGCGGTGTCTGATTGTTTGTTTCGCGATACCAGAGAAGACTGGCATCCGTATGTAGACGTGCCAGATGCGCTGAGGAAGGTTTGTTACCTGCCTGGATGTTTGTGCCTGTGGAGGAAACGCCGAAGGAAGCGTGGGAAGCGCGCTGGGGGCCTCGTTAGATCAAAGAAGATCGGGAGATTTCCATTCATCGGACCACCGTCCTTCGTGGCGGAGGTCGAGGAGGTGAACCTGAGATGTTCATATCTTGTGCCTGTCTTCCCGTCCCCGGCGTCGATGTCCCGGTCCTCACGGATGGTTCGCGTAAGGCGGCGGTCGGCCGCTCGTGGAGTTAACCACTTAATCCTTCGTTCCTTACGTGACTGGAATCCGGTAAACTTTTTCAATCAATCTTCTCTATCTTCTTCTGACACCATTCCAGTGACAATGGCGTTGATAAATGCGAGATCTCTGACAAATAAGACTTTTATTCTGAACGATCTCTTTTCCTCTAATGAACTTGATTTTTTATTTGTTACTGAGACTTGGCTCAATCTCTTGGCTGAGACATGCGGCGACATGTCTTCACTCTCTGAACTCTCTTCTGCCGGTTGTAGTTTTTTTAGTACTCCTAGGTCTATTGGCCGGGGTGGGGGCCTTGCAGTTGTTTTTAAAGAAAAGTTTAAATGTAGACTTTTACCTTCGGACTCTTTTTGTTCGTTTGAATCTCAGTTAATTACATTGAATTCTTTTAAGTCTGTGCTATGTGTTTTAATTTATAGACCACCAAATTCTCATGGGGATTTTATACAAGAATTCTCTGAACTTTTATCTGCAATTGTCCCCTCTTTTGACAAAATTTTAATTTTGGGGGACTTCAATATACATGTGTGTTGCCCGTCAAAGCCCTTGGTCAGAGATTTTTTTAATTTATTAGAGTCTTTTGATCTTTTACAGTGTGTTTTTGGTCCAACCCATGAGCATGGTCATACTCTTGATCTTGTTTTATCTTTGGGGTTTTCTGTTGATAATCTGAAGATTGTTGATACTGTTTTTTCTGATCATAAGACTGTTCTTTTTAGCGTTAATTTTCCATGTGATGTTTTAAGTAATGTTTCTGTCCCTGTCGCATCTCGTGTCCTCACTCCTCACACAGCTAGTAGTTTTTCAGCAGCTTTTGAGGTATATCCTTTACTTACTTTGTTTGAATCTCCCTGTCATAGTATGGATTTAGAAGAGTTGGTTAATCAATTTAACGCTTCTTGCTCTGATATTTTAGATGTTGTGGCTCCCTTCAAGGCTAGGAAAAACAAGGTTAAATTACAGCCCTGGTTAAATAGTTCTACCCGTGCTCTTAGGCAGGAGTGCTGGAGGGCTGAACGCAAATGGCTTAAAGATAAATTACAGGTCTCTTATGAGATTTTGAAGAACTGTTTGAATGAATATCAAAGGGCTGTCAAATTAGCTAGAGCAAATTATTTTTCTGCCATTATCTCCAGAAATTGCCATAATTCTAGAGTACTTTTTTCTACTGTAAGTGCTGTGCTCCATCCTGTTGCCACCCCATCACTTATTCCTTCTGCTGATATATGTTTAGCATTCTTAAATTTTTTTTATTGGTAAGGTCACTGGAATTAGATCTCAAATTTCATTTGTCAGCAATGATTTGATCATTTCTGTCGATCCTATTAATCAGTTGACAAGTTTTTTGCCTACTTCTCTGCAGCAGCTTAAAGATATAATTGCTCATATGAAGCCTACCAGGTCTCCAGGTGATGTCATTCCTTCTTCTTTGTTTAAGAAGGTTTTTGACACTATTGGTCCAAGTATTCTGTCTATTTTGAATAATAGTTTGTCATCTGGTGTTGTTCCGGCTAGTTTTAAGCATGCTGTTATTCAGCCCCTCCTTAAAAAAAACGGTTTAGACCCCTTTAACATGAGTAATTTTCGCCCCATTTCGAAGCTGCCTTTTATATCTAAGGTATTGGAAAAAATAGTGCTGGAGCAGTTAAATGATTTTTTAAAGAGGAATAATATCTTAGATAGGTTCCAGTCTGGTTTTAGAGCTGGCCACAGTACAGAGTCTGCTCTTTTGAGGGTCTCAAATGACATCTTAAGAGGCGTTGACTCTGGGAGTTGTGTTGTTCTACTTTTGTTAGATCTTACTGCAGCATTTGATACAGTCGATCATGATATACTCATTGCTCGTCTCAAGAATCATGTTGGTGTTCAGGGCTTAGCCCTGAAATGGTTCTCTTCTTATTTGAAGGATAGGACGTTTTCAGTCAGTTTAGGTGATTACTCTTCTCCTACTGCTCCTCTTGTCTGTGGGGTTCCTCAGGGCTCTATTCTGGGACCAATTTTATTTTCTCTGTATATGTTGCCATTGAGTTTTATTTTTGAAAAATTTGGGATTCATTATCACTTGTATGCGGATGACTCACAAATTTATTTACCATTGAAACAGGACCATAAATGTGCTTTACAGTCTCTGCATGAATGTCTGACAGAGGTTAAGTGCTGGTTGACAAATAATTTTCTTCAATTGAATGAAGATAAGACAGAGATGATTTTATTTGGCAATAAGGGTTATGTTAATGATGCCTATGGCTGCCTGGGGCAGTTTCCTGGGAAGAAACTGTCCTGTGTAAAAAACCTTGGTGTCATCTTTGACTCTGAGCTTAAATTTGACCGACAAGTTAATGCTGTTGTTAAAAATAGCTTTTTTCATCTAAGGTCAATATCTAAGTTGAAGTCCATCCTCTCTTTTGAAGATATGGAGAAGGTTGTTCATGCTTTTGTGTCATCTCGTTTGGACTATTGTAATGTGTTGTATCTGGGTCTGAATCAGCTCTCTCTCTCTCGTTTGCAGCTTGTTCAGAACTCAGCTGCCAGACTTTTAACAGGTACAAGGGGGAGAGAGCATATTACTCCTGTGTTAATCAAACTGCATTGGTTACCTATACGATACAGAATCCATTACAAAGTGTTATTGTATGTTTTCAAGGCTGTGCATGGTCTATCACCTGACTATGTTACTGATTTAATTAATGTCTATCAATCCAGCAGATCTCTGCATTCAAATGATCAACTACTCCTAATGGTTCCGCGATCTCGTCTAAAATGTAGAGGTGATCGTGCTTTCTCTGTGGCAGCTCCTAGGCTCTGGAATGCCCTTCCTCTGTCTATTAGATCGTCTCCAACTTTGGGTGTTTTTCAGAGTGCGCTTAAAACTCATTTGTTTTCTTTAGCCTTTGAAAATGCTTTTTAGCTGTGTATGTTATTTGTTTGGTATTATTATTATTATTTCTCTTTATTTCTTGTTTATATTAATTTTTCATTTAGTTTCTATTATTATTATTTTTCCTTTTATCCTTCTCTGTACAGCACTTTGGTTCCAGTCATGGTGTTGAAAGTGCTTCATAAATAAAGTTTGAGTTGAGTTGAGTTGTTTTATTTGTTATTATCATTAATAAGCATGATATGGCATTATACAATTTGTATATGCTTCACTATTTTGCATTTATCATCAGCTGCTCAACAAATTGTTATAATTTATTAAATTGTTGCGGATAAAGCCAGGCCGGTTAGCTCAGTTGGTTAGAGCGTGGTGCTAATAACGCCAAGGTCACGGGTTCGATCCCCGTACGGGCTAGCCTCTGGGAGCTCAGCTCTGCTCTTCTGGCAAAGTGATGGGTGGTCTCACGGAAATCTCCGCTGGCTAAACTGTTCACTGGGCAGCCGTGGCCTAATGGTTAGAGAGTTGGACTTGTAACCCAAAGGTTGCAGGTTCGATTCCCAGGTCCGGCAGGGATTGTCGGTGGGGGGAGTGAATAACAAGTGCTCTCTCCACTTTCAATACCACGACTGAGGTGAGACCCTTGAGCAAGGCACCGATCCCCCAACTGCTCCCCGGGCGCCGCAACATGGCTGCCCACTGCTCCGGGTGTGTGTTCACTGCTGTGAGTGTGCACTTGGATGGGTTAAATGCAGAGGACAAATTCCGAGTATGGGTCACCATACTTGGCCACACACCACTTCCCTAATTTAGATTTGTAGCAATATTAAGTATTCTAATAAATTTGTATATTATTATTATGAAAGAGTGTATATTTAAGGAAATGAATCATATAGTAATAAGTCTAGTTTGATGTAAATATAACCTCTGCTGGATTTGCTTCACCTGAATGTCACACGTCTCACTGAAGAAGCATTCGAGCAACACACACACACACACACACTCACACACACACACTCACACACACACACATACACACACACACACACTCAGTGATTTATAATAACTGTTAAACTAAAATTGCTTTTGTGTAATGGATTAATAATAATATAAATCATAAAATAACTAAGTAATTATCATTAAAGCCAGACTTTTTCTTTTTAGTTCTAGTGACTTTGAATTTGGAGCAAGAGAAAAACTTTGCACATACACACTTTAACTAAAAGACTGAATAAGATGATTAATATGCAGTGTTCTCCCATCAAATAATAAAAAACAATCATCTGCAGCAGAGATGAGCACCTGTTCAATCAGTGAACACAGTGTTTAGGTTCACAATGTCTCTGTTTATCACTGAACATTAATGAAATCAATACTTGGAGGACACTGAAGGTTGATAGTGAAACCTTTATTAATAAACAAAACACCAAAACATGATCTTAGCGCTTGCCACCAACACGAGGAGCGCTGATCTTCATGGGTTTGGAGATTTTCTGTTTAGCTGCAGCTTTAACAGGAGCCTAAAAACAACACAAACACATTACTGACTACATGAAGGACATTCAAACATGATTTACATTTGGTTTGCTGTAATGTGTAGGGCTATAAATGACACTGAGCACCCATGATTAAGGGCACTAAGTGTAGACATAGTCCTTCTACTCTATGCACCTTATGACACAGAAGAGACAGAATCAGTCACACTGCAACGCCTCAAGGAGCAAAAAACAACCACACCACACAAAATACATCACTTACAGAAGATAAAGAGCTGAAGAGTAGCTCAGAGCCTTCACGTTTTGTACAAGAGATAAAAGTTAGCCCATGATTCACTCATCTTCTAGTCTCCTAGGTGTTTATGACTCTCTTCTTTCAGACAAATCCAATCATGTCCAAAAATGTCCTGGCTCTTCCAAGCTTTATAATGGCAGTGAATGTCCAGCAGAAGTTCAATAAACTGCGTATTTAACTTTAAAGAAGAAAGTTAAATACACCTAGGATGGCTTGAGGGGGGAGTGAATCATGGGCTAATTTCATTTTTGGGTGAACTATCCCTTTAAAACCATCTCTTACCTTGGTGCTCTGACTGGGTTGTTTCTTAGTTGCCTTCTTGGCCTCCTTGGCAGCCCTGAAAACATCAGATCAAACACACAGTTAGAAAAGACATGTTTAGTTTGGTTTGCACTCGTCTCGATGTGTTAACCAGTCACAGTCCTGTGACAGACAAAGCCAAGTTAAGATTTTAAGAACTGTACTTCTAAAAGAAACGTAATAACAGGTTAAGTTTTTGAATCTAGATTAAGATTAAGATTAAGATTAATTTTATTTGTCACATACACAATTACATAGAGAGTATATAACCAGTAGTGAAATGTATTCTCTGCATTTAACCCATCCTAAGTGAACACACACCCGGAGCAGTGGGCAGCCATGTTACAGCGCCCGGGAATCTAACATCTAGAGCCAAAAACACACTGTCACTTATTCATACATGACCCCACAACTTGACATTAACAGATATTACATGAAAACATTGTTAAAGTCAATTAAAAGCATTAAACTAGTTTAGTGAAAAGAGAAGAAAATAGTGTTTTCAGAGTTCAGCTTCAATCATCAAACACACCTGATCGAGTCAATCAAGCTCTTCAGAGTTACTAGAGAATTACAGGCGGGTCAGTTTGAGCTAAAACTGCAGGACAGTGACGCTCCAGGGTCAGATCTGATGACAAACATGCAGAACAAACTAGGGCTGTCGCGATAACCGCAATATCGCAATACCGCGCTATTGACGAGCATAACCGCAGAGGAATGCAACAACCGCAGCAACCGCGGTTTTTCGAATGATGATAATTGGTATTTGATCTTTCTGGTTGTGTCAGGCAGACTACAAGAAGAACTGGTGTTGCAGCTGAGACAGGCACAAGTAAGACTACTAAATTCTGCCTGTTTAGGACCGCTATTAGAAGCACCAGAAGAAGAAGATGACGTACCGTTCACTATCAAATAGGAATAGAACACACACATGTAGGCTAACACCAAATATAATCGTAATTTATTTTCTCCTTGTCACTAATACATGTCTGAAATAAACATTTTAAAACTTAACATTGGTGCATGGCTTGAATTACAATGAATGTGATGTTCGTTGTCTGAAGTTTTAGTTAGTGAATAGCGCAAGCTATTTTCTCTTATCTAAAGTGCGGGGGTCATGACCCCTGACCCCTGCGTCAACAGCTCCTCTGTCAGAGATCCAGTCTGATTCACCTTCAGTCGTCTCTGAATTTGTCTTCATTAAACTTGCTCTTATTGATCTGTGTGTTGAGTTGAGCTAACGTGTTCATGTTCAAATATCCACATTATCAAGAATGAGCAGAATCCCTGAAGCTCCAGCTGAAAGTTCATCTAAAGGAGAAACCTCGTCTGTTCTTTGTGTGAAACGAGTTTTTGAAGGCATGAGTGTCATTTTCATGTCAGTAGCTCCTGTTTTCACCTCATTCATTGTGCTGATGTCTTCAGATCACTGTAAACTGACACTTAAAGCTCATTTAATCGCTGTGAGCTGAGACAAACTACAGCTTCACCATCAATCTCTCAACAGCACTTCATTATAGTCTGATTGTAATGATCTCTGGAAGGAAGGAGCCAAAAGCAGAAGAACGCTTAACTACAATTTACTGAAGCACAATAATAAACACAGAACCAGCCAAACGACTCCAGACCAGTTCTGGACCAGACACAGGAGAACGGTCAGAGTCTGGGGAAGTCCACCAGCAACCAAATTAATAGAAACGATTGATTCTTAATACTGTGTTATTATCTGGGTGATGCGTCAGGTGTGGATGGAGTCTCTCTTCTTTTCTCAATCCAGACTAATTCATCTTTAGTTTCATCAGCTGACAGCATTTATTTACCCAGATTCCTCATTGTTTGAAGTTCTTGCTTTTGCTTGCACTGCTCCAGATATTATAATGCAATTCAGCATATTATAATTTTGCTATCATTGTGATATGTATTAGTATATTGTAAATACACAGTGAAGAAAAGTTGAGTAATACTGTTGTAATCCAGCAGATTCAGACACATTCTCCTGATTAAAGCATGAGTGATCTTGAGAAGAAACATTCAGACCGGACTAATATATGAAGACAAGTGTTATATAATATATAAGGATTCCTGTGAACCATCACGACTGGGAAGCTGAATTAAAAACAACATGCTTGTTATGAAAAGGCATGTTTTATTAAATAAATATATGAAACAAACAAGATCTTGACAAGTAGCCTATCTGAGATAGAAACATGCAGGAGAGCCACATTAATAATCATAAACACATTAGCATAAGATCGTCAAATATTACAGAATTAGTTTATTGGTAAGAATAAATGCTGCTCCTCAAACTGCATCAGTCTAAAAGAATGGAAAATATCTGCAGTTTCTCAAGATCAGCGCTAGACTTCATCACATCATGTGAAGTGTATTTATGAGCATCAGTAATGATCAACAGGAGACTTTATGTTGCTGCTGGAATAAATGAACTTGAAGAGTGTTAGTGAAGTTATCAGAGAAGATAAACAGATGACATGCTGCTTAAAACAGCTGGATATATTTAATATATATATTTAATAACGTGTAGCTATATCAGACAATGCAATTATAATTCCCTTTGCTAAACCAGGAGAATATTGTTCAGTAGCTGATGTTATAGAGCTGTTGCTGTCAGATAATGTTGATGTAAAGAACATCATTTTCAATCAGCAGAAGCATAATAATACAGGTTTATGTGATCAGAATCAGGAAGAATAAACTGGATAATAATCCAGAAACAGAGACAATAAAACGGCAGTGTTCAAATCAGATTTTAAACCTTTAGAAATATAAATGATAACTCTCTCTCCAGTCCAGCAGGTGTCGCTATGAAGCTGTTCATCTGTTCGAGAACGACCAGAGAAACACAGAAGAAGACGAAAACGAAACTAAAATATCAACTCGTCCGACATGACAAACAACAGTAAAGGACAGAAACAATAGTGTTTCAAATATATTCTCTTCCTAGTGCTCAAGACTGCAGGTACATTTCAGTTTTTCTCTATTAACGTTATTTGGGCGGATAAAATATGAGTTTCATACTGTCTGTGTAACGTTAAGCGTGATTTAAATGTGAAGTTACAGGCCTGTTGTTATTCTGGAAGTTTATCACAGGCTATTAACCTTAACTTACTCAGATCAGATGAAGAACCTGTCAGAAAATGCTGTTAAAACAAAAAGTTTTCTGGGAAGGTGTTTTAAAAATCCAACATTTCTGACTTTTTTTTTTCACCCGTTTCTGTTTCATTTTATGCTGCTAAATAATAAACTGCAATACAACAAGGAACGAACTAGGTTAGTTTTAAGCGCAGTATATCTATGTCCTGAAGTTATAATTAGAGTCATGTGTTATTAGAGGATCTGAAATGATTCAGAAGTGTTTATGATACTCCGTGGATCATCATACCGACCGATGAACGCAGGAGGCGGCGCAGGGAACTCAGGCAAGAGCGGGGCTTCAGGGCTGGCCTGCTAACAAGACTAAAGAACCTCATAATCCTGCACAGCATCTTCCTCACAAACGCTGTCACTCAGCAACAAAACAGACGAATTGGATTTGATCATATCGACGCATACAACAGTAAAGCCTGCTCGGTGATAATCATATGTGAGTTCTGTCTGCACTCGGGGGTTTGTGAGGAAGCTATCGCGCTAGCAGGCCGCACAGCGCACTTGGGTAAAGTTGGTTTTATATTCGCACTTTTACAACATTCACACATTTCTGCGTTCAATAACTTTCTAATTATATGT
Source organism: Schizothorax lantsangensis (assembly GCA_027422415.1). Lineage (NCBI taxonomy): Eukaryota > Metazoa > Chordata > Actinopteri > Cypriniformes > Cyprinidae > Schizothorax > Schizothorax lantsangensis. The sequence goes on along the minus strand of CM049846.1, from coordinate 38,451,165 downwards.
GCAATAAACTATTTTTTTTGCAAATTTTAATCAGCGACATCATTGTCAACCTAATTCATTTTTTTTCACAATCGATCTAAAGGGCCAAGTATTGTTTTGATGGCATATTTACTTGCGAATGTCCAATGTAATGTGGTTAACAAAGTAATTGAATGCTGAAGTCAGAATGTGCGAATATAAAACCAACTTTACCCAAGTGCACAGCGCAGCGGGACAGAAACAGCGTCTCCGGTAAGAGAGCAAAGGCTGATTATTTACTGAATGAGGATAATAGAGGTGTACAGACACCACCGTCACAGACACACACTGCTCGCAGCACTTACAGTATATAACACTGAGATATATAACACTCTTTTACTTGCCACTGTTGTTATTGTTATGCATTCAAACAAGCGCTGGATGTTTTGCTGGCTGCTATCAACAATCTGCAGCCTGCTTAAGTTACCCTGATGGCATTTTTATAATAGCAGAGGACTTTAATCAAGCCGATCTAAAAACTGTTCTTCCTAAATTTAGGGTTGCAAAACAAGGGACACCCATGCTCAAAAACATGCTCAAGTATATGCAAACTTATTTTAAATTTAATTATTAATTATTATTAGTCTTTTTTTGACAGTTCTGCAGCTGTTACCTGGATGGGATGAATTTGTATTATTTATTTATTTATTTTATTCATTTGCTTAAAGGGATACTCCACACCAAAATCACTTACCCCCATGTCGTTCCAAACCCGTAAAAGCTTTGTTCGTCCTCGGAACACAATTTAAGATATTTTGGATGAAAACCGGGAGGCTTGTGACTGTCCCATTGTCTGCATAGTAAATTACACTGTCAAAGCACAGAAAAGTATGAAAAACATTGTCAAAATAGTCCATCTGCCATCAGTGGTTCAATCTGAATTTTATGAGGCGACGAGAATACTTTTTGTACGCAAAGAAAACAAAAAATAATGACTTTATTCAACAATTCATCTCCTCACTGTCTCTCTGACTACTAGAGCACTTACTACTCATACTAGTGCTGCACGATTCTGGATAAATTGAGAATCACGATTTTTTTTCTCAAATAGAGATCACGATTCTCCCACGATTCTGAACTAAACAAAATAATGTGTGACAAAATATTAATTGCTGCAGTTTATTTAAAAGTGTTTAATTTAAATGAATTATTAAACATTTTAATATATAATACAGTATGGCCAGGTTTCACAGACGGGGCTTAGACTAAGCCAGGATTAGATCATAGTACAATTAAGACATTTAAGCAATTTTTATAAACATGCTTAGAAACAAACATCACTGGTGTGCATCTTGAGACAAAACAAAGGCACTGATATATTTTAAGATCAGTCAATGTGAGTTTCTTTCAGTTGAAACAGCTCAGATTTACATTTGTGTCTAGGACTAGGCTTAAGCCTCGTCTGTGAAACCCGGGGTATATGTGTTTAAAATATAGTGTATTTAATACACCAACTTTTAGAATTAAAATGATGAAAAATTGGTTTGTATTAATGATTCAATGACTCACTCATACCTCACTTGTTTCATTAATGGATGAATCAGTGTTTTTGAATGAATCTCGAATGAATGATTCAATAACAAATACATTTTTTAACAGTCACTTGTCGCCACCTAGTGGAGAAATGATGCAATCGACACAAACGTTATTTGAAGCGCCAGCTGCTTTCAAAAGACGAGTGGCTCTATTTTGATCGCTACCATAGACATCAATGTTTGTAGCCGAACTATAAACTTTTATCCCAGTATTTCTATGAATGACTGTAAGACAGAAATAATACTGTGTAGTTGAAAAGACTGTTTGTGAAGCTTTTTCTTACCTAAACATGTTAACTGTCTGCTCTCTGGATCAGCAGAATGCAGATTTGAATGTTCCGGTATGATTTATTCAAAGTTTTAATAGACACGGGCGAATCGTTGTCATTCAGAAATTAGATCGTGTGGGTATTGGAATCGAGATCGCGATCTTTTAATGATTAATCATGCAGCTCTAACTCATACAGCTACTGGTGTTGCTGTGCAATACACTGTTCTCATATTTATATATTTAATCCTTAATTCTCTTGTATTATTAATATTTCATTCACTACTGTACATATTTGCTACATTTGCACTATACCTATTTTGCACATTTGGTATATATAACTGTTTACATTTGCACTGTTTACTTTCTTTGTCATTGTTTACATTTTTTAAATGTACATTTTTGTATGTATATGTGTATATTTTCAATGTGAGAGCAAAAAAAATAGTTGTACAGCTGTACAGTGACATTAAAAAGCTATTCTATTCTATTCTAGATGGTAATATTTGTCTGTAACTCAGTGTATTTTGTAAAGTGGTTTAGTATGACTCAGTGTTCTTGAATAAGTGTGATGTTGTTGATCTGCAGGTGAACAGCTGATTGTTTTCACAGCCAGTGCTGATCAGTTCAGCTTCAGTATGTCAGAGGACTCTCCGTCTGAGATCAGTCTCTCACAGAAACACAGGTAACACTGAGTCTGCTTCACACAATCATGTTAAACACTGCTGGAGCTTCAGATATTATCTGTGTACAATAAACCTTATAGAATAACCCTCATTAGAACAACCCTCCCCACTCTCCAAGAACTGTACTGATCCAGAGTAGGGTTGGGTATCGTTTGGTTTTTTTTCGATACCGGTGCCAAATCGATACTTTTAAAACGGTGCCGGTGCCGAAACGGTGCCTGAACCGATACTTATTATATATATATATATATATATATATATATATATATATATATATATATATATATATATATATATATATATATATATATATATATATATACATACATACATACATACATACATGCATACATACACACACATATACTGTATATGGAACTAATGAAGCTCCAGGAAATCCTCAATGTGGACAAAGGCATTGTTATTCCTGTAACTGAGTAAACAGAAGATATAAACGTTTTGAATGATAAAACAAATGCATTAAACACTCGACTACGACAATATATAGTTTGTCTGTGTTATTCAAGCCATCTCTGGTATTTTCATAATAATTAAGTATATTTAAAATCCATTGCTAATCAATGCATTAGTAGCCTATGGAACATATTTTCTGCCTCATTCTGTGACAAGAAGCTATCAGATCACAAAAGGAAGCATTTAACTGGTGTTGTGGACTAAAAAGGTTATAATGTTCTATTTTGTTTAAACAGGTTTAAAAACGCGAATACAAGAGAATTTTAGCTTTAGGTATTTTAATTAAAGCTAGGGCTGGGCGGTATATAGAGTTTGTACGATATATCAATATATTCTTTATAATCGATACGTTATTATGAAGCAATACAGTTAATATTGATATACAGTAGTTTGATACGAGCGCATCTGATAAAATATCTAGGGAGGACACAGACTGAACTGCTGCGGAGAAAGTGCATAATACAATTTGTTCTAAACATGTGACAAGCTTTATATGAAGGGCTATAAAAAAAAAAACTCGTAAGATACAGTAGCCTATAGTTTATAGTTTCAGTTTAAAGCGGCTCGCGCTCTCCCTGTCAGATGCTCTGACAGAAAGGCTGCGTGTGCCGCTGACAGAGACGCTGTTTAATGTGTTTGAGATGTGCTGTTTTCCCTAATGCATAACTTACATTTCACAGGTATATTCTCCATCTGTAAATGTTAGAAAGCCATGGAAATATTTCCATTTTGCTGTCAGAAGTGCGTGAGCTTTTGCTTCGCGATTCTCTGCTAAACTTCACAGACTTCATTTAGAAGGAGCGCCGCCGTGCGCGTGCGCGCCAAACAGACGGCGCGCAATGAAATAGGAGCGCAATAACTCTGACTAAAATATACATTTTGCTGAAATATTTGTAGTTGTAGCCTGTGATGCTTCTTACGTGCGTTTCGGAGAAACAAAGGACAAATATTTTAATCGATCGCTCGTGCATGGCACCGAAATGAGGCACCGAAATCTGCGTTCTGATTCGGTTCTAGTACATACCGGTTCCATAGGTACCGGTGCCATATTGGTACCGGGTTTCGGTACCCAACCCTAATCCAGAGTGAGCAAAAGGGCTGGTAAAATCACTCTGGACCCTCACATCCAGCACACTCCCTCTTTGTACTGTTATCGTCTGAACGACCAGACACAGGAACAGTTTCTTCCCTCAGGCCATCCATCTCATCAACACTTGACAATAACTGTGGAACACACACTATTTATACACTTACACACTTACCTATCTAACACACATACTTAATCTACATTTCAATTTCCACATAATATACCTGTACATGCAACTGTCTACTGTTATATACCTGAACAAACAAAACAGTCTACTGTTATATACCTGTACATACAATTGTCAATTTGTATACAGTTATTCATTATTTACTTGCTCTTTTTAATTCTTCTTTTTATTATCTGTGTTTATTGTTCTGTCATTCTGTTGCACTGTGGAGCTTCTGTCACGAAAACAAATTCCTCGTATGTGTGAACATACCTGGCAATAAAAGCTCATTCTGATTCTGAAAAATTAATATATATTAAAAATGGCTAAATTTAGGATTATTATTGTGCATATTCCACAGTCAGTGTTTTCTCCTCATGTGTTCTGTGTCATTAGTGTTAGATCAGGATCAGATGTGTCCAGTTCTGTGTCTGTGAAGAGTGACCAGTCAAGAGATGACCCACCAAACTTCAGTGAGAAAACACCATCATCTGCCAAAAGGTATTTCATGTGCAACACTAATTTTTAAAATTAATATTAAAAATGGCTAAATTTAGGATTATTATTGTGCATATTCCACAGTCACAGTCAGTGTTTCTCCTCATGTGTTCTGTGTCATTAGTGTTAGATCAGGATCACATGTGTCCAGTTCTGTGTCTGTGAAGAGTGACCAGTCAAGAGATGACCCACCAAACTTCAGTGAGAAAACACCATCATCTGCCAAAAGGTATTTCATGTGCAACACTAATTTTTAAAATTAATATTAAAAATGGCTAAATTTAGGATTATTATTGTGCATATTCCACAGTCAGTGTTTCTCCTCATGTGTTCTGTGTCATTAGTGTTAGATCAGGATCACATGTGTCCAGTTCTGTGTCTGTGAAGAGTGACCAGTCAAGAGATGACCCACCAAACTTCAGTGAGAAAACACCATCATCTGCCAAAAGGTATTTCATGTGCAACACTAATTTTTAAAATTAATATTAAAAATGGCTAAATTTAGGATTATTATTGTGTATATTCCACAGTCAGTGTTTTCTCCTCATGTGTTCTGTGTCATTAGTGTTAGATCAGGATCACATGTGTCCAGTTCTGTGTCTGTGAAGAGTGACCAGTCAAGAGATGACCCACCAAACTTCAGTGAGAAAACACCATCATCTGCCAAAAGGTATTTCATGTGCAACACTAATTTTTAAAATTAATATTAAAAATGGCTAAATTTAGGATTATTATTGTGCATATTCCACAGTCACAGTCAGTGTTTTCTCCTCATGTGTTCTGTGTCATTAGTGTTAGATCAGGATCACATGTGTCCAGCTCTGTGTCTGTGAAGAGTGACCAGTCAAGAGATGACCCACCAAACTTCAGTGAGAAAACACCATCATCTGCCAAAAGGTATTTCATGTGCAACACTAATTTTTAAAATTAATATTAAAAATGGCTAAATTTAGGATTATTATTGTGTATATTCCACAGTCAGTGTTTTCTCCTCATGTGTTCTGTGTCATTAGTGTTAGATCAGGATCACATGTGTCCAGTTCTGTGTCTGTGAAGAGTGACCAGTCAAGAGATGACCCACCAAACTTCAGTGAGAAAACACCATCATCTGCCAAAAGGTATTTCATGGATTTCTGTTTCAGAAAATATATCAGTGAATGTTTATCATATAGTTAAATATTTACCAAAGTATTCACACTGTATTTTTTGTTTGACATAAAACTATACTTGTTCTCATAAAAAGGATTTACAAAGAGCAATGCTTTTAAAAAAAAAACTTAAAAGGAGCAGACTAAGCATCAGCAGAAACGATTTAGTCACTAAAATTATTTGATGTGAATTATATTTTTTGTGATACCCATTTAACCCTTTAGGCGCCAGGGTTTTTTTTTTTAAATGCTGGATTTTGACATCAAGATTTCAAAAGCTTGTGGCTTGAAAGGGCTTAAAGATAGAGATCTACTGTAAATTAGAAAAATGTTGGGCATGAGCTAAAGTTTATGTGGGGTGTAAATATACTCATCTAATTTGCATATTATGACGTCAACAGGGGGGGCGGCCCTCTTGAATTTCATAATATTCAGGAAATAGTAGATATTAAATTGATGTTTGAACTTATTTGCATGTTTGTTTGTTTTCTCTTTTTATCCTCATTCCAAATGATCAGAAAAGAGGAAATCAACAATAAAACAGGAGAAAGTACTAAATTATTACTATATTACTATCCTATATAGTAGTAAAACTCATGTGAACAGTAGCCTACTTTTTGATCAGTTCATCAGTAATATTCAGGAAATAATAGATATTGAATGGATGTTTGAGCTTATTTGCATGTTTGTTTTGTTTTTTGTCTTTTTATCCTCATTCCAAATGATCAGGAAAAGAGGAAATCAACAGTAAAACGGGAGAAAGTAGTAAATTATTACTATATTACTGTGCCATAGTAAAATACATGTGCCTATTTTGTGATCAGTTGACCAGCTATCTGCCCATTCAGGTATCTAATGACACAGTTTATAGTTCTTGAGAGTATGGTAGACCAACCCCACATTGACTGCACCTGTACTGGCGGCCCGTAGAGCGCGCGCGATCAGAAAAAAAGACGCAATCTGGCCGATCATCAGCACTGCGGCGCGGCGCGAGCGGCGCTCCGTGAGCTCAGAGATCAGCAGCTCTCCTATGGACACTACGACCACGTCCACCCCTGCCACCCCCATCCCCGTTGGGCAAAGGGTCCAAATGATCACTTGTTTGTGCTTCGTGAACTCTATCGCCTTGCACGGCGGCACCATTGCGCTGCAAAGATGTACCGGGAGAAGCGCGATCATTAGACGGCCGATCGTCATTTCCAAAAGGCAAATATTCCCCTTCAGAGTCAGAATCAGCGAATAACATTTGCAGCACATCCTCACGGTACAACTTTCTATTAGCCATTAGCGATTTTCTCTCACAAATCTCACAATTCACTCGTTACGCTGTGAACTGAACTGCTTCCGCATCAATGACACGATCGCTCATTTCTCTGCTATTTCCTCGAACACTTTGAATAGGAACAGGACGTAATTTTGGTCTAGAATCGAAGTACTACATGTCTGCCATCTAGTGGTAGGGAATACAAATGAGATATTACACCATATAAGGAACTACGGTCTATTTGATTAAGTATGACGTCTTGTCGCAATTTTGCGACTTTGGCGCTTAGAGGGTTAATTTTGTGTGCTGACATTATGCTGGACAGAATTGTCAACACAAGATTTACTATTATTCACTAGCCACTGTTTTATTTGCTTATAGGCAGGGGTGCACATAAGTGGTCCGCAGGTCCACATGCGCGACCAAAATTAAAAATGTGCTGTGTAAATAAGTTATGACAGAGCATTTGCGCACCGACATGGATGACAGCTGTTAATGCACAATTATCATTTTAGATCAACAAACTGTACTGTATAAGATTTCTGTTTAAACTGAAAGCATAATCTAGGCTAGCGGCTGCCGTTTTCACAGCAAAACTGTGACATTTCATTCACTGACGCTCTTCCATCAGCAGCTAAACCCAGAAGAGCATATACTTACTTGCCGGCAACCCGCCAAAATAAAAGCTTGCTGAGTTTACGTTTGAAAATGTTGAAAATTCAAATAATAATAATAAAAATGATAATAAAAATGTTTGCATTTTATTTTTAAGTTTACTATAAAATAATTGTATTTGTATGTAATACTCCCTTTTTATTTTAAAATAAAATAGTTTTATAACACTTGATTATTTAGTTTATTATAATTTTTTTAAAAACAAAAAACAAAACAAAAACAAATAAAGTGCAATAATATTATTATCACTATTATTAATTACAGGCATTAAAGTTCTCCGTCGCTATGATGGATTTCCGTCAATTGCAGGGTTTCGCCTGTCCTTAATGTCTTAAATTCACTTTTCATAATTTTAAGGCCGTAAATATGCTTACATTTATCAAATAGTGTAATAAATGTCTTCATTTTAGTTTGAATAGGTCTTAAATAAAGGTGTATTCGCTCCACTCTTCTGTAATCACTCCGCTCGGGGTCCACTCACGGAAAAACTGCTTCGTGTTCACACCATTTTAAAAGTTATCTGGGATTAAAGTTTTCTGTCGCTGCGACGGATTTCCATCAATTGGAAAAAAAGAGGGGAAAAGAAACATGTAGCGCTCTGTTGTTGTTCTGCCGGCACACCAGAAATCATCCCCGCAGCTTCTCACTGACCGCTCGCATCATTCACAGTCGGGTTATTAGCAGAGAACACAGAGCAGAACTTGATTGTGGATATTAATAATAATTCTACTCATTCCCGCAGGTACCGACGGAATGTATCACATTTGCACGTGCTTTTGTGTCTTGATAACTCACTCGCGCCTCTCATTTTCTGTGCGCCCACAGATCGCGATCAGGAGAGTGACAGCTTTTATTAAGGGAGTCTGCAAATGTGATATTGGTTTAAAGGGGACCTATTATGCAAAAATCACTTTTATAAGGTGTTTGAACACAGTTGTGTGGCCGCAGTGTGTGAAAATAACCAGCCTATAATGTTAAAAATCCACAAACTCATTTTTTTTAATAAAACCAATAAATCATGAACAGTCTCTCAGAATGGGTTGTTTCAGATTCTCCCTCTGTTCACGTCACCGAGGGGAACAAGTCCCGCCCATTTGTGACACTCTCTGCTCTATTAGCTCTATTAGCATAAACACAGCCCTGAGTGAGTAGCTGCGGTCCTCCATTACTGGAGTTATATACACTGTCAGCACCAAAGAGGCTTTACTAGTGTTGTGTTTTGGGATGCACTAATGAACATAGGAGTTGCCATAATCTCCCTCATCTGAGCCGAGGACACTGTGGTTACATTTCATTTTCAAAGGAAATATCCCGGAAAAAATCTGTAACATCCCCTAAATGTTTATGAATTAATACCAACGCTTCATGCACGAACGTCAGCTCCAGACAAATTAAGTATCATGCGTTGGTTTTCCAAATTGTCTTTCTGAAAGAGCTTCTTCTGTAAGTCTAATTGCTAAAGCTATCATTGTCTCTGTGTTTTCACTTATGCTGTCTTCAAGTGCTGCCAGAATGATCGTGAATAGGAATGTGTTGGTTAAAAGTTGCGTATGAAAGCAATGTGAGTCGATCGCTTGAAGTTGTCGAGCTCATGATCAGAAGTGGGACTTATAAAGTTTGTGATAGCATGAGACCAGCTATGTTGTTATTTATTCCTGCCGTGCTCCCGTCTGTGTAATTCATAAACACCAATTTATTATGCACAGTATAATCAGATGACTGACTTTGAAACCGAGTAGTTTTCTGTAAAGATAACAGGCTTGTACTAATAGGGGAATGTTTATTTGTAAAGGCTAGCACTGCTAATGCTGGAGCTCTTGAAGCTCCGCCCTCCCTCTTCTCCGGGAGCAACAGCTCATTTACATTTACATTTAGTCATTTACATTTAGTCATTTGGCAGACGCTTTTATCCAAAGCGACTTACAATTGGGGAATACATAAAGCGATTCATCTTGAAGAGGCAATCAGACAGAGGAAGTGCTCGCAACACCAAGTCTCAGTCATTGTTCGAATAAGTACAAGCTAGCAAGGGAAGGAGAGAAAGATAGAGGGAAAGTTTTTTTTTTTTTTTTTAGAACAAGTTTAGGATGAAGTCAAGTAGTGCCGAAAGAGATGAGTTTTCAGTTGTTGCTTGAAGATTGACAGGGATCCAGCATTCCGGATAGGGGTGGGAAGATTATTCCACCATCCAGGAATGGTGAACGAGAATGTTCTGGAGAGTGATTTTGAGCCTCTCTGTGATGGTACCACAAGGCGTCGCTCACTAGCAGATCTCAGACTTCTGGAGGGGATGTAGATTCGTAATAGTGAGTGGAAGTAGGAGGGTGCTGAGCCTGTGGTCGTTCTGTATGCAAGCATCAGTGTCTTGAACTTGATGCGAGCTGCCACTGGTAGCCAGTGCAATGAGATGAAGAGAGGTGTAACATGGGTTCTTTTGGGCTCATTGAAGACCAGTCGTGCCGCTGCATTCTGAATCATTTGTAGAGGTTTGATTGTGTTTGATGGAAGTCCAGCCAGAAGAGCATTGCAGTAGTCCAGCCTAGAAACGACAAGGGCCTGGACAAGAAGCTGTGCAGCATGCTCTGTCAGAAAGGGCCTGATTTTTCTGATGTTGTGTAGCGCAAACCTGCAGGATCGAGCAGTCTTTGCAATGTGCTCTTTGAAGGTCAGCTGGTCATCAAAGATTACACCAAGATTTCTGACCGAAGTTGATGGGGTTCTTATTGATGTGCCTAACTGAATCGAGAAGTCATGCTGTAGAGTCGGAGTGGCAGGGATGACAAGAAGCTCAGTCTTTGCCAGGTTGAGCTGTAGGTAATGTTCTTTCATCCATGCCGAGATGTCCGCCAGGCAGCCTGAGATCCGTGCAGCTACCGTTGGATCATCTGGTTGAAAAGAGAGATAGAGCTGTGTGTCATCGGCATAGCAATGGTAGGAGAAGCCATGTGCCTGTATGATGGATCCCAGTGATGTAGTGTATGTGGAGAAGAGGAGGAGTCCAAGAACCGATCCCTGAGGAACCCCAGTGACCAGTTGATGTGCTTTGGATACCTCCCCTCCCCAGGCCACCCTGAAGGACCTACCGGTGAGATAGGATTCAAACCAGCGAAGTGGAATCCCAGTGATGCCCAGCGATGATAGGGTGGACAGGAGGATCTGATGATTGACAGTGTCAAAAGCAGCAGAAAGATCCAGCAGAATGAGGACTGATGATTTGGAATCGGCCTTTGCGATTCGCAGGGCTTCAGTGACTGAGAGTAGCGCAGTCTCTGTTGAATGGCCACTCCTGAAACCTGACTGTTTAGCATCCAGTTTGTTGTACTGTGAAAGAAACAGTGAGAGCTGGTTGAAGACAACTCGTTCGAGTGTTTTCGCTACGAATGGAAGGAGAGAGACAGGTCTGTAGTTTTCTAAAAGAGAAGTGTTTAATGTAGGTTTTTTGAGCAGTGGGGTTACCCGGGCCTGCTTGAACGCTGTGGGGAAGATGCCAGTGCGGAGAGATGTGTTGATAATGTGTGTGAGTGCCGGTAAGAGTGTGGGAGAGATTGCTTGTAGAAGGTGAGAGGGGATTGGGTCAAGAGGACATGTTGTAGGATGGCTAGAGAGGAGAAGTTTGGATACTTCCGCCTCGGTGAGGGGACAGAAGGAGAAGATGGGAGTTTGAGCAGTGGATGTGGTTGGTTGGAGGTCCTGTGTGTGTGGAGGTGAGAACTGGTTACCAATTGTTCTAGTTTTGTCTGTGAAAAAAGTGGCAAAGTCGTCAGCTGTTATAGAAGTGGTGGGCGGTGGTGGAGGGGGACAGAGGAGAGAATTAAATGTTCTGAAGAGATTACGCATGTCTGGAGCGCTGTTGATCTTGTTGTGGAAATGTGAGGATTTGGCAGTGTGGACTTCAGTAGAGAAAGACGAAAGCAAAGACTGATACCTAGTCAGGTCTGACGGATCGTTTGATTTGCGCCATTTTCTCTCTGCCGCTCTGAGTTTGGTCCGATGCTCACGAAGAACATCGGATAACCAGGGGTTAGAAGGGGCAGCCCGTGCTGGCCTGGAGGAGAGAGGACAAATGTCGTCTAGACAAGAGGTTAAGGTAGAGCATAAAGTGTCAGTAGCTGCATTCACATCCAGAGATGTGAAATGGGTAGGTGAGGGAAGAGAGGAGGATACTACAGAGGAAAGAAGGGAGGGGGAAAGGGAGCGTAGGTTACGTCTGAAAGTAACCGGTAAGGGAGCTGGTGGCACCCGGGTAGCAAAATGTAAGGTAAATGTAATGAAGAAATGGTCAGAGATATGTAGTGGTTGTACCAGAATGTTATCTGTAGTACAGTTGCGTGTGTAAATTAAATCAAGTTGGTTGCCTGATTTGTGCGTGCTAGTAGTGGTAAGACGTTTGAGATCAAATGAAGCTAGGAGTGAATGGAAGTCTGTAGCATAAGGCCTGTCTAGGTGAATGTTGAAATCGCCAAAGACTAAGAGTGGAGTGCCATCCTCCATGAAAGAGGGCAGCAGGCCATCCAGCTCCTCTAGGAAGGCGGCTAGAATTTGGCCAGGGGGACGGTAGATTACTACTATCTGGAGTTTTATAGGAGCCGTTACAGTAATCGCATGAGATTCAAATGAGTTGTGATTGCCTAGGGAGAGTGGGTTGAGTATTTCCAATTGTTTGAAATGAGCAGACCAGTGCCCCCACCCCGGCCAACTTGCCTTGGGGTGTGAGAGAAAGAGAAATTGTGAGAGAGAGCAGCCGGGGTAGCTGAGTCTTCTGGACGAATCCAGGTCTCAGTCAAGCCCAAGATGCTGAGTGTGGATTGTAAGGAAAAAGCAGAAATGAAGCTTTGTTGACAGCTGACTGGCAATTCCAAAGACCCACAGAGAAAGAAAGAGGTGTAGTAGAAGATGTAGCGATAGGGCGCAGGTTAGCAGGATTACGTTGCCGTCTGCGTGTGTTTTTAGAGCGTGGTTGAGAGTGAACCGGAATGGTTTGGAAACACATGATAGAGGTGGAAGGATAGAGGATAGGGAAGGAGAGTGTGTGAGGGAAGATAGAAATGATACTTAAGTGTGTGCTCGGTGTCGTTGCTCGGTTGAAGTCGTGCAGGAAAAAGTCGTCTGTCTTTACACTCGTTGGTCTTCACACGAGGAGGCTGAGCACGACGGCTGAACGCTTCCGCAGACGCTTCCGCGTCAGCGCTCTGACATCAAATAAATACAGTCTAGGAGACTAGAGTGAAAACAGCTGAGGCCGGCTTCTGCTCAGCACAGCCAATAACTAGGGATGGGCGATATATCTCATGCGATATGCATGCGCATCTCGTCAGTAAAGCCGGTTCCTTGATTAGCGGTTAATCTCCATCACCTGTTTTCAAATGGAGAGGCATTTAATACACAGAGCCGTAGATCACTACGCAATATCGCGTTCATATCGAAGGCGATATATCAGTCGATATATGCGTAGCTTGTCTGTGAACTACAGCTCTGTGTATTAAATGCCGCTCCATTTGAAAACAGGTGATGGAGATTAACCGCTAATCAAGAAACCGGCTTTACTGACGAGATGCGCATGCATATCGCATGCAATATATCGCCCAGCCCTACCAATAACCTTAAAGGACTGCTAATTGCTCAATAAGAAACTAAACGCTTCGCACAATCACACAGGCTCGTTCTTAGCTGAGGCGCAAATTATTCTAATTACCAGTAAGTGCAATCAAACATATAAACCTCAACGAAAATGCACAATAGAAATAGGTAGGAAACGAAATATTCCTTCCTAGCAGCAAGTAAATAATTTAAACAACAGAACTGTGAAAAAGTATTACAACACTTACGCGAGCTGCCGTCCTTCTCTTCTGGTGACTAATCGGCTTTCCCCTGCATTTACATTTCATTTGCATTTAAAGCAACACACTCAAATCAGCGCGTTTGGGCTCATACCCTAAATGTGGCAATTTTAACAAGCTATAAAAAATTGTCTGTCGGGTATTTTGAGCTAAAACTTCACATATACACTGTGGGGATATCAGATACTTATTTTATATCTTGTAAAAAGGGGCATAATAGGTCCCCTTTAATACAACAGATCAATAAACAAGTACTGCATCATCAATGAAAATAGTTCCAAATAAAGTAACAGCTCAGCCACTGCGAATCTCTAGAAGCGAACACAGCGGTGTTTCAGTCATGAATGAAAGTGAACGAATCTAGTGAGTCAGTGATTCATGATTAACCATTCATAAACACAGTCACTTGCTTCATTCTGGAATGAATTAGCCGTTCAAATGAATCAATTGAATAAATGATTCAGTGAAAAAATCAGTGACTTACCGCCACCTACTGGTGGTTTCAGTTTAATTTTTAGCGTATCATTTCAGTTATTTAATTAACTTAATATTTCTGTATTCAAAATGTTATATTTAAAACTTTAATCTCCACATGAATCTATGAATTTAATTGCACTCATGCCACCTCTGAGCCTCATTAAACGTCTGAAAATGTACCTACAACTACAAGCACTTTTGTGTTCTTCTGTGACACCTCTGCAGTACAAATTAATTTTTTATTAATACTAATTTCATATGATTGGTAACTTATTTGTCTTATTCTACTTCTTATTATATTGTTTTAAATAGAATTTTTAAAAAGCTTATAACAATACATTTTTGAATTTGACAAAGATGAAAATATTCCATTGCAAAGGTAAAAGGAAAATACCCCGGTAAGTCACTTTAAGGAGTCAAATGTCTCCTCGTATTAGGAAGGCTAATTTTTGATCAGAATTTTAGATTATTGATCAGAAGGTGCTCCTAAATTTCTTAAATTAGAAGGACAAGCGCTCCCATGGTCCATGGGAAATATTACTGCCACCACAGCTGGAAAATATCCTAGAGGAAACACTGCATACATTTAATAAAATTAGAAAAATGCATTTACAAAGGTTAAAAGAAAATGCCCCTGTAAATCACTGTCAAATGTCACCTTGTATTAAGAAGGCAAAAAAAATTATCAGAATTGTTTTATTATTGATTAGAAGGTGCTCCTAAATTTCTTAAATTAGAAGGACAAGCGCTCCTAATTACAAGAAGAAAAACATGGCTCTTAAACTGAGTGTGACAGGTATGGCTGTGGAATGGGGTTTGGCCGAGGAAAAATTTTCAGTCAGAAGATTTTAATTTTTTTTTTTTTTTTTGCTTTAACCTGTTAACATGCACCAGGACGCGGGCGCACTGAAAGCCCTTTGTTTGCACACGTCATTGTTTTCAAACAGATAAAGTAAAACAGGACAAAATGAATCTTGACAAACTATATATCATTTTGAAGGTCTAAGCCTCTCGCATCGACGACAGATCGCTGTTTTTCGATAGAAAGCTTATACGGAATGTATTTGCTAAATTTGTGTAAGCAGTACACATCAAAACATGTATAAAAAACCCCGCAGTACATACCATATTCATCCTGATAACGACACTCAAACGTATCCACTGCTGTAAATCCCGGTTTCATTTGAGAGATAAGGGTCCACTGAACAACATTCCATCGAGCACTTTTAGTCCAAAGAAACAACAACGTTGTAATTTAGATCGTTAATCCTTTGTTTACGTCTCATCTCTTCAGGGAGAGTTATTGTTTGTGTCCGTTATGGAACAAATTACGCTCAAAAACAGCGTCTTGGTGGTAAAAAAACAGCACGATTTTGTAGCAGACAATGTCCCAAACAGAATGAAATCATCCAAAAAAAAAAAAGTCAAAGATACACGGAAGATTGATTATTTGAATTCTGGCGCTCCCTCGCGATGGCGCGTGACGCACGCTGTGACGCACCTGTCATCTGATGGGGGCGTAACTTAGCGATCTTTTTAGCACAAATAACTTTCTTTTTTTTCTTCTTCAATAGTTTTCATATATGTTTGCGTGTTTTGTGGAGAATGTGCCTGTATCTGTATGATTAACATCTCTATGGCTGATAATCAGCATGTAATTACTGACTGTTCACAGATATCAGTGTGAATGCAGTCTATATAAAAGGCCATTATAATGTGAATATTGACTATATTGGGCAGCCATCAGTATGATTAGCATCTGTATGAATGATCTTCAGCAAATGTCTGCAGGAATCTCATTTTTCATGGTATCTTCTTCAGATTTGAAATATAAACTCATGAGACATGTGACTTTCAACCCATTACTTTTCTGGATTGCTCCAGGACTGATTTCATGTATTTTTATATGAAATAAAAAAAAAATTCAGTGTGGTACAATTTTTATCAAGGCACTTCAGTGTCTATAACTTTTTATATTTTTGAGCATTATCAACTCTGGATGATGGATAGTAAAGGCCAAAGGGTCTTCTTTCCAAAGACACCACAATTGTGTGTGTGGCATACTGAAGTCAGGAGCTGTTACCATTTTAAGTTAGTTAGTCATTTTCAGCTGTGATTCCCAATATGGGGGGTGCAGGTTAACAGGTTAATCCATGTAATTAATTTTTTTATAGTTATATTTTATGGGTCACACTACATGACGTGGCCCGTGTGAGGACCAAACCAAATCTCCAGGTACTCATATGAGAACCAGGCTGAAAAACTTATGTGCACCCCTGCTTATAAGACAGAAAATGTAATAAGAAACCTAGGTTTTACTTAAAGTTAAGTCTGTATCACAATGCAACAAAAATTACACTTTAAGATGACCTTAAACAGCTAATGCTTTATTTTTCTCTTTTTAAAAAATATTTTTTTAAAATATTTTTTTTATTATTATTATTATAAGAGATTTCTCCAATACTGTTGCTTAGAAATGCAGTATTTTATTTTATTTCTAACAGCATTCAATATGAGACATTAGATTCAGGCATCCAGAACCAAAAGAGTTTCAGAGACAATCTTGAGTGGATCTTCAAGGTAAGAAATGCACTTTCATAAATGTTTAACATTCTCATAATGGAAAACAAGTACATTATTGAAAAAAAAGCTTGTTATAAATGTAATAGAAATAGAATAGAAATATATTTTCTAATTTCTCTTGACCAATACATTTTCCTTTTAAGAGCACAATAGGGAATCTAAAAAATAATTTGTATTTTCTTTTTTTAAAGTCACAGCTAATCAAAACTTTTGTTTGTCTTTTAACTGGATTTTATTTTTCTAAATGTGATTGAATAAATGGTTTTGACCATATATGGATGTAAGATTTGGTTACATTTTGTGGTTCTGTTTCTCCTTTATCTTGCTTTCCTTGTAGGATCTTGAGAGGAAAATAATCACATTTCTAAAGAAAGAATTGGAAAATTTTAAGAAAATATTACAAAAAGAGAACACGCAATGCTTTGTGAAGGACTTTAATGAGAATAGAAGCAGTATCAAAGAAGCATTTCTTGATCTCTCGCTCTGCTTCCTGAGAGAGATGAAGCAAGATGAAGCTGCTGATACTCTAGAAGGTAAGAGACCCACCGTCTGTCAGATTGTCACTTATAGATGTCAAAGAGAAAATTAAGATTAAAAATATCTGTATTTTTGTTTCTGTTTAGGTGAGCTGTTCTTCATTCTTCAGCTGAAATGTAGCTTAAAGAAGAAGTATCAATGTGTGCTTGAAGGCATCACAAAGCAAGGTGACTCCACACTTCTGAAGAACATCTACACAGATCTCTATATCACTCAAGGTTGTAGTGAACAGGTCAACACTGAACATGAGGTAAGACAGATTGAAGTTGCTTCCAGACGTCATGAATCACAAGAGATACAGGTTGAATGCAAAAATTTGTTTGAAGCGCCTGAACAAGACAAGCAGATCAGAACTGTGTTGACAAAAGGAGTTGCTGGCATCGGAAAATCAGTCTCTGTGCAAAAGTTTGCTCTGGATTGGGCCGAAGGAAAAGAAAATCAGGACATCAGCTTCATATTTCCTCTTCCATTCAGAGAGATGAACTTAAAGGAGACAGAAAACCAAAGTTTGATGGACCTTATAACTCAGTTTTTCCCAGAGACAAAAGGACTGAACTTTACAAGAAGAAATCATTTCAAAGTCCTGTTCATTCTTGATGGATTGGATGAATGCCGTCTTCCTCTAAACTTTGCTGGTAATGAGACGTGGTCTGATGTATGGTCACCAGCCTCTCTGGATGTTCTCCTGACGAACCTCATCAAGGGAAATCTGCTTCATTCTGCTCTCATCTGGATCACCACCAGACCAGCCGCTGCCAGTAAGATTCCTCCTGAATGTATCGACCGGCTGACAGAGATACGAGGATTCAGTGATGCACAAAAGGAGGAGTACTTCAGAAAAAGATTCACAGATGAGGATCTGGCCAGAGAAATCATTTCTCATGTTAAACAATCAAAGAGTCTCTTTATCATGTGCCACATCCCAGTCTTCTGCTGGATTTCAGCCACTGTTCTCCAGAACATTTTGAAGCAGAAAAGAAACAATGATGTGAAAAACAGTCAGGCTGGTGACGACTCCAAAACACTACAGGAATCAAACACTGAAGAGACTCCCAAGACTCTAACACAAATGTACACACACTTTCTCCGCTTTCAGATCCAGCAGAGCAGACGAAAGTATGATGGAGAATACAGACCAGATGTTTCCTGGGATAAAGATGCCATCCTTTCACTGGGGAAACTGGCATTTCATCAGCTGCAAAGAAACAATGTGATCTTCTATGACACAGACCTGGAAGCCTGTGGTATTGATGTCAATAAGGCATCAGTGTATTCAGGCATGTGTACCCAGATCTTTAAGAAGGATACAGGGATCAATGTTGGTACCATGTATTGCTTTGTTCACTTGAGCATTCAAGAGTTTATTGCAGCCCTTTATGCACATCTGTGTCTAGACATCAACAAGAAAAGTGTGTTTGTTCAAGACTCAACAGAACAGAAAAACAAAAATAAAACCATGATTGATTTGCTCAAGACTGCAGTGGACAAGGCACTTGAAAGTGAGAATGGCCACCTGGACCTTTTCCTTCGCTTCCTCCTCGGTTTGTCACTCCAGTCCAATCGTCGACTCTTAAGAGGTCTGTTGACACAGCAAGACTGCAATGACCAGAGCAACGAGGAAATAGTTCAGTACATCAAGCAGAAATTTGAAGCTAATCTGTCTCCAGAGAGATCCATCAATCTGTTCTACTGTCTGAATGAACTGAACAATCAAACGCTGGTGAAAGAGATTCAGACCCACCTCAGCAAAGGAAGTCTCTCATCTGCTGACCTTTCACCTGCCCAGTGGTCTGCTTTGACCTTTGTGTTGTTGACATCAGAGGAGGAGCTGGAGGAGTTTGAGCTTCAGAAATTCAAGAAATCAGACGAGTGTCTCATTAGACTATCAGCAGTGATCAAAACCTCCAAAAGAGCTCTGTAAGTCAAACTAAACAAAACGTTTCATTGTCCCCTTGTGTTGGCCCTTGCCACAGTTAGCTAATATTATTAACTGTTCAAACGTTTGGAGTGAATATCAACTGGTAATCAGCTACCTAACCTTGTTAGTATTGTTTCAGTAACTTACTAACCAATTATTTTGATGCAGTATAAGCCAGGGGTCTGCATAATTCATTGTCTTTAAAGCTATAGGTAGCTATATTTTAGCTAAAGGCTTAAAGTAGATTTAATATTTACATTTAGCAAATGTATTCAAACTAATTATTCTATAATTTTATTTCCTTTGTAGGCTAAATGATTGTGGCTTAACAGACAAAAGCTGTTCAGCTCTGGCTACAGTTCTAGAATCAGATACCAATCTGAAAGAGCTGAACATGAGCAATAATAATCTGATGGATTCAGGAGTGAAGCTGCTCTGCACTGGACTGAAGAATATAAAGTGTCATTTAGAGATACTGAGGTAAGTTGTGTGACAATAGATAAATATTAAATTGAACTCAACAAAACATAAGGTGAAATCCAGACTTGGATAAACAAGAAGTCTGTATGTTTTGCATGGAGATACTTTATATTTACACCTGCCATGGTGTTCTTTTTCTGATTTAGTCTGTCATTGACTGTGCCTAAGCCAATGTGTTGTGCTATACTGTTTACAGAATGAATTTGGTTATGGTGTGGATATCTTACATTTGATGGTTATATCATGTATATCTGTCATTAGTAAAAGATCAGAAAGATGTGTATTTACATCCCGACAGACAGCATCCACTAAACTTCACCAATTTCACTGAAGGAGTGCGAAGTCAAGGGAGCACAGTAATACTGATTAAATAATGTATTTGGCTAAAGTATTTGTTGTTATCAATTTAAGGTTAAAATTGTACATGAAACACAAGTAATGTTAATGAGTGGGGTAACTATAAAGAGATTATAATGTTTATTTGGATATAAATCCGTATAGTTATAGATCAGAGATATTTTGTTAAGGTTCCAAGAGGTTCGGTCTCTATGCTTCCTTCCCAGCGGAGGTGCACACAATACTTTTTTTAAAAAAAAAAACAGTCAAATTACTTATCAAAGATGAGGATTTTGAGCCCTGAGAGCCAGAGCAGTGGTGTCTAAGAATAATAAAAAATACATATATTAATAGAAAGTAAATATTTCATTCATGAGTTCAGCCCAGTTGGATATTAAAAGGTAAGATCAGATGTTTTATCAGGCTTTTATTTTTACATTTTTACATTGCATTTACTGATAAAAGATACTGTAAGGGGTTCAGAGTTTACTTCTTGAAGACTGTGCAATATTTATATTTATCTTAAAATAAGTATCTTCTAAAAAAAAAAACATTCATAATTGACTTTAAGTCACCTTTATATATTTAGCACGTTATACAATACATAGTTTCAAAGCAGCTTTACAGAGATAAACAAGAAAATAATGATTTAGTGATGCAAACTGAATTCAAGTTTTTTTAAAAAGCAGCTCTAAAAAGACGATAGTAAACGGTAGTAATTTTCAGTTGAAATCAGTTCATTGTTGATTCAGTTTGGTTCAATAAATGTGTAAAGTCCATACATTTTGGAGTGAGTTTAATTAATCTAAAAAGCAGCACTGGAGAAAACAGTGATATCATCATCAGCTCAGTTCACTTCTCATAATTTCAATTTTACTAATTTCAAAGTTTTAATTGTTTTACCTTGCCATTGTTACAGTTGTCTAGGGCCAGCCATAACATAAATGAAACGTGCGCTCGCTCCCAAGATAGTATCAAACAAAGAATAGATTTATTAACAAAATTATAATAAAAATAGTAACAAAGGAGACAAATTCAGGAGTGGACAAGGCCAAAATAACAAACAAACATAACTAATTTTAATGTACCCTCTAAATTATCTAACAAAAATAAAACCAAGAATACAACACAACTTCCCTAACTCCCTTAACTCAAAACATAGAATAAACAATATTTATAAAATAAATGGCGTCACACTCCCTACTTCACTTAAACTAAATATTTACAAACAACAATTAGAAATCAACTGGAACAAGAGCAAGATTTTCAAAGCACACACAATCACAGAGGAACCCAAGACAAAGCATGCATCAGAACCAGACCAGTCAGGAGCAGACCAGTCAGGAGCAGACCAGTCAGGATCTCTGCTGGCTTGAGTGCAGGCCACACCTTCTCCTGCACAGACACACTCAGAAATACATACTTCTACAAACCTGAGATGTCAAACCATTTACAAATAATTTTTTCCAGTTATAATTGTTTATTATGAAATGCTCTTTAACATATTGTATATTTGGCCTAATCCTAAGTGTATATTTAAAAACAATCTTAAACCTGATTTGTAACACAGTTGTACACTGTATTTTGGATGGATAAAACTAATTATATTTGCTGCTTTCTTTCTTTATTGTGTTTTTTTTTTTTTTTTTTTTTTAGTTAGCTGTTATGCTTTTTAATGGTAATTAATACAGACCCTCTCATCTCTCAATAGTAAGACAATCTCTGGCCTTGCATTATTATGTTGTAAATTCAGGTGTGTTTGATTAGGGTTGGATCTAAACTCTGCAGGACTGAAGCCCTGCTCTAAACCTGTCCCTCACTTAAACCTTTCTGCAGTTTTAGATTTTCAATAAACATTGAACTTTAAACATTCTGTAGGATTTATAAGCTTGTTTCCAAAAAATGTCCTCATAAGGTCAAAATTTACTGGTATTACTATCCTAACGAATACCATACAATTCTCACAAAATACAGAATATTAATGAACAAAAAAAATTATTACATTGATTTCGCTTTTGACCGTGAAGATCACGAGTGAGACTCACAAATGAGGAGCATCAGAGGGTTAAAGCTTGAAAGTGACTGTAAGCTGGAGATAGTGAAGTGAATTGATGTCTAACGATTTAAAATCATTTTTTTTTGTTGTTGTTTGACTCTGTATTCAGTTGTCAGTTTTTGCTTTACAACTAAGTTTTAGTTCATTTGTAAAAGGAAAAAAATAATGTAATATTTTCATTCCTGTTGTAGGCTCTCAGACTGCAGTATCACTGAAGAAGGTTATAAAGCTCTGTCTTCAGCTCTGAGATCAAACCCTTCACACCTGATAGAGCTGGATCTCACTGGAAATGATCCTGGACAATCAGGAGTGAAGCAGCTGGATGATTTACTACAGGATCCAGACTATCAGCTGAAGACACTGAGGTGACACATGTTCAAATATCACTATATAAATAAATGATGTGCAGGTTAATATATTTGAGTAATAATCTGGACAGTTTGTTGGATCAGAATGATCAGATCAGATGCTGCTGGTTCTGTTGTGCTGATGATGACTGTCAACAGTTTAGTTGTGCTGCTATTCTGGAGTATGATATACCTTCATAATTAACATGCACAGTTGTGTTTTTATGGACACTTCTGGTTTTAGTCGACTGGTTTGAATGTTTCTGAACACACTGTAGATTAATCTCCATCAAGCTCAGATTGACACAGTTTCTCTACAGCAGCTCTGTGAGTCTCCAGATGATCACAAACATTCAGTTTCTCAAGCAGTTTTCTCTGTGCTGACGTTTCTTCTGCTCAAAGCCAGAGAGATCTTCATTCTTTAATTTCACTCTCTGTATTCATAATGAAAATCATCATCTAGTGAGCGTTTGCTCTTCTGTTCTGTGGGATGTAGTTTGCTTTAGGACTGAGTGTTGCTCTAGTTTCTCTCAAATAACTGTGATTATTAGACTCTGTTTTCAAGTATTGGTTTGTTTATTTCTGTATTTCAATGTAAATAACTAGAGCTTGTTTTCAGAATAATAAAGGTTAACTGAATTGAATCGTGCTTCATCTTGTCTTCTGCAGGTTTTTGGGTCCTGCTGCAGATGAAGGCTGTCAGTATGTGAGAGGAATTGTGGGTAAAAACCCGTTACTCCTGAGAGAGCTGGATCTGAGTGAACGTGAGCTCGGAGATACACGAGTGAATCAGATCTCTGCTCTACTGCAGGATAAACACTGTACACTCAACACACTTCAGTGAGTATTGATAGTTTATTTACAATGTTTCATTACTTCTAATAGTAATGTTACTGTAGCTGATAATAATATCTCCTTGTTTGAGTCAGAGCAGTTTTTCCCTCAGCATCACAAAGAGACGCTATAATGTGAAATATTAAATTAAACAGCCAATTACAGAGTGACATCAAGCTTTAAACAGTTGAGTAAATCTGATCATGAGTCAATAATTATTTACAGTTACTGTAGAGAGAGAAAAATGATTTTCTTCTAGAGTTTAGAAAACTCATTCAAACAAGTGATAGATTGTAAAAACAGCAGCGCTATAAACACACAGATGTCTTTCCTAACATTAACAGCTCAGTTATGTCTAAATTAAAGATAAATGTGCTTATATTGATCTGTTTGAATATATGACTGCTGAATGTGGTCATGTTCGCTGATTGCTGACAAACATAATTATTCATAACTGCTTTCAATATAATGTTTGTATTTCACACAATATAAAATGTCTAATTCTGGTGCAGCATATACAGTAACTTGTAGAAATTGAAAAAGAAAAAGACTTTACCTGATTAAAAAGTATGAATTATCAATCAGGGGACAGAAGGCATGAAATATATTTTTTAAAATAAGTTTTTCAGCAAAGTTTTGGTCATATTGATCATTTATAGGCCCTAGAAATTTGTGTATTAATTATGATACAGTTTAAATTATGTTCATAAGTAACCATTAGTTATTTTTCAGCAGAATTTTCTGATTTCTCTTTATGGTCTTGACCTCTTTTGGGTTAATCTGGATTACCTGATGTTAATAAAAAACGTGTGAATTAAAAACTGTATTAGTAAATGTTGAAACTGATATTAAGGTTATTAAAAGCTGTATTAGTATTGTTCATCATTGGTTCATGTTAACTAATGTAGTTAATGTTAACAAATGAAATCTTATTGTAAAGTGTTAACGAGTCAGCAGTGTGTGAGAACAACAGACATAAACACATTTACCATAGAGAGCAAAAAGTGATGTGACATTAATGTGTAAACTAACATTGGATTAATAGATCACATCTTAATGAGTAAGTTTGCTGATTTTCAATCTTTGTAACCTTTGTAATGTTGGTAATAGGTTTATTTGCCATATATCTGATTGATTGTGTTTTCTCTTTCTGTCTTCAGTCTGTATGAATGCAGTATTACAGAGAAACAGAGTCTGATCCTGACTTCAGCTCTGAAATCAAACCCATCACACCTGAGAGAACTGAACCTGAGCTGGAATCAAATAACAAACACAGGAGTGAATCTCTTATGTGATGTACTGAAGGATTCAGACTGTAAACTGGAGAGATTGAGGTCAGGAACATTCACATACAAGAATCACAATCATTCAAATCACTACAAAACACTTTATACTCAATATCTCATGAAGAGTCTGAGTTCACATTATATTCGTGTCAGATTCTTCACATTAATGATTGTTTGTGAGATGATCTCTCTTCCTCTGTTTGTTCATATCAATATCAGAATTGTATCGACCGAAATGAAGAAATATATTGTGATATGAATTTTGGCCATATCGTTTATCACCCTAAAGTTTGCCTCGTGTTTTATTTTGTTTCTTGTTTGTATTTTCCTGAGCTGGATTTGTTCTCTGTTTGGAGTATCACTTGTTGTTGTTTTCTTTGATAAATCTGGATGTGTTTAGATCCTTTATTTAAGGATGCCTGATATATTTTCCTTCTTATGAGTTTATACTTAGAATATGCTTTTGGTTTTCTTTAATGCAAATGATCATTTAGTGATTTAATCATTAGTGTCAGTCCTAGTGTTGAATCTGAATTCAGATCAGTCTGTTAGAGCTGATAAATCTGCCACAGAAATGAGGGCGAGATCTGATAGATATAATTTATTTTAAGATTATATGTGACAAGATCAATGTTTTGACAAGATCAGTGCTTTTAAGGAATCTACTTTGATATCACTTTTAGCTTTACTGATAGTCCCATCATAACACTTTCTGAGTTTTACACCACTGAGGGGGAATCTTTTGCTTATATGTTGCAGATCAGTCTGATTAAATACTTTTACACATGTACAGTTTTTCTTCATTTGAACCTTGAAAGTGACTGTAAGCTGGAGATAGTGAAGTGAATTGATGTCTAACTATTTAAAATTCTCTTTTTTTTGACACTGTATTCAGTTGTCAGTTTTTGCTTTACAACTAAGTTTTAGTTCATTTGTATAAGGAAAAAAATATAATTCACTTTAGGCTTTAAATATTTCAGGTAATTTTTAGAATAAGTGGTTAATCATCTGAATGTAATATGTTCATTCCTGTTCTAGACTCTCAGACTGCAGTATCACTGAAGAAGGTTATAAAGCTCTGTCTTCAGCTCTGAGATCAAACCCTTCACACCTGATAGAGCTGGATCTCACTGGAAATGATCCTGGACAATCAGGAGTGAAGCAGCTGGATGATTTACTACAGGATCCAGACTATCAGCTGAAGACACTGAGGTGACACATGTTCAAATATCACTATATAAATAAATGATGTGCAGCTTAATATATTTGAGTAATAATCTGGACAGTTTGTTGGATCAGAATGATCAGATCAGATGCTGCTGGTTCTGTTGTGCTGATGATGACTGTCAACAGTTTAGTTGTGCTGCTATTCTGGAGTATGATATACCTTCATAATTAACATGCACAGTTGTGTTTTTATGGACACTTCTGGTTTTAGTCGACTGGTTTGAATGTTTCTGAACACACTGTAGATTAATCTCCATCAAGCTCAGATTGACACAGTTTCTCTACAGCAGCTCTGTGAGTCTCCAGATGATCACAAACATTCAGTTTCTCAAGCAGTTTTCTCTGTGCTGACGTTTCTTCTGCTCAAAGCCAGAGAGATCTTCATTCTTTAATTTCACTCTCTGTATTCATAATGAAAATCATCATCTAGTGAGCTTTTGCTCTTCTGTTCTGTGGGATGTAGTTTGCTTTAGGACTGAGTGTTTCTCTAGTTTCTTTCAAATAACTGTGATTATTAGACTCTGTTTTCAAGTATTGGTTTGTTTATTTCTGTATTTGAATGTAAATAACTAGAGCTTGTTTTCAGAATAATAAAGTTTAACTGAATTGAGTCGTGCGTCATCTTGTCTTCTGCAGGTTTTTGGGTTCTGCTGCAGATGAAGGCTGTCAGTATGTGAGAGGAATTGTGGGTAAAAACCCGTTACTCCTGAGAGAGCTGGATCTGAGTAAACGTGAGCTTGGAGATACACGAGTGAATCAGATCTCTGCTCTACTGCAGGATAAACACTGTACACTCAACACACTTCAGTGAGTATTGATAGTTTATTTACAATGTTTCATTACTTCTAATAGTAATGTTACTGTAGCTGATAAAAATATCTCCTTGTTTGAGTCAGAGCAGTTTTTCCCTCAGCATCACAAAGAGCCGCTATAATGTGAAATATTTAAATTAAACAGCCAATTACAGAGTGACATCAAGCTTTAAACAGTTGAGTAAATCTGATCATGAGTCAATAATTATTTACAGTTACTGTAGAGAGAGAAATATGATTTTCTTCTAGAGTTTAGAAAACTCATTCAAACAAGTGATAGATTGTAAAAACAGCAGCGCTATAAACACACAGATGTCTTTCCTAACATTAACAGCTCAGTTCTGTGTAAATTAAAGACAAATCTGCATATATTGATCTGTTTGAATATATGTGTCACGATTATGTTCAGTTTCTGTCATGTCAGTTATGAGCTCTCATTAGTTACCATGGTTTCTGATTAGTTAATCCTTGTCCAGCTGTTCCTGTTTAGTTCCCTCATTTACCATGTGTATTTATACTCCTTATTCAAGTCTCTCCATTGTCGGTGATTATCTTGTGTAATGTGTTGTTATACGCCAGTATTCTCAGTACAGTCTGTTTGGATGTCAGAATCTTCGTTTGCTGTTCTCATTCCTCAACAAGCGTGACAATACTGTATGTCTGCGTAATGTGGTCATGTTTGCTAATTGCTGACAAACATAACTATTCATAACTGCTTTCAATATAATGTTTGTCTTTCACAAAATATAAAATATCTCATTTTGGTGCAGCATATACATTAACTTGTAGAAATTGAAAAAGAAAAAGACTTTACCTGATTAAAAAAGTATGAATTATCAATCAGAGGACAGAAGGCATGAAATAGATTGTTTAAAACAAGTTTTTAAGCAAAGTGTTGGTCATATTGATCATTTATAGGCTCTAGAATTTGTGTATTAATTATGATACAGTAGGCTATTTTCATAAGTAGCCATTATATTTATTGTTCAGCAGAATTTTCTGATTTCTCTTTATGATCTTGACCTCTTTTGGGTTAATCTGGATTACCTGATGTTAACAAAAAACGTGTGAATTAAAAACTGTATTAGTAAATGTTGAAACTGATATTAAGGTTATTAAAATCTGTACTAGTATTGTTCATCATTGGTTCGTGTTAACTAATGTAGTTAATGTTAACAAATGAAATCTTATTGTAAAGTGTTAACGAGTCAGCAGTGTGTGAGAACAACAGACATAAACACATTTATCATAGAGAGCAAAAAGTGATTTGCTGATTTTCAACCTTTGTAACCTTTGTGTAGTTGGTAATAGGTTTATTCGCCATACAGTATATCTGATTGATTATCTTTTCTCTTTCTGTCTTCAGTCTGTGTGAATGCAGTATTACAGAGAAACAGAGTCTGATCCTGACTTCAGCTCTGAAATCAAACCCATCACACCTGAGAGAACTGAAGCTGAGCAGTAATCAAATAACAAACACAGGAGTGAATCACTTATGTGACGTACTGAAGGATTCAGACTGTAAACTGGAGAGATTGAGGTCAGGAACATTCACATACAAGAATCACAATCATTCAAATCACTACAAAACACTTTATACTCAATATCTCATGATGAGCCTGACTTCACATTATATTTGTACTGTACAAAAATTTAAATAAACATAATAATGATATTGATGATGATATTTTTTCTTATTTTGTACTCTTTCTGCTAATGTAGGTTAGGATGGTGTTATATGACAGATGAGGGTTGTTCTGCTGTGACTTCAGCTCTGAAATCAAACCCATCACACCTGAGAGAACTGGACCTGAGCTATAATAATCTAGGAGACTCTGGAGTGAAAAACCTCAGTGATCTACTGATGAACACACAATGCAAGCTGGAGAAACTAGAGTTAGTGTCATTATACTGTACAGCAGCTACAGTCTGATTAAACTTTACTGTTTAAAGACAGCTGGACCTAAGTTACATTGTTTATACTGTAGTACCGGGAAAGCCGATTAGTCACCAGAAGAGAAGGACGGCAGCTAGCGTAAGTGTTGTAATACTTTTTCGCAGTTCTGTTGTTTAAATTATTTACTTGCTGCTAGGAAGGAATACTTCGTTTCCTACCTATTTCTATTGTGCCTTTTCGTTGAGGTTTATATGTTTGATTGCACTTACTGGTAATTAGAATAATTTGCGCCTCAGCTAAGAACGAGCCTGTGTGATTGTGCGAAGTGTTTAGTTTCTTATTGAGCAATTAGCAGTCCTTTAAGGTTATTGGCTGTGCTGAGCAGAAGCCGGCCTCAGCTGTTTTCACTCTAGTCTCCTAGACTGTATTTATTTGATGTCAGAGCGCTGACGCGGAAGCATCTGCGGAAGCGTTCAGCCGTCATGCTCAGCCTCCTCATGTGAAGACCAACGAGTGTAAAGACAGGTGACTTTTCCTGCGCGACTTTAACCGAGCAACGACACCGAGCACACACTTAAGTATCATTTCTATCTTCCCTCACACACTCTCCTTCCCTATCCTCTATCCCTCCACCTCTATCATGTGTTTCCAAACCATTCCGGTTCTCTCTCAACCACGCTCTAAAAACACACGCAGACGCCAACGTAATCCTGCTAACCTGCACCCGATCGCTACATCTTCTACTACACCTCTTTCTTTCTCTGTGGGTCTTTGGAATTGCCAGTCAGCTGTCAACAAAGCTGACTTCATTTCTGCTTTTTCCTTACAATCCACACTCAGCATCTTGGGCTTGACTGAGACCTGGATTCGTCCAGAAGACTCAGCTACCCCGGCTGCTCTCTCTCACAATTTCTCTTTCTCTCACACCCCAAGGCAAGTTGGCCGGGGTGGGGGCACTGGTCTGCTCATTTCAAACAATTGGAAATACTCAACCCACTCTCCCCTAGGCAATCACAACTCATTTGAATCTCATGCGATTACTGTAACAGCTCCTATAAAACTCCAGATAGTAGTAATCTACCGTCCCCCTGGCCAAATTCTAGAAAAATTCCTAGAGGAGCTGGACGGCCTGCTGTCCTCTTTCATGGAGGATGGCACTCCACTCTTAGTCTTTGGAGATTTCAACATTCACCTAGACAGGCCTTATGCTACAGACTTCCATTCACTCCTAGCTTCATTTGATCTCAAACGCCTTACCACTACTAGCACGCACAAATCAGGCAACCAACTTGATTTAATTTACACACGCAACTGTACTACAGATAACATTCTGGTACAACCACTACATATCTCTGACCATTTCTTCATTACATTTACCTTACATTTTGCTACCCGGGTGCCATCATCTCCCTTACCGGTTACTTTCAGACGTAACCTACGCTCCCTTTCCCCCTCCCTTCTTTCCTCTGTAGTATCCTCCTCTCTTCCCTCACCTACCCATTTCTCATCTCTGGATGTGAATGCAGCTACTGACACTTTATGCTCTACCTTAACCTCTTGTCTAGATGACATTTGTCCTCTCTCCTCCAGGCCAGCACGGGCTGCCCCTTCTAACCCCTGGTTATCCGATGTTCTTCGTGAGCATCGGACCAAACTCAGAGCGGCAGAGAGAAAATGGCGCAAATCAAATGATCCGTCGGAACCTGACTAGGTATCAGTCTTTGCTTTCATCTTTCTCTACTGAAGTCCACACTGCCAAATCCTCACATTTTCACAACAAGATCAACAGCGCTCCAGACATGCGTAATCTCTTCAGAACATTTAATTCTCTCCTCTGTCCCCCTCCACCACCGCCCACCACTTCTATAACAGCTGACGACTTTGCCACTTTTTTCACAGACAAAACTAGAACAATCGGTAACCAGTTCTCACCTCCACACACACAGGACCTCCAACCAACCACATCCACTGCTCAAACTCCCATCTTCTCCTTCTGTCCCCTCACCGAGGCGGAAGTATCCAAACTTCTCCTCTCCAGCCATCCTACAACATGTCCTCTTGACCCAATCCCCTCTCACCTTCTCCAAGCAATCTCTCCCACACTCTTACCGGCACTCACACACATTATCAACACATCTCTCCGCACTGGCATCTTCCCCACAGCATTCAAGCAGGCTCGGGTAACCCCACTGCTCAAAAAACCTACATTAAACACTTCTCTTTTAGAAAACTACAGACCTGTCTCTCTCCTTCCATTCGTAGCGAAAACACTCGAACGAGTTGTCTTCAACCAGCTCTCAATGTTTCTTTCACAGTACAACAAACTGGATGCTAAACAGTCAGGTTTCAGGAGTGGCCATTCAACAGAGACTGCGCTACTCTCAGTCACTGAAGCCCTGCGAATTGCAAAGGCCGATTCCAAATCATCAGTCCTCATTCTGCTGGATCTTTCTGCTGCTTTTGACACTGTCAATCATCAGATCCTCCTGTCCACCCTCTCATCGCTGGGCATCACTGGGATTCCACTTCGCTGGTTTGAATCCTATCTCACCGGTAGGTCTTTCAGGGTGGCCTGGGGAGGGGAGGTATCCAAAGCACATCAACTGGTCACTGGGGTTCCTCAGGGATCTGTTCTTGGACCCCTCCTCTTCTCCACATACACTACATCACTGGGACCCATCATACAGGCACATGGCTTCTCCTACCATTGCTACGCCGATGACACACAGCTCTATCTCTCTTTTCAACCAGATGATCCAACGGTAGCTGCACGGATCTCACGCTGCCTGGCGGACATCTTGGCATGGATGAAAGAACATCACCTACAGCTCAACCTGGCAAAGACTGAGCTTCTTGTCGTCCCTGCCACTCCGACTCTACAGCATGACTTCTCGATTCAGTTAGGCACATCAATAATTACCCCATCAACTTCGGTCAGAAATCTTGGTGTAATCTTTGATGACCAGCTGACCTTCAAAGAGCACATTGCAAAGACTGCTCGATCTTGCAGGTTTGCGCTACACAACATCAGAAAAATCAGGCCCTTTCTGACAGAGCATGCTGCACAACTTCTTGTCCAGGCCCTTGTCATTTCTAGGCTGGACTACTGCAATGCTCTTCTGGCTGGACTTCCATCAAACACAATCAAACCTCTACAAATAGTAGTAGTAGTAGTAGCCCTTTATTGTCACTAGTCACAAGTACCAGCGAAATTAGCCATCAACCTGTCCATACATACACAACATATATGACAAGGGGGTAGACAGGACAGGAAGACAGGGAATTGAAGAAAAATACAGCATAACATGAGGAATGTGAGGAGAAAAAAAAAATAACCCCCAGACTATTCTCCTTGGGGAGTACAGTGTGAGAACAGGAAAAACACCTCAGCAACAAAAGCACATAATACGCCATAGACACACGACTTTGCAACAGTGGAAGTAATCCAGCTCTGGCAATCAGCCATCCGGTCCTGCAGCCAAGATTAGCGCTGGTCACAGACCCGCTTGTCAGGCTGGCGGTTCAAAGCGACGGAGGCGAGGGATCGGGGGTGGGGAGGTGAATATATGTGTGTATGTGTGTGTATGTGTAATAGTTTGTGAATATATGTGTGTATGTGTGTGTATGTGTAATAGTTTGTGTCTGTAGAATGGGGGAGGAACGCAAGAGCGTCTCACTGCAGTGCTCTTCCCAGGGTTGATTTTCCAACAGCGGCCTTGGCCGAGGCCAGTGCTGGTTCAGGGGAGCCAAAAAAGATAAGATTGCGATTGTTTAGTCTTGGGGCGAGTAACCGCATTCCAATTCCACGGCTACTCTCTTTGTCCGTTCTGATCTCCAACACCATCAATTTTCCTTTGCAAAGCCGTGAGCTTCTCCATGATAGAATCCATATTGCGGTTAATAGTCTCAGTCTCAATGCTGACCGCTCTTCCCACTGCTTCAATCATGACGGGCAGCCTTGTGAGGCTTTGGACAGCTGTTCCCGTTTTCTGAATTCTTCGATAACCCAGGGCAAAGCCTAATCCAATCAGCAGAAGACCTGTTATCATGGTTCCGAATAGGTAGATATCTTCAATGTCCTCCACGGAAAGAGCCGCCAAACACACGATGCGCCATCTCTCCCACGCGTCCATCGTGTAGCCAGCTGCGAATGTTCCGTCAGGGCAGTCAGGTTCCCCCGAACCCAAGCTTCTCGTCGAGAAGATGGTGTCAATTGCGTTGAGAGACCAGTTGATCAAATCCATAATTTTTTCAGTTTGGAGAGCAGTGCAGAGAGAGTCTCTCAATAGATGACGAGACGAGACAAGAGAGCAAGCAGGGAAAATAAGGGCAAGGACGGGGAATGAAAAATGCGACCGCCTCCATTGAGAGCCAAAGAGAGAATGATTCAGAATGCAGCGGCACGACTGGTCTTCAACGAGCCCAAAAGAACCCATGTTACACCTCTCTTCATCTCATTGCACTGGCTACCAGTGGCAGCTCGCATCAAGTTCAAGACACTGATGCTTGCATACAGAACGACCACAGGCTCAGCACCCTCCTACTTCCACTCACTATTACGAATCTACATCCCCTCCAGAAGTCTGAGATCTGCTAGTGAGCGACGCCTTGTGGTACCATCACAGAGAGGCTCAAAATCACTCTCCAGAACATTCTCATTCACCATTCCTGAAAGGTGGAATAATCTTCCCACCCCTATCCGGAATGCTGGATCCCTGTCAATCTTCAAGCAACAACTGAAAACTCATCTCTTTCGGCGCTACTTGACTTCATCCTAAACTTGTTCTAAAAAAAAACAAAAAAAACAACAACTTTCCCTTTATCTTTCTCTCCTTCCCTTGCTAGCTTGTACTTATTTGAACAATGACTGAGACTTGGTGTTACGAGCACTTCCTCTGTCTGATTGCTTCTTCAAGATGAATCGCTTTATGTATTCCCCAATTGTAAGTCGCTTTGGATAAAAGCGTCTGCCAAATGACTAAATGTAAATGTAAATGTAGTACTGCATCTTCCAGCCGTTGCTGTCATTGATCATAATTATCTAACTAGTAAATAACTGCATTTAAAGTATTTGAAACAATGTACTGATTGTCTACATGTTGTTCTGCAGAAATATCATGGGATTTGCATCTGCTGCTACAAAACAATAAACAATAAACATAAATAATAGTTAAAAAATAAACTAAAGAGAATAAACAACAGTTTGCAGCACACAGAACTAGTGTCACGATTACAAACAGATTATGTGAACTATATGACAGACTATATGCCTGCTGCTGTATGTTTGATAATGTAAGACAGTAACTCATCACATGTGAATCTGATGATACTCACGTCACAAACACAACACATCACATCAACAATAACTGCTGTGTGTTCACAGCAAACACACAATGAGAGACTGAAGATCGTTCTTAAAGAGACGACACTGTTAGACTGTTAGAAAGAACAAATCATATTGTATTTCTGAACAGATCACTTATCACAATGATCTACTGGAGCTCCTCAATAAGATGATTGTTACACATCTACATTCACATTTATTCATTTAGCAGATGCTTTTATCCAAAGCGACTTACAATTGAGGAATACAAGAAGCAGTTCATCATTAAGAGGCAAATAAACACAGGAGGTGCTCGAAATACAAAGTTTCAGACATCGTTCAGATTAGTACAAGATAGAAAAGAGAGGAATAAAAGGAAAGGTGAAATCAAATATTTTTTTCAGATTTTTCCAAATCTGATTGATTGTCTTTTCTCTTTCTGTCTTCAGTCTGTGTGTTTGCAGTATTACAGAGAAACAGAGTCTGATCCTGACTTCAGCTCTGAAATCAAACCCATCACACCTGAGAGAACTGAACCTGAACTATAATAATCTAGGAGACTCTGGAGTGATACACCTCAGTGATCTACTGATGAACACACAATGCAAGCTGGAGAAACTAGAGTTAGTATCATTATACTGTACAGCAGCTACAGTCTGATTAAACTTTACTGTGTAGTTTAAGATCGCTGGACTCATGTTCATCATTTCTAGCGCTGCATCTTCTGTGTCTCTCCATCTGAAGAAAGATTCAGAAACACTATTAGTTCATGGGTTTGTATCTGTAGAAACAGCATCAAACTCACTGAAATCTGACAAATCTTTTATTATGCAAAATGCATATTTAGTATATTTGTATATTTAGAGATTGTAAATTACACTCTAAAATGGCTTAAAATAATTGATTTGATGATTTTCTTGCATTAAAAATGTAAAAGTAGACCATTTAATCTTGTTATTTTTCTCTATTGTTTCCACATTCATCCTCTATATTAATCTAGACTGGTTAAATTCACTTATTTGTTGACTGAGGCTGGATCCAGACTTGGAATTGTAACTAATATCCTCAAATGCTCCTCTCTTGGTTTATTTGTTCATATATTATACGTTTACATTATTTTGCTTGTGTATCAGTGACTGTATGACATTTACTCATGATGTGTTTAACTCAGATATGAACTTAGATCTGATTGATAATCTTTTCTCTTTCTGTCTTCAGTCTGTATGAATGCAGTATTACAGAGAAACAGAGTCTGATCCTGACTTCAGCTCTGAAATCAAACCCATCACACCTGAGAGAACTGAAGCTGAGCAGGAATCAAATAACAAACACAGGAGTGAATCACTTATGTGACGTACTGAAGGATTCAGACTGTAAACTGGAGAGATTGAGGTCAGGAACATTCACATACAAGAATCACAATCATTCAAATCACTACAAAACACTTTATACTCAATATCTCATGAAGAGTCTGAGTTCACATTATATTTGTGTCAGATTCTTCACATTAATGATTGTTTGTGAGATGATCTCTCTTCCTCTGTTTGTCTCTTTCTAGTCTTTATAACTGTGGCATCACAGATGTTTCTTCTTTAACTCAGTCTTTGAGAAACACAAAAGCGCTGCAGTTTCTAAAAGAGCTTGATCTGAGATGTAATATGATTGGAGACTCGAAGCAGCAGCTCATTGATGTGATACGAGACTCAAACTGTAAACTGAGGTGAGAAAACATCACTCTGATATTAAAGAGATCTTCAGTTACTGCTGATATGAACAAATATATTCTGTCAAATATTAGTGAAAGGAGATCCTCAGATGATCATCAAGCTTTACTGCAGCAGAGGGTTATTGTGTCAGAATGAAATGTAAAGTTGATTAAATGTTGAACACAAAGGAGGAAAGAGAACAAAAGCACACCGTCACAGCTTTATAGAACAATACCTGCTTTATTAATAACATCAGTAACAGTGAATCATTTCAGTCTGAAAACAGATTTGATCAGATTGTAGGAAAACGCTGTGAAATCAGAGCAGATTCCAGCATCACATGATCAATGTCTCTGTGTTTTTACTTTCACCAGCAACACCTCACTTTACTTTACACTTACTTTACTTTCAGTTCTTTACTAAGACCAACACAAACATGTTTAAACTAGACGACAAACACCTTTAACTACTGGAACATTTAACTAAAGCTTTTGATTTAAGGCAAAATCACATTTGTATTTGTTCTGTGTCGTTTATTATATATGATGTACAATCATTAGCACGTGTTTCTCTTTATATTGACTCAATAGGAGCCACACAAACAGACAAACATAAATTATATATAACAATTCATATTATAAATGATTAAAACACAAATATTGTTTTAGAAATATCTATGCAAGATCATGTAAATGTAACTTCGTTTTACTAAAAAAAACTGTAATTGAAATAGTAATTAATTTGTAATTTGTTCCTCTGAACACTGATTGTTTTCTCTTCTGTTCCACCTTACAGAGTAAATGATCAAACACCTACAGTCCCTGACAGAGTCCCTGATAGAGTCCCTGATAGAGTCCCTGATAGAGTTCAGTCATCAAAAGCTGATAAATGCTGTATATCATAGTCTGAGATGATGATGAGAGGAGCAGTGAACATCAGGTAAGGATCCACAGAAGAGCTTCACTACTGTGTCTATGAGCAGAAATAAATATGATCATACAGCTGGAAGAGACTCTTTACACTGAAATAATGCAGCATGTGTGTTAGAAACATGTCATATTGAATGATTAGTGTTGCTTTAGTATCCAAATGATCATTTTGTTTTATTTAAAGGTGGAACAGAGGAGGAAGAAGCTCAGATGAGTCTGTCTGGATCTTCAGTTTAACACATAGAAATATAATAATATTTGTATTAAACTCATACATAATGATTCATGTGTTTCTAATCATAAATGTGATTGTCAAGTGCAGCACTTAAATGTATCAAAAGATATAAAGTAAATCTACAATGTGAAATTTCCATGACTCTTAAAACATTTACATGATCTCTCTTTCATTTTATACTCATTGTGACTCTGTTATATTATATTAAGTTAATTATGTGTGTGTCTGCTGTTAATGTACAGATATCCAGTATATTGTCAGATGAAGAGAGATTCTCTTTCTTAAATAAATGTATGAAACATAAAACTGTATGAATGATTGTAACAGAGTTCAGGATCCAAATACAAGGCTTTATTAAATCTGCTTTGTTGTCCTCTTTTTCTTCTTGAATTAAACTCTCTTGTTTCATCCACCAGGCTTATTTGTAACAAAAAATACAATTTTTGATGCATTATGATTATATGAATATTATGATTATTCAACGATATTTAACATTGTCATTGTGCTTTTTTTTGTGTATATAATCTCATATTATTTTATATATATATATATATATATATATACAGTCATGGCCAAAAATTATCGGCACCCTTGGTAAATATGATCAAAGAAGGCTGTGAAAATTAATCTGCATTGTTAATCCTTTTGATCTTTTATTAAAAAAATCACAAAAATCTAACCTTTCTGTCAGTCCTCTGTCGTGTGTGTCTTGTGTTCCCGCCTCATGTTTCCTTATTTGGTTTGTTTCCTGTCCTTGTTAAGTGTGATCCTTAGTTAATTCTTGTCCAGCCGTGTTTGTCTAATTGTCTATGATTATCCCTTGTATATTAGTCCTGTCTGTTCTGTTTGATTTCGTCTGGTTTACTTGTTACTCCCCGGTGTTTCTGTGAGTCTGCCTAGCCTTGTCTTGCGTCAACATTAAAGAATGTCATTTTGAGTTTGATCCTCGTCTGCGTGTTCCTCGTTTCTCCCTGCTGTGTGCTCCGTGACACTTTCGTTGGATAATAAGAATTTAAGATGGGGGGGGGAAATATCATTATGAAATAAATGTTTTTCTCTAATACACATTGGACACAATTAACGGAACCCTTTTATTCAATACTTTTCGAAACCTCCATTTGCCAGTTTAACAGCTCTGAGTTTTTTCCTATAATGCCTGATGATGTTAGAGAACACCTGACAAGAGATCAGAGATCATTCCTTCATCCAGAATCACTCCAGATCCTTCAGATTCACAGCTGCTTCTCTTCAGTTCACCTCACTCATCTTCTACAGGGTTCAGGTCAGAGGACTGGAGCAGAAGCTTGGTTTTGTGCTCAGTGACCCATTTTTGTGTTTGTTTGTTTTGAATTATTGTACGGTTGGAAGATCCAAACATGGCCCATTATAAGATTTCTAACAGAGTCAGTCACTTATTGATTTTTTATCTGTTGGTATTTGATAGAATCCATAATGCCATGTGTCTAAACAAGATGTCCAGGACCTCCAGCAGAAATATAGGCCCACAACATCAAAAATACAGCAGTATATTTCATTGTACACATGGGGTACTTTTTTTATCCCTGTGTTCACCAAACCCATCTTGAGTGTTTGCTGCTAAAAAGCTCATTTTTAGTTTCATCTGACCATAGAAGCCAGTCCCATTTGAAGTTCCAGTCGTGTCTGATAACTGAATATGCTGGAGTTTGTTTTTGGATGATTGAGGAGAATTTGCTCTGCTCGATCTGCTCTGATCAGCTGAAAGTTCAGTAGATGTAACGCGCTGTCCGGTATGGCTTCATTCAGCCAGGTTTCCGTGAAACAGAGCAGCAGAGTTTGGGCGTTCTTAATCCGCGCTGTCTGAGCTTCACGAGCGCGCCGGCTCACTTCCCCCATCTGCGCGTCCTGAAGCGTCTGAACAGCACTGCTGCTCCGCTAAATACAAAGTCCAGCAAAACGTCCGAGTAATCAAAATCTGGTAAAAGATTTTGTGGTGTGTTCTGCCGAATGTTCAGCAGTTCATCCCAGTTCAGAAGACTGGGTAGATTACAAAAGTTTGTTTCAAGATAAATAAGCAGCAGGCAAATATCTCAGCTCATTATGCTTAATAAATCAAGAGAAGCAGAAATCTTGATTATCACGATTAAAATATGACTGCAGTCCTGTCTGAACTAAACCAACACTAAACTGACTTAAGCTAATGCTGCATGTGTAATAATCAGTAATTTAAATATTGATCAGGTACAAATATATGCACACATTAAAACCGCTTCTCATTGGAAGTGCATTATGGGTTAAATAATCATCTTTCCCGCACAAATTTTGAAGTTATTTTATGATTTTTTTTCTTACAGCAGCCCCTTGGTTACTGTCCACTTTCATGATATCATAAGGAAAAAGAGAAACATCAACATTATGATAAACATCAGTCTTTATTTCTTCATACTGGTTTGGAAAACATGAGGGTGAATAAATGCCAGAAGTTTCACGTTTTACTTTAAATTGTGATTTATTTATTTATTCTGCAGGAGTTGATGTGTGTCTTGATGCTATCCAAAATTTGTGAATAACTGTAAAAACATGAAGTATGTTTTCCAACAATATGTGCTTTTTATGTGATTAAAGGATATATAAAGAAACAATGCAATGGTGGTTAAGAAGAAAAGATCATTTTGATTAGTCACCAATACAAAGTTCTCCAATATGTCGTAACAGCTCAAGGGAGACGCATGAGCACAAGCAATGACACAGCGACTACCCAGAATGCACCTGTATCCAGAGCTGAAACAGAGAAGAGCAAAGATACTGTGATATGTGGCGTGGCACAGAAATGTGCACTATGCCAATATTAGTGCGTAAAACACTCACAGCGAGAGGCAGCGGCTGTTGTGACCTGGGAAGGCTGAGCGACTGGAGTAACAGATTGAGGTTTAGCCGTTGTAGCGCTGGTTTCTGTGACTTTAATGAGGGAAACGGGCCCTGAGCGCACAGTGTAGCTGCGGGTCAGAATGCTGTCTATTATCATCGGGTCCGGCGTTCCCATACAGGGATCAGAACATCTGTCGGTTTGTTTGGTGGTAACACAAAGGTGCACTACACACTCAACATACATCTAGAGAAACAACACAACAGGGTTTAACAACAGACAGACATGGAAGAAGGGTCCACCTGAACACAGAATGGACATAAAGAGCATCATAAAAACACGGGTAATGAAACATACCGTGTCTCCCTTTATTCCCAGAGAACCGAGATATAAGCGGAAAATCCGAAGAGTTGAAGTTGATGTCAGGATCTCCAAGGTTCCATTTCCAGATACACAGCTGAAAAACAGAGCCATGTGACTGAATAATTCAGATTAATGATGGAAACAGTAGATGTGATCAAAAAACATGGAGTACATGAAGCATAAGGAGACGTGCTATTAAATCTGCTCAATTATCTTAATGTGAAATTCCACCCATTATATCACAGAAACGACTGCACTGCAAAAAAATGTCTTGTTTCCAGCCAAAATATCTAAATATTCTTAAATCAAGAAGGATTTTCTAGACAAGTAAAAAATATTGTCTGTTTTCAGAAAAAAAACAAGTCAAAATTAAGTGAGTTTTTGCTTGAAACAAGCAAAATAATCTTGTTAAATGTTTGAAATAACGTTATTTTGCTTACACCATTGGCAGATTATTTTGCTTGTTCTAAGCAAAAACTCACTTAATTTTGACTTGTTTTTCTGAAAACAAGACGATAATTTTTACTTGTCTAGAAAGTCCTTCTTAATATAAGAATTTTTTGATATTTGGGCTGGAAACAAAATCTAAGTAAGAAAAGCATTTTTGCAGTGTGTTAGTAAGAATCAGAAGTGCCCTAAATCTTTTGCTTTTTACAATTATTACATGTAGTACAGAAGCCTCTATGATACAGTCATGTATTTATGGCGGTGCAGAGAGACTGAGACTGAAGATGCTATCAGGGTAAGTCAATGTAAATGAGATTCAGGGGAATATCATCAAAAAAGCTCATCTATTTCTCTTCAACAAGCAACATTTATATTAATATTCATGTGGAGGACGAGGTTGATGAGCGTTCTGCTGCTGCATTGCTGGGCTGTTGTGGGTTTCCAGGCTGTTGATATGCAGGTCTTTTAGTGTGTTTCTATTGGTGTTTACAGACCCAAATTAAATCTTTACGATATTCTTGTCTAACTTCTTTTGAACACTTGTTCAAATGACTAACGGTAACTATTAGCAGTAGAAACAGTTTTTGATTCGGCTGATGTTGCTACTAACCCCTGGTTCAGCAGAGGCCTTGAGTTTGTGAAGTCTTCTGTTTCTGACTCCACACAGCGGCCCACCATGAGCTCAGCGCGAGCCAAAGAGCAGTTGGAGAACACATGCAGGTCCATCATGTCCACCTGGTCTGTAGAGCGTATCTCTCGAGCCGCACGCCCCGGCAGTTGCAAACGCGTCTTGTCGGCCATAGGACCCTTTCCAGGAAGGTGGAACTCCAGCCAGAAGGACACGGCACCAAACGTCTTGACTTCTTCAGGAATGGAGATTTTAAAAGCTGGGCCTTTAGCTTGTTGAGCAGGAATCCGGCAGGCGAGCGGCAGGACGAGAGTGGCCACGCGGCTAATAGTGGAGTTAGGATTGATGCTGCGTAAAGTGTTGGTGTACAGCAATTCTGATCCTAAATGCTGGAAAATATCAAAGAACAGATAATCAAATGAAATTAAAATGAAAGCACAGAAGATGGGACAACATTTAAAAGAAGCAGCATTCACACTTCATTCTTCATTAACCCTCATTCTCTTTGTAGATGACATTCTTTTTCATGTGTATGTTTCATTTCTGCTGAACTCCAAGAAATATATATATATATATATATAATACATTAAAATAGCATTAAAATGTAGGTGGGCCAATCAAAACAACCTACTGTATATGTTAAAACAGCGAAAGACAGACATCATAAAAATGACAGAAGAAATCTAATTAAAAATATATATTTTTTATTTTATTTATTTTTTAATTAGATTTCTTCTGTCATTTTTATGATGTCTGTCTTTCGCTGTTTTAACATATAGGTTGTTTTGATTGGCCCACCTACATTTTAATGCTATTTTAATGTATTTCACTTTGTACACACACTACTTTTGTGATATAATGTAATGAGTATTATATTCAGTTATTTGTGCAATAAATGTTCATAATAAAATTGAATTTCACCAACCATAAAAGTTTGAACTCATTTAATAACATTGTTTATATTATGAGAAATTACGATATGAACTCAAATGGTAAATTTTCCAAAAGAAAAGAATAGAATCCTTTAGGACAAGAACCTTTTGCAGTTCATTTCAGGTTAGAAATGTATTAATTAACTTCATTAACTACAAAAATAATAATAATAATAAAAAAAAAACTTCTCAACATCTAAATGTACTCGCAAAGATAAATGTTAATAAATAATAAAATAAACCCGATGTGACTGCTAGAAATTCAAAGGCACTACTAACTGTATCTATCAAGTATGTATAATATATCTCTGAAGTGAGAAGGTTTCATACCATGGTCTTGGTTCCGCAGCCGGTCAGAGAGAAGGTGGCGGTGACGTGGGTCGAGTTATAAAACACTGGACAGGTCGGATCATTCAGCTGGAGAGCAGAGAAATGCAGGTCCTCCAGGAAAGAAAGAGGCAGCACTAGAGACATCTGAAGCTCACGCTCCTTACATTTCAACTCTGACAGGAAAATATGCATGAAAACATCTTTACATTGGAATGAAATGAGGGTGAGACAAACTTATGATGAGTGAGACTTCTGAAGACAGTCCTGTGCTTTAACTTGTAGAATTGCTAGTGTTTTAGGTTTTTGGTGTTATAGTTTTACATACACTGTCCTCCAAAAGTTTGGAAACACTGGCAAAGTGTGGTTTTGGACGATATCAGCATAAATCCTTATCATTTTTTGGTGCAAATACATTAATGTAACTTGACATTATCATTGAAGACCAGCAATAATAATTTTAATTACATAATAATGTCAATATATACATGTCAAAGTCAGACATGCTGTGATGCCTGGTTACTGGTTTACACTTGGTCCAGGTTTTGGGTCAGAACACCTTAATAGCTTCAACAATTGATTGCCAATTAAGTTTAGAATACAATGAACCAATTAGAACACAATTTAGGTCAAATCAAATCACTTTTATTGTCACATCAAATGGTCAGATAGAACAAACTTAAATTTAATATTTGTAAACTATGTATAAACTGTTTATGTAATAAAATATGTTTTCGTAGTTTGTGTTGTCCCATATCAGTGCAAAATTATCACAAATTAAAAAGGATTCATGCCAATATTGTCCAAAACCCCACTTTTATAGAGCGTTTCCAAACTTTTGGAGGGCAGTGTAAGTTTAGGTTTTTTGATTCTCTTCAAATAAAATGCTGCATTTTTACATTAGAAAGAAAACTGTGCACAATAATAAAGATAAAATCAATCTAATACCCTTGGATTGTAATGATGAATATAGATGATGTATTAAATGTATACAAGGAACACAAAACAAAGTATGATTCAGAATGCAAACAGACGTAAGAAAATCATCAATTTACTATGCAAACAGTGACATCGTGTGCTGACAGTTGAATGTTTAATCTGTCGGGGGAGACTTCAAAATATTAATCTTATATTTCGTACAAATGAACACAAATCAAAAACAGATGACACATCTCTAGTGTGATAAATCATTACTGCTGCGGACACTAGGTGGCGCTATCCTTCAGCAGGACAGTGCATTAGAGTATGTTAGGGTTGGTGTTTAGTGTCCATGTGCTCTATAATGAAGCTTTAGTTTGATTCTGATTTCATTACAGATGCCTGTCACTGTTACGTACAGTATTACATAACAAATACACTGTACAAAAATTGGAGTAGGATTTACTTGAAAAACAGTTTTCACTCAGTTTTACAAGTAAAGGCCTAAACATAATTATAAGTAGCTTTAAATAGACATTTTTAAGTTAAGTTTACTTGGGAATTCCCAGTAAATTTTATTGACTCTTTGTTTGTAAATTTTACATAAGTAATGTTTATTACTGTAAACAATTGTGCTGTTAAATACCTTTACTGCACTGAAAAAAAAACAGTAAGTAATATTTACTTAATTGTTCTTTTGCGAGTTTTTGCACACATATATTTTAAGTAAAATCTACTAAACAAAGGAAATAAATAAATTTAACGTGGCCAATTAGAGTAGGCTATCACTGAAAAAAACAATAAGTAAGATTTACTTAATTTTTATTTGGCAAGTTTTTGCACGCATACATTTTAAGTAAAATTTAAGTATTGAATTAAGTAAAATCTACTTAACTAAGTTAGGTAAAATTACCAAAGAAAATAAGTAAATTTAACATGGCCAGTTAGAGTTTGATCAGTAATTTCTACTTAATTATTTTAAGTTAAATCGGCAATACTTAAGTACATTTCACTCAGTCACGGTTTATAAACTTTATTCAAACAATGAAGCACTGAATAAAACCATGCTATTAAATCATGTGGTTCACTTACACACATATAAATAAACAAGTAGACAGCTTGTTATCCTTTCTAAGATAATATGTCCATTCAATAGAATTATTACCCAAATTAACTCAGAGACCTCAATACTTAATAAACCATACACAATGACGGTGACAATCAGTGGTTATTGTCTGAGTATGAATGGGTAATTTTGAGTAGAAAGTAAGTTACTAAATAGTAAGTTACTAAACCTAACCTCAAAAGCATCCATAAAACAG
The DNA here is from genome assembly GCA_027422415.1 of Schizothorax lantsangensis. Taxonomy (NCBI): domain Eukaryota; kingdom Metazoa; phylum Chordata; class Actinopteri; order Cypriniformes; family Cyprinidae; genus Schizothorax; species Schizothorax lantsangensis. The sequence goes on along the minus strand of CM049846.1, from coordinate 38,406,744 downwards.
TGTAAATACAACTCGAAAACAGTGAAAAGTGTAACCTTTTTAATTATTCATGCCCCAGTGCATGATGGGAAAAACGGAATCATAACTTTGATATTTACTTAAACAATCCTTGTAAACATAACAAACAATTCCAAGTAAAATATACTTATAAGTTCAAACTTTAAATTCTACAAGCTTAAATTTAGTACTAATATAGAATTTACTTTAATTTTTTAATTCTTGCCTGAACTAAATTATTTAATGTAGAAATTACATTTGTTTTTATGTAGTATTTACTTCATTTTTTATCAGTGTACTACAACATCTGAGGCTTACAGTATCTGCACATTAATACAAGCTGAAAACAACTGCGGAAGTGTAATACTTAGCTTTAATGATTTACAACTAATGAATTATTACCTGTTCCAGGCGGCAAAGGGTCTGTTTGTGCTGAAAGAGAGTGAAACTACATGAAATAAAGACTATTTGATCTCCCATCACCAGTTTTTTAAACACTAGCAGGAAAACTCAGAAAATGAGTAAAACAATCTTACTCTGTTGAAGCCATATACACCTGACGCTAGACTGCAGGCTGTGAAACAAACATTAAAGAGTTTAACTGAGCTGTCAGATGTGAATTAGTTTTATGAAGAATTGGAGTTGATTGCTGTCTACCTCTGAGTATTAGCAGCGAAACAAACAGACAGTAGATGGGTGAACTGATTCGGACCTCGGACCCAGGACAGCGTGACGGAGCTCTGGAAACTCTGGCCTATTTCCATCGGTGATACGAAGAGGCCCGGCGGACCGGTCACAGCCATTTCAGACACACTGCATTGAGAAATGACCAGGGATTTACACTGATATACTGACAAAATGATTTAGCTTGAAGTATTACAGTGCTTGTGTTTTTGGGGTCACAATGTGTGAATGATGTGAGAGTTTAGATGATTGATTCCCTTCTACTAATGACAAGAGCATATAACCAAACTGAAGCGTGCCATTAAACTGAACTGAAATAATAACAGCTACACACTTCAGTGCACCAATGTGTTTGTTGAACTGATCTGAGTAAAAGGAATTAAGAATTAATTCATGCACACTGAGTTTACTGAGCAATGAAGTTAAGTAATTTGTGTCAGATCAGGTCGAGGACGGATAAGACCCTGACAATTCCTCTAGGTTTCATCCTAATCTTCTTCAAAATGTCTTTTTTGTGTTCAGCAGTAACAACTGTAGAACATCTGGGTGAACTTAAGCATCATAAGTTAACATGGCATTCATTTCTAGAGAAAAATGTAATTTGATGACCTTAATCTGAACATGAAACAGTACAAAACTCAAATATGATTGTCCAAATATAACTGTCCTGTGCTGTCAGCTTACCTCTGTACTCTTGAGTCCACTGTAATGTTGACCTGGACCTCTTCGAAGGGCAGAACATGGATTACAGCGCCTCCTGCTGGACTGACGCCTGTGAACTCCGGCACAACTGAGCAGCCGGCTCCGCTTTCAACTGCAATTACACAACATTTCACAGTGAAAAACTGCCTACAATGCATGTCACAGTCCTATCTTATTTGTGTGTGCATTTACATTTCTGCATTTAGTCTTATATTTAGTCTCATGTGACACACAAAACCTACAAATACACAGACTGCTTCACTACCTAGTGAACACTAGTGAGATCCATTCAAACACTGTTACCAACACCTCCTTTTGGAAATCAGCAATCATTTTGCAAAACGGTGTCTATTACAGTATAACATTAATACAGGAGTGCAGATACAGTGAAATTCAACAATAAGCTTTAAGGTTTATTTATATTACACTAATGTAAAATATTTTACAGTAGATAAAAAACACTAGAAAAGATAAGTTCAAATATAAACAAATTGAATATTAACTCATTATGCAACACAATACAGTATAATGTCAATTGTTAATTTCAGCATCCTCTGCCAGATTGCATTACAGTGTTTATTAATGACATTTAATGCATTTTCCTGAGCACATATCTGCCTGTGCTCCTGTTTATATGATCCTGAGATTCTGACTGTTATCAGTTCTGTTACTCGATGTTCACACACGGATGAATGCTTGCTCTTTGAGTTCATATTGTGACACTTGAGGTAATCTTGTCTTTGTTTTGAGAACTGAATGAATGTTTGGGAAACTGGGCCAAATTAATCATATATAGTGTGTCAGCAATCGAGAGAAATTGTGATCTTATGGCTCCAGCAAACATAAGAACATCTTCAGTACTGCTGGATGAACTTGGTTGAGAGAATCTTGACAGAAAATATTCTAAAATAATAATTTTGATTTGATTTATTTGAACATACATAATTCCAATATTTCAGTTGAGTTATAGAAGCACCTGAATTATTTCATACCTTTGTTACTAAATGTTACTGTTACTAACTATTATGAACTATATGACTGATAGAGATTATATTTGATGTAGTTTCACCCATAGCAGATTTCTCAGTAGTTATATTGTTGACTGTTTATTTTCACAGCTTCAAACAAGAGATAAGTTGATGGTGAATATTGAGATGAAATGCTGACCTGTTATTATGAGATACACAGGTACAGTAGAGAACGACTCTGACTCGCGGTCAGATGAAGGAAAATCCTCCACCATGATCAGAACTGAATATTGACCCAAAGACGCTCCACCTTCATAACGCAGTGTACACGTCTCCTTTCAGGGTTAAACACAAGCATTTTTGGAAGAAACAACATAATATTAAATACTGAATGTACTGAAAAAAAAAATATGTTACTGTTTGATTGAAACAACCCTATTGAAAAAACAGCAGATGCTGGTTAGGTATGCTTTGAAGCATGGCTGCTGGTTTGAGCTGGTTTAAGCTGGTCGAGTGCTGGTCATGAGCTGGTTTAAGCAGGTCGAGTGCTGGTCATGAGCTGGTTTAAGCTGGTCGAGTGCTGGTCACGAGCTGGTTTAAGCTGGTCGAGTGCTGGTCATGAGCTGGTTTAAGCTGGTCGAGTGCTGGTCATGAGCTGGTTTAAGCAGGTCGAGTGCTGGTCATGAGCTGGTTTAAGCTGGTCGAGTGCTGGTCATGAGCTGGTTTAAGCTGGTCGAGTGCTGGTTTGAGCTGGTTTAAGCTGGTCGAGTGCTGGTCATGAGCTGGTTTAAGCTGGTCCTTAGCTGGTCATGAGCTGGTTTAAGCTGGTCGAGTGCTGGTCATGAGCTGGTTTAAGCTGGTCGAGTGCTGGTCATGAGCTGGTTTAAGCAGGTCGAGTGCTGGTCATGTGCTGGTTTAAGCTGGTCGAGTGCTGGTCATGAGCTGGTTTAAGATGGTCGAGTGCTGGTCATGAGCTGGTTTAAGCTGGTCGAGTGCTGGTCATGATCTGATTTAAGCTGGTCGAGTGCTGGTCATGAGCTGGTTTAAGATGGTCGAGTGCTGGTCATGAGCTGGTTTAAGCTGGGAGAGTGCTGGTCGTGAGCTGGTTTAAGCTGGTCATGAGCTGGTTTAAGCTGGTCAAGTGCTGGTCATGAGCTGGTTTAAGCTGGTCGAGTGCTGGTCATGAGCTGGTTTAAGCTGGTCGAGTGCTGGTCATGAGCTGGTTTAAGCTGGTCATGTGCTGGTACTAAGCTGGTCCTGAGCAGGAGCTAGTTGCTAGGACCAGCTTAGGACCAGCACATGACCAGCTTAAACCAGCTCAAACCAGCAGCCATGCTTCAAAACATACCTAACCAGCATATGCTGTTTTTTCAACAGGGAAATGCAAATATAGGTAGAGTAAAGAGGGCTGACTTCATTAAGCTGCAGAAATTCACCAAGTTCAGTCTTCTTATAACGGCAGCGAATCTCATCTCCATCCAGATCCATCACATTCACCGGGATTTCCTGAGGACACGCAGCTTGTAACCTAACAAGAGACACAGGTTTCAGACATACAGTATGTTCTCTGTCAGTATTTGTGGACGTCTGAAGCGCTGTTCACCTGACTGGAGGAGGAAGAGCCACATACGGAGGCTGGTTAACACGGTTAGTGTCGGCTCTGACGGACAGATCCGCTCGTGAATGCAGTGGCACGGCTCTGTCGGATCTGAAGGGAGTGAACACAGTGTGAGATTTGAGTCGCTCCGCAGGTGATGGACTCGGACGGAGTGTGTGATCTCTCACCTGAGCTGAAGAGCAGTCGTGTGGTGTTTAGGGATGTTCTTCTGCCACTGATGAAGACACCAGCCGGGTGAAGGTAAAGCTCCTGTCAGAGGAGAGGAGCTGAGCTGAATACAGTCTGCTCCGTTACACAGCTCATCCAGGGCCGGACAGGGCAGACTGGACACCGCACTGTAATGAGCCCTGACCTGCAGCACAGAGATGACAGAGTTTAACACTACAAAGCCCTGCCTGTCGCTCTTTATCCCTCGTTTAGCCTGTTATAGTTCAGTTCTTTGTCTGTTCTTGTCTATTAATATACAGTCATGGCCAAAAATATTGGCACCCTTGGTAAATATGATCAATGAAGGCTGTGAAAATTAATCTGCATTGTTAATCCTTTTGATCTTTTATTAAAAAAATCACAAAAATCTAACCTTTCATTGGATAATACGAATTTAAAATGGGGAAAATATCATTATAAAATAATTGTTTTCTCTAATACACATTGGCCACAATCAACGGCAATTAACTAACACTTGAGAAAAACATTTATTTCATAATGACATTTCCCCTTATTTTAAATTCTTATTATCCAATGAAAGGTTAGAGTTTTATGATTTTTTTTAAATAAAAGATCAAAAGGATTAACAATGTAGATTAATTTTCACAGCCTTCTTTGCTCATATTTACCAAGGGTGCCAATATTTTTGGCCATGACTGTATATATATATATATGTCTTAGTTTTAATAAAGTATATTTTTCAAATAGTTTGCGCCTCAACTATCTCCTTCTTCATAAGCACCGTGACGTACAGAAGCTCCATCTAAAGATGTGAATAATAAAATATAAAATTATATTTTTAAATTGTTGTGGTACTCAATATTGTAATGAGCGAGTCATTAATGCAACCCATTCGTTCTGATTCGTTCAGAAATGAAACAAAAATGTTTGTGTCCAAACAACATTGATATATTCAAAACACAGATTCATGTAGTTATGAAACACTGTTGTGTCGCTTTAAGACAATATTGTGACTTCTTATGCATTTGACTGTTGTATAAAATCAATATCTCGTTTGCAATTGTTCACTCTTCACTCTTGCTCATGTGATATTGTTTAAGTATATCATATGATATAAATATAAGACACCCATGAGAATATCTTGAATTCTTGGGTAATTGATTTCTCATAGGCTTCATCACACAGTGCTTTTAAAGTGTGTAACACGCTCATGTCATTAAAACAATCACTATATTGTTATAGACGATAAAGAGAGGAGATAAATGAGGCATGAATCAGAGGCTTTAAATCAAGACACATGGAGAAAAGATGTTTCTTAATGTACGGAACAGAGAAAGCAATATTGTGACGGTCTCACCGGCTGGGATCTGTCCTGATCAAGCAGCTCAATGTTAACAGCTGCACCTAAAATAGATCCGGCGGTGATTCGGACCAACGGCAGCAAACCGACGGCCAGAACCCAAACACTGAAGCTCAGATCCAGCTTCATCACGACCACCGGCCTGATCCAGACCAAGACAAACAGAACATATCCTTCACATTTCCTTCTGCTGACAGTAATATATTCAGTTACGCTTTATTTGATAATCCACTTTAGACATTCTACGGTAACACTTTAGAATACTGTGCCCGGTTGCATAAAGCACCTTAAGTGTAATTTTCCCTTAAGATCGCCCTTAAGTTTCCCTTACAATTAAGGGCGTTGCATAAAATATCCCTTAAATGACACTTAAGGGTTTCTTTAGGTGAAACGTCATAAACCCTTAGAAGTTCTCTTAAGTATCTCTTAAAGCCATTAAGTGTTGCATAAAGCCCCTTAACTGTCATACCTAAGGGAAAAACTTAAGGTGCTTTATGCAACCGGGCACTGATCCTTTGTTAATGAATAACTACACAAGTCACTAATGCACTATTAACATTGTAGTAACAACTATTACCTAACAAGAAACTATGATTATTGATTTAGTAAGTAATAGCGCTCACTATTAGGTAATCAATAACTACTATTGTTTTAATATATCCTGGAGAACTCCTAAGAACTACTGTATACAGATGCATAATTAACGTGAATTATGCATAATGTATAATTAATTCTAAAATGAAGATCATGGTAATCCACTAGTAATGACTCAAGTGTTACCAAATCTAGCAAAATGAATTACTGACCAAAACCTTACAAAAACCTCAAAAGTTTACAATGACTTCAGTAATATTAG